>VWZE01009661.1:244437-256468 GCA_013396675.1 Eubucco bourcierii
TGCTCCCTCCCTGGATGTGTTCAAGGCCAGATTGGATGAGGCCTTGAGTAACCTGTACTAGTGGGAGGTGTCCCTGCCTATGGCAGGGGGTTGGAACTAGATGATCCTTGAGGTCCCTTCCAACCTTACCATTCTATGATTCTATGATTCTAGTCGTTCTCCCCAATGTTACATGCTATTAACAAGTTTACAACACACATTCTGCAAAGAAACACTTAAAAAAAAAGCAAAGACATATTCCAGCCATGAAGGGTGGGGTTTTTTTCAGTGCTGTTTGAGTTAGCTGAAGCTGTCCTCCATTATGAGGTTGCAGCCAAATACAAATTGTCTGTCATTCATCAGTCTGACACCCAAAAGTCTAAAATCTAATGGTGAATAACAGTATATACCTACGCATACTGAGGTTGACATGTAAGGATCACATGATATTAGGGGTTGGAAGTAACCTCTGGAGATCTTTGAGTCCAACCTCCCTGGCAGAGTAGGACCATACTCCACAGGTCACACAGGGACACATACAGAGAGGCTTGAAGGTCTACAGGCAAGGAGACTCCACAGTCTCCCTGGGGAAACTGTTCCAGTGCTCTGTGACCATTACAGTAAAGAAGCTCTTCATGTTGAGGTGGAACTGCCTCTGCTGTCATTTACATTTATTGGCCCTTGTCCTATCACAGGGTGCAAGTGAGAAGAGGCTGTCCCTTCCTGACGCCCAGCCCTCAGATATTTCTATACATTTATTAGGTCCCCTCTCAGTCTTCACCTCTCCAGATAAAGAAACCCCATGTCTCTCAGCCTTTGCACACAAGGCAGTGCTCCAGTCCCTTCATCATCCTTGCAACCCTCCATTGGACTCTCTCAAGTAGATCACTGTCCCTCTTGAACTGAGGAGACCACAAGTGGATGCAGTAGAGGGGGAGGAGAACCTCCCTTAATCTGCTGGACGCACCCCAGGATCCCATTGGCCTTCTTGGCCACAAGGGCACATTGCTGTCCCATGGATGTCTTGTCCATCAGGGCTCCCAGGCCCTTCTCCACAGGGCTGCTGCCTGGCAGATCACTTCCTTACCTGTGCTGGTGCAGTTTATTATTCCTTCCCAGGTGCAGGACTCTTGCAGTATCATGGATGAACCTCACAAGGTTCCTCTTTGCCCAGCTCTCCAGTCTGTCCAAGTCTTGCAGAATGGCTACACAGCCTTCAGGTGTGTCAGCCAAGCCTCCCAGTTTGGTGTGATGAGCAGGCTTGCTGAGCAGACTCTATCCCCTCATCAGTGTCACTGATAAAGATGTCGAACAGGACTGGATCCAGCATTGATCCCTGGGGCACCTTACTCATTGCTGATCTCCAAGTGGACATGGTACCATTGATCACCACTCTTTGCACTCTGTTGTGTAAGCAAATACTGTCTAATCATAGAAACATGCAGAATATCCACTAGCCTGCAGTTTTCCCTGATCTAAAGAAAACCAACCAACACCTGGAAAGAGCTACTTACTAGTTAAGTACTATAGAAAGCATCGCAGCAGATTCTCATAGGTGTGTTTCTCCCTGTAAGACCAGCTGTTTGGTTTCTGTTATTATTCTGTCATAGGTTTTTGTGTAAGTGCACAACAGACTGAGATTATCTTACTCAAACCAGGAGAATGTCAAAGTTTTCTGAGAGAAAAATATAAAAGCACTAAACAACTAAGATAGTTTTAGACGCAAGGAAGGGAACTTTCATAGGAACCTCATGACAGGACTGAATCAATAGAAGAATAATGATTTAAAGTAGAGAGACTGATTCTGGCTTAACTATCTTCCTGCCCCTTGACAGCAAGGAACATGTTGTGCTTGAGCAGTTCTAGAGTATGAGTGGAAAACTCATTTTGGGTCAAAATACAGAATTGGAGGCCTGGCATCTTGCAGAATTTTTTTTATAGAATTCACTCCACTGAGAAATTTTTTTGTCATGTATTTTTAATCAGATTTAAAAATGCTCTCTTTCTGACTCAATTTTTACTTCTGTAACAGCTGCAGAGTCTGTCCAACATTCTCTCTCCTGTGATAAATATAACTTAAGTATCTGCAAAAGTTATTTCAGTTATAATTGCATTCATTTGTACTACATCTATTCATTTCCCTGAAACAACTTAGTTTTTCACACAGATGGAAATAAACACCAGTAGTTGTAGCAAAATAGCTGCAAACCCTGATATTTGGCAAATTCCACAATGCAGATTAATCCATTTTTAAAAATCTGTTATCTTCTGCTTAGCACTATATTGAACTTGATGTAAGTTGCATCCAACTCCAGAGCAGCTGAATTGATATACTGCAGCCAAAATCCAACAGTGAGTGAGTTTATTTGTTTATTTTAGATGAAAACTGGGATGATGATCAGCTTCTTGGATTTGAACCTTGCAATGAAAACCTTATAACAGGTTGTAACATAATCAACGGGAAATGTGAATGTGACACCATTCGGACCTGTAATAATCCATTTGAGTTTCCAAGCCGGGATACTTGCCTGTCTGCCTTAAAAAGGATTGAAGGTAAGCACTTGTCTTCAGTAATTCAGAGTTGGTAATTTTTCTGTGCGTTTGATGAAAAACTGGAGGTAATTTAATATGTTTTGGGCTGATTTGGGTAGTTTCAGATACCTAATGTCTTGTACTTTTCAGAAGACAGTTGTATATTTTAAAGGAAGGTGGGATTTCAGTGGGCTTGGCTTTCTGAATATGTAGGTTAAGAATGGAAGAAGCTAGTGCTTTGTGTGTTGTGTTTGTAGATTTTTAAGGCTAAAAATGTTCTGATTATAGTTTATGGTAGCTACCTTTGTGTATCTTTAGCTGTAAAGTAGTGTGGAAAGTGCTTTATATGTGTTGATGTGACTGGACCATGAATATGCAGTCGATTTTAATAGCAAAGGCATAGAAGAATGAGTAACTGTTGATTATAGTTGTAGTTTTTCTTACTTGAACACGAGTTCCTGTTTTCTCTTTTATATGATGTAGCATTACTTTAATGCCTGTATTTTTCAGTTTCCATGTTTCTTTGATTAAAGTCTCGTTAGGCCATGTGTTTATGCTTTTGCACACATACCTGGTGCTTTGTTTGGGTTTTGTTTGTTTGTACTGGTTTTGTTTCATTTATGTTTTTTGATTTTCATTGTTGCTTATTGCTGAACTGAAAGTGAGCTGACTCAGATGTATCCAGTTGCAGTTAAATTCTCATGGTTTATTTCTAGGGCTTTGAACATCATCGTTCAGGGGTTTCTTCTCAGGCTCTTTCTATGATGCTGTAATTGTTTATTTTTTAAAGTGTACAGGAACATGCAAAAGTGGTATGAACCTGCTTAGTTAATCTACTTTAAGTCAATGTTTAAAATCATGGTGCAAAAGTAAATATCAACACAGTTAGTAGCCCTATGATTGTAGTATCTTCGAGTTAAGGAAGTGTCATCTGTTGTATTCGTTTTGCTACTAGAGATTTTTGAGCTACAGACTTAAAACGAGGATATCTTTGTGCGCAAAATGTAGCTGATGGAAATGTTCACTATCAGTCGGGTTGTTGGTTGCTAAAGGTGTACAAGAGCTCCATTTGGATGTTTTTGTTCTTTGTTTTACTTCTAGGAAGAGGAGAGTCAGAACCTGTGGCCTCCTATTTGTTGCTGTAGTAGTGGGCAGTAACCTACATGGGTTCTTAAGTAACCTTACCACCAATATTTTAACTTGTGAATGTATGACTAAGTCTGTAGTAGTTCGTCAAGACTCTGTTGGCATGACAATTCATCATGTGTTTAACTTGCTAAGCAAATCTGCTGCTGGATGCCGTTTTAAATTGGCTTTGGTTTTTTTCAGACTTGGAGGAAATGGACTTAGTCTGTGGAATGGCATAGCTAAAGTAGATTGCTGCTTTGAATAACTTGCCTTTGGCAACTTCTTGTTTCAGCTAAATTCCCATTTTAAAAATAAGTGTTTTAAGCTTAGCTATGAGGTAACAGTATTCTACATGTAAACTATCTTGTATGAGAGCACAGTGCAGTTGGTGTTTTAGAACTGTAACTTTTGTTTGTTTACTTTGGGGTTTTTGTTTGGTTTTGGTTTGGGTAGTGTGGAGGATGCCCTCCTAAAGCCTCAGAATAAAGGGTGCTAGTTTTGTGGTGGGGTGTTTTTTGTGGGTAGGTTTAGGATTTTTTGGAGGGGGTCTTACTATTTTTTTTTTCCCCTCTTTCACAGGTAGGAAGGTGCAAGTGATGAAACAAGAGTAGTTTTAAATACCAAAAATTTGGCAGTTATAACTTAAGTGATGTAATAGTCCAGCTTTTACTCAAAAGAATGTGAATTTGCCTTTGCATCTCAGACTGTCAAACCCTATCTCTGAGGAATGTTTGAAAGTAAATCTATCCATATTGCCCAATAGAAGGGCAGAAGTTACAGCATAATTTGGATTTGCTGCATTTGACAGCTGTAGTCAGCCCAATCTGTTTACTGTGTTTTGCACTGTGTAAATGCTTGTGGCCTCTTTTTCTCACCAGGACTGGAAAGTTAACTGCTTATGGAGGTTGTTTCTTTAAATGTGTTACTTCTTGTTTTGGCATTCTAAAGCCAAACTAATGTTTCATCCTGTACCTAAGCTAATGGAAAAGAAGAATAACTTTTTTCCTTTGTGCTTGCCACATTCCTGCTCAATAAGCAAGCCAAGTCTCTTAGGTAGAAAGGGATAGCCACTTTGGTGTCTGAGTCAGTATATGCTGTTTGAGCATTTCAGGCTTTAAAAGCTTATTGACTGAAAGTTGAATTCATCTGTTTGGAAAGTCTACCTGAAACACAGCTTAAGCCATGTGCAAACCAGGGAGCTCTCTCTAAGCATGTTCAAATAGATAGATCTTTCTGTTTCTTCAAGGCAAGCTAAGTGTTAAACTGTAGCATTATATGAGAACAGATGATTTGTAAGATCTGTTAAATATGTCTAATTATTATTTTCCTGAAATCCAAGGTACTGATGTCTTTTATTTTTTCTTACTTTTTTGGTTCATCTATTAAAGATAGTAGCAAGAAGATTTGAAACTAATGATTTGAATGTTTGATAGAATCTGCAGCTGTGAAAAGTGAGACCAAGAGAAAGCAGCCTAACTCCCCCCTCCTGACCACATTTGATATGGATAATTAAGTATACAATGTGGTTAAAAAGATAAATTGAGCACCTGAATAATAGATACAACATAATCAGAGTTTCTGAAGAAAACCTAAAGATGAAAAATACTATCTATGCATCTATTTCCATGTTTTCTACTTCAAGAATATTTACTAAGCAACTGAAAATGTTTTCTATTGTTCAGTATTGTGTCATCCCTCAAGATTTTTTTTTTTTTATATTCAATGTAAGTTTGTGTATCGTTCACATGTTGATGAACTTCCATAACAGCTGAGGCAAAAGAAGATGCTTAACCCCCATTGTTTGAGGGGAAAATATATCAGAGACCTTTCCTTCTAGTTGTGGAGGTAATTGGGAAGGTCCTATTAAGTGAATTATTTTGGGGTAGTACTTAAAAACACAGCTGAAATAGATTTGTAACTTTACAGAATATTTGATAAAGCAAGACCTAGAAAGATATTTTACAACGACATCTAGAGATATTCTGGCTCAAGGAATTTCATTAAAGTTGCATAGTTATGACAGGTTATTTTGGGGTATATACATTCATTTAAGTGAGGACCCATCTTTAAGTTTCCTAAGCATTTGAGGCAAGGCTGTTGTAATAGACCCATGGTGCTGGATCAGCATGGTTTACTTGTTTTGATTGAAATGAGTTCCATAGTTTTTCTTTATGGGGTTTGTTTGTTTGATTATTTTTGATTTTGTTGTTTTCTTGAAAAAAAGAAGGGTGCAGACAGGCTGTCCCAACCATACTAAGTGTATATGAGGTCTTTCCACTGGAGATGTTGGTGCTAATGCTGTAGTTGCCAACTCTGTCAAACTGTACAGCTTACTAAAAGCTACCTTTGCCTGCAGATGTGGAGTCTGTTCCGTAAGTACAACCTGGCAAGTAACAAGTGGTGAGTGGAAATCTGGAGTCCCATTTCCATATCTCAATCTATATATGCTAAGAGCTTAAGGCTTTTGCATGTACTTTTGGTTTCTTGTGTCTCTTTGTGCTCATACCTTCCCTTTCAAGTGCCTTTCTGGTCATCTTCCTTTTTTATCCAGTTTGTCTTGTACTTAAGCTTTTCAGGCAGTGTATGGGCTTTCCTTTTCAGCTTGATGTCAGTTCTGCATCGCTTACTCAGATGACCCAAAGTTTTCTCTCTTTAGCTTCATACAGGACTTTTTCTGTCAGCTAATGTGTGCCTACCTTCCTGGGTTCCTGATATTTCATTCTGCCTTTACCTTTCCCTGCCTTCTTTTCTCATTATCTTTTGCCTACCTACTTCAACCTGTTTGCACGCAAGTTCACTTAAACTACATAAGGCAAGTATGACAACTTCATCTGTACTTGTGTCCCAAAACTGGGCTTTATGGGTGCTGGTATCATGCCATTTAGATGCTGTTGACAGGGCCTGAAAGCCATGTTCTTCATTTTGTCTGCCAGTCTTTCTCTGCCCTGAAGTGACAAAGGTTGTAATGAGGAGTCTGTTGTAATCTCTAGTCAAATGTAGGTAACTTATGTAGGGGCACTCATGTCCGTTTTTTAACATCTTTGTTGGCAACATGGACAGCGGAATTGGTGCACCCTCAGCACGTTTGCCGATGACATTAAACTCTGTGGTGCAGTTGACGCATTGGAAAGGAGAGGGTTTTTTTCCAGATGGATTTGACAGGCCAGTATCAATACAGACTGTGTGGGGAATGGATTGAAAGCATCCCTGAGGAGGTGGTCTTGGAAGTGCTGGTTTATGAGAACCTCAGTGCAAGCTGGCAGCATGCACTTGAAACTCTGAAAGTCAACTGTATCCTGAGCTGTATTAGAAGAAATGTGACCAACAGATTGCAGCAGATGATTCTGCCCCTCCACTCTACTCTTGTAAGACCTCACCTGAAGTACTGCATTCAGGTCTGGGGCCTCCAACATGAGATGGGGTACAAAGGTGATCTTAGGAATGGAGCATCTTTGCTATGAAGAAAGCCTGAGAGAGTTGAAGTTGTTCAACCTTATTTACAAGGTCCTGCAACGACAGGACAAGGGGCAATGGGTTTAAACTGGCAGAGGGGAGATTTAGACTGGATGTTAGGAGGAAGTTCTTTGCAGTGAGGGTGGTGAGGCACTGGAACGGGTTGCCCAGGGAGGTGGTGGATGCTCCCTCCCTGGAGGTGTTCAAGGCCAGGTTGGATGAGGCCTTGAGTAACCTGTACTAGTGGGAGGTGTCCCTGCCCATGGCAGGGAGTTGGAACTAGATGATCCTTGAGGTCCCTTCCAACCTTACAATTCTATGATTCTATGATTCTAACCTGGAAAAGAGTAGGCTCCAGGGACACCTTTTAATGGCCTTCCAGTACCTGAAGGGCTCCTGTGGGAAAACTGGGGAGGGACGTTTTACAAGAGCTTGTAGTGATAGAATGAGAGGTAGTGGCCTTAAACAGGAAATGGTAGATTTAGATTAGATGTAAAGAAGTTTGGCACTCTGAGAGTGGTGAGTGGAACGTGTTGCACAAGGAAGTTCAGGGTCAGGTTGGATGGAACTTTGAGCATTCTAATCTGGTGGAAGGAATCTTTAAGGTCTCTTCCAACCCAAACCATTCTATGATTCTGTGATTTGCAAGAAAGTACTGAGAAGCTTATGTGGGACCTCAGTGTAGTTACTGGAGACATTGTCACCTCTATCCCCTGCCTGTTGTTTTCCTAGGAAACAGTAGTGGTAGATACATTTTGAAAGGACTGGTTTTGTCATAGAACTTGGTAGCTAACTTCAGCTAATCTTTGTATAGACATATACTACAAAATTTCAAAGACTTGTTATGTGAATGGACCATTATATATCACAAAGCACATTTATGCTTTAGAGGTTTCCTAACTCTTACCAGTCTTAAAAGTGCCTGCTTTTCTACATGGACTGACTTTTCATATAGGTTTTCATACAGGTCATAAACCATCTTGTGAGGAAATGCACACATTCAGGGCTAGAAAGAAACTGTCTGGAAAAACTATACCTAAATAATACTAAAGTACAATGATTTTTTTTTTTTAAATTTTATTTTATTTTTTGTGTGTGTGGTGGTTGTTTAAAATGCTTTTGCTTTCAGTTATTGTCTTGATGAGTGCCTGCTCTGATATGGTTCAGGATATCCTGTGTTCTTGAGATTGGAAAGCTTGTTCCTATTCACGAGATTGCTAATGATGACAGCTTGGTTGAACTCAGATTGTTGGAATGGACTGTGGAAAATATGGCTGAGGGTGTGAAGTGATGAGGTGCCCTCTGCTGAGCCACAGTAAGAAGCAGAAGGAAGCCTAATAAGCTCATCTGCATGTTCTTGCACTCATTATCTGCTAAGAATTAGCTACAGATGGTACAGAAGGATCAGTTAATCAGACTTTGTGAGGCACAGAGGATCAAAGGTGAGGGAAGTAAAAGAGGAGGTAATTTTTGTTTGGTTTTGACTTTTTGTTTGTTTATTTTCCCATCAAAATACATTGTAGGATGTTGGTAGGTAGCAGCAATGAAAACTTGTGTAGTAGCAGTTCAGTTATCATAAAATCTTTCTTAGGGCTTATGAAGAGTCACTAGGAACTCTGTATGTGAAGAGACATAACCTCAGTAGTTTCAAAGACTATTCCAGTTCTGGGATCTTCTTTCTCTCTGTGTCAGACTCTGGCAGTAGTTCAGATAGCCCAGCAAAGCTTTAAAGAACAGGAACCTAAGGGTGTTCTTAAGTCTACCTCTCCGCCTCTTTTACTAGAGTAGGTCAGAACTTATGCTCTTGTGAGCTACCTCTAGGAAGATGGCATGCCTTGCTGCCTTTCCCCTTCAAAAGGCAGCTACAGATCTTTGGAATAACTTGCCCCTTGAAAAATATTCCCTGCTAGAACAGCTGTCTCCTCTTCCTTCTAGGAAATGAAGGGGAAGTCATACAGTCTTTCACTTGGTGGGATGTATTTTAATTTGGGATATCTTCAACTGGATTAACTAGGAAATCTTCAGTAAAAACTTCAGTCTGCAGATTGTTTCAAATATGAGACACTTCCTCTACCATTTGGCTGCTTTAAAATAATTTGGCAGCTGTGCTTATGTTGATAATACCAGGTGCTTGTGTGACACACGGAGATGTTCTTAAGTGCTATGAAGAGCGTAAATGCCACCAAGTATAGCAAAGGTGGTGGTTTTGTGTGTCTCAAGTTCTCTCAATGTACACTTGAGCTCTAAGAGGAGAAACCAATCAACTTTTTTTCTCAGTTCATACTCTGCCAAAACCATAAGCATTTTCTATGTGAAAGTTAAACCCAGTCTTTATTCAGAGTGTATGTGAAGGATAAAATTTGTGACTTTTTGATGAAAGATGGGATTAATGCTTGAGGCAAATGAGCACCCTTCACTTTTGTTTCTGTCTGCATGTAAACCCTGCTCCTACTAAGTTACCAAGCTGTTACTTGCAGAGTTGTTCCTTGGTTACCTAGCTTTCCAAGCTATTCACTGCTGTCCTCCATAGGTGAAAGGAGAAAACCTTTTAAGTCATTGCTGTACTCTTCTCAGCTGGCTTATTGCAACATACTGCTTGCATTCCATTATTTTTTACATGTAACTGAATAACTTTATGCTGACAAATGTTGCTAGACCTGCTAGACCAGTCCTGGAATAACAAATATGAGAAGGTAGTTTTATTCTGAATGCTTGTTTGGTTGTTGTTAAATCTGGTTTTGTGTTAAACATCACTTGTGTGGTCTTAATGGTTATAGCTATGTCAAAAAAACCTAGAAGAGAGTAAATCCAGTTTTCAGTCGAATTGTCAAAAACGGAGGAGAGTGGAATACTTCTGAATGTGATTAATCTGGTACATTTTCCACTCCTCTTGCGTAACAATTAATGTATGGTTTTGCTCAAATAACTGAACTTTGAAGGTTGATACGTAATTGCAGTAAAGAATGTGATTGTTGCAAAAGTCCAGATTTTGCCCTAGAGCATGCTTCCGAGAGCCAAATAAATGTGTCTAAGGCAAAATTCCACATAAAACATGGAAGGAAATAGCAATATAGCTTTGGGTTTGTTTGTTTGGTTTTTTTTCTGACTACATAGGTATAAAAAGGAAAATCCATTTGATGTGATGATAGTACTGATTAGGAATAATGACAAGAAATTGAATATACAAAGAATAAACAAAAAAGGAAGAGAACGTGCTCAGTAATTGGGAGGGGTTTGTGACAGTGGCACCTCTGGCAGTGCAGTTGCCTTCACAGCATAACGAAGTAGTGTTACATTTGTAGGACATGTCACTTTTTTGCTTATTTCAGCTCCCCAGAGAACTGTTTCTCGGTCAAGGAAGTATGATCTTTTTCTAATGTATTGAGTTTCAGTATGTCCTATTTTTAAGAAGAGTTGTTACATAAAGTATATCTGTGCCACACAATTTCAGGCTAACAGTAGGAAAACTCTGCAGAAGTTTCAGAGATATCAAAAGGGGAAACTGACATGTTTCTGTATTGATGTGGCTGGGACCTAATTTGAGGCTTAATTAAATTACGAATAATACTATTTGTATTAATGGGGGGAAAACAGTTTGCCTGTTATGAGGGAGGATTGGCATGTTTTAGCGTTCACCTGTCAGTATTGGGTCAAAGATTGGACTGGATGGTCTTTGACATCTCTTCCAACCAGATATATTCTGTGATTTCGTAACCCAAAATTGAGCATCTGATTAAAATACTCTAGAATTGTTAGCATAACAGAAAGGGCTTACTGTTGTAACCCCTGTCTTCTACATCCTAATGTCTTGGTTGTATAATGCTTGTAGAGTACTGGATCTTCAGTTTGTGACACTTCATTTTCCTTCAACCTTGCAGTTTCTGAGATTGCTGTGGATAGAAATGTAACTGTAACAGTGGGCCTTGGGACAGGATTATGCGACAAATGCATCCCCTTAGAAACAAAGAAACACTCTTCTTGCCTTTTTCTGTTTCAAATGTTTACCTGAATTAATCTGAAATGGAGTACTAGATAACTTACTACACCTGGAGCCTCTGTGCAAAAAGGAAAAGAAAGAATGGGACAGTATCTTAAAGCTGGTAAGATTCTGCTTTTCCTAAGTTCCATGCCTTCCAAATGTTCTTCTCCTTGTTGACAAGTAAGCTGTACTTGACGTACGTCCACTTCAACTGTAGTGGCAAGTTATGGGTTTTAGTGAATGCTTCACCTTCTCTTGAAGTTGGTGGATAGAGAGAAAATGGAGCAGATGGTTTTTTGTAGAATGCAGTGGTGATTTTAAGGATCAAAAGTTATCTACATGTGACAGGAGAGATCAGCAAAGATCTTGAATGGTGTGTAAACATTAGACTAATGTTGCATACTAACAGGAAGATATATTCCTGTAGCTCTTAGAGTGCTGGGTCACAGGTGTTGTTTTAACAGGGCAAGTCTTGTCTGGATGTATGCAGCATTGATCTGACACTTACCTCTACCGACATCAGTCTATCCAGGGATAGGGATATCAGTGACATACTGGTCATTATGACAATTTTGGTACAACAGATTATGCCTTTATAATGAGGAACAATTTTATTGTGAAATAAGTAGGCCTTGAATTATTTTCTGAAGTTTTGTTAGTTTTGTCAGATCACACCTGGATTACTGCATTCATTTTTTGTCCTTGATATACAAAAAAAAGACGCCAACAAGCTGGAAAGTGTCCATAGAGAGGTCACAAGACAGAGAACTGGGAGACCTGCTATATGAAGAAAGGCTGAGATAACTATGTTTGTTTAGCTTTGAGAAGGCTTAGGGGAGACCTTATTACCATATACAAATACATAGAGTGGCTGACAAGAGATAGAATCATAGAATGGTAAGGTTGAAAGGGACCTCAAGGATCATCTAATTCCAACCTCCTGCCATAGACAGGGACTCC
>VWZE01009661.1:265292-278547 GCA_013396675.1 Eubucco bourcierii
CAGAGAGAGACTCACTTATCTATTGTTTTGGTTAGTGTTCCCAGACAATTCTCCAGCAAGCATATGAGTGAAGTAGACATCATGATGTTTTCCTTTCATGGCCTATAGTGTAATTTTCTCTATTAAAATATTCTAATTAGCCTCAAACCAGCACAGGGATGCACTAGCTTGATGGTATCCGTATTCTTGTGATCTAGATTGTAGTATACCATCTATTTTAATGAAAACCTTGATGAGTGAGTGCTTGGTAGTGAGTCTGATAAATACCTAATGACAAATCTAAATGGAATAGCATGAGTTTCTGTCTTTCGGTGCTGTATTTTAGAAGCATCTTATAGGGACTTCGTTTTGGAGTATTGATACCAATTAAAACTGAGTAAAGGTTTTGAAAGGACTTAGAATCACTTAACAGAATGTGATGTCTACTCTGGATTTTGTATACAGTTGATGCTCTGCTACAACACGACAGTTTAATACAAATACTTCTGCTCACCTATGAAGGAATGCCAGCTTACTGCATTTGTTGGGATGGTAGCTTCGTTTCATAGTTCTGGAATAATCTCTTTTGAGTGCTGTGTCTTGGAGTGGTATGATACTATTTCTCAGTAAGTCCAAATAAAAGTTCATGTGCTAAAGGTTTCTCCCTCTTTCTAATTTTCTTCCAGTGCTACAGTCAGCTGTGCACAACCTTCTTATTCTTTGAGCTTTCTAGCACATCTTCTGTGCCTGTTTCTATCTTTTTCCCAGCTACCCTGCATTTAATCAGTCTTGTCTTCTGATTATCCTCTTGGATGTGTCCATACCTTATGGATACCTCATTCCTTGCTTCATCCTCTATGGATCTGCTCTGAACATCTCATCAGGAGCTGCAGATTTTATTGCAGCTACCATCCAACTCTGCAGTACTACTTTGAGGATGTAATACAGGTATTTGGGTATTCTGCAATGGGTGGTGCTAAGTGTAGCTCATTTTAGTCTGCACATCATTGGTTTGGTTTTCTTTTGGTCTTGGTTTTTTTTTTTTTTTTTGGTTGTTGTTCAGTTTGTGGTTGTTTGGGTTTTTTTGGTGATCTTATTCTGTATGATGCAGATGATGTGCCCTAATGTGACAAACTCTTCTTTGGTACACGTGTCAGAAGCTTGCTTGTCTTTCCCATTCCTTTAAAATTATTAGTGATTGATTGAAGTGAATGCAGATTGCACAAGGGCTTGCTGAAGGAAGTCGCATGAAGGAAAAATTAGGGCAGTTTGCAGGAAGGTGCTGCTCTGGCTGCAGGTTTGTTTATCACAGGAAGATAAGTTAAAATAAAACCCCTGAGTGCCAAAAAATAATCTGTTTTTAATGTACCTGTATGTGTCATTTTGTTTAAATGCACTACACAGACAGAAATGCCTGAAGCGTCTCAGTGTTCAGAATTATGTGTGTAGTTTCTCTCTTGTATCCAGCTCATGTCATCCGTGTAATGGCTGTCTAACAAACAAATACACCAGAGGTCATTCTGCAGGCCTTACTTGTGGTGCAAAACCTGTGGATATTTATGCATAATACAGGCTTCTTTTTGCAAAATGCTTATCTCTGATATGTGCCTTCAGTTCCTTGCTTGCAGTTATTACTCTTCTACTTCATTTAATGTTTTGACTATGATATTTCTGGAAGTTTATGAGAAGGTTGGTTGTTATGGTGATAGCCTTTTATATACCAAAAGTTTATTATTTGCTTATTTTTATTTTTTATATTAGAACTTTACATTTATTTCAAAATTATGCATAGAAAGCAGCTTTCCTTTCAGAAAGAAACATGTTGATTCTGCTTTTCCTTACTGTGCTGAATATATCTTGTTGTTGGATCTTAGCAACTTGAGAGCTGTGACACACAAGATCTATGTGATGCCTGGCAAATCTTAATACTGTCATTTAAGGCACTATACAGCCTAGCATACTAAGCTGGTGATGAAAGTGAACTTGTACTAAGCAGATGAACTGTAAGAGTGATGCCTGAATGTAGTATCCTGATTTTGTTGACTATTTTGAAGCGATGATTTCTGATGAAGCTATTGCAGTGAGGTAGAGAGAGAATAAATTCTTTATCAAGACTTGGCAGCCCTCAGATGTTAAATAGTTCAGTGTTGAAGGAGATTACTGAAAAAAAACCCAACAAAACATTGTGGGTATGTGGAGCCACTGAAGATATGATTTTTCTTGTAATACCCTGAGCACAATTCAAAAGATAGCTGTAGAGTAGGTATTCAGAAAAGCAGTGTTAGAGATAAAGGTGTATTCTGTCCTGCTGATGAAAGGATGAATACAACTGAAGAGAGAAGGCTCTCTTCCTAGAGCAGAGATCTTGCATAGAGTCCTGATGAGATTTTGTCTGTTTAGATAGTGGAGCTGAAAATCCATTGTGTGTGCGAAAAGGTCTTATAGTATCAACCCTGAGTTATATTAGGCCTTGTTTTGGAGTCTATGAAACACTGTATGATATCTGCCTGTGAGACTGGGAGACCTGCTTGCTTGAAGAACATGGCTTGGCTTTAAAACACTTTTTCATCCTGACGTATAGGGTTGTACTGATATTGTGTGAGTGCAGTCGGCTTTATTTAGAAAGGGTGTTTCTGAATTCCTGAAATTAATTTCTTACCCTGAAATGAGAAACAGAAGACTGACAGTGCTGGTTTGTGTGTCTGGATTATGGCTGTGGTCTTGTCAGACTAGAGAGAAAACGGAATAAATTTTGTACTAACTTCTGTATAAAGAGGTTTAATTTCAGCCTTGCAGTTCACAGTAAACATAATTACTGACTGGGATGTAAGTGTTTTAATTCTGCAGTATGGCTTGATGTGAGATTTTCTTTTTCTGATTACTTACAAGAGTGCTTTTGAGTAGCAATACAGTCATCTGGTGTGTCTTGTACACCCTTAGGGATGGCTGTCACCCCTGGCTGTTGGTTCCATATCACTAGCTGGCCACGAAGCTAGACAGTAAAGTTTCCTGGGGACATCACATTGGGCTAAGTGAATTAGATTTGGACTTTGTAGCCAGTGGTTCTTACCAGCTCCAGCATGATCCTTTTTAGCAGGTGGATTAAATCTATCAGCTCTGCAGTCCTTGGCTTCCATCAGTCTTGAGCCTGTGGATTCGTTGGCACTGGAGAAGGTAAGTCCCTTAATAGGGGATTTTCTTTGGATTAAAAAACAACCCCACCAAACCCAGTGTCACTTTCAGTTAGTTTCTGAGGAAGTAGATGTAAGAGTTAGTGCTTTGTATTTAGATTTTTGTCACTAATGTTGTACATGTCATTATAACTCTCATGGAGAAGTGATTCTCAGCATGGCTTTTCAAGTTTCACAAAGGTTAGATGAATCCAAGGGGATCACAGATTAGTCAAGAACAGTACCCTGGCACTTCTTCCTGTGGCCCTGCTTTGCTCCATTTGTCCAGGGTGGGAGATGAAGAGCAGGCTGCAGTGAATCTAAGTGATTGTTGAAACTACTGGCAGCCACTGTTCCTCCCCTCCAACAGAGGCAGGCCTGCAGTCGCTCCTTGTTCATTTTTGCTCTAAGGGAGCAGAGCTACAGCTGATACAAATAACTGTACAAGAACAAATGAGCCAAGCAAGAACTGTGCTTTCCAAAAGTTCTGAGACACCACTGCTGCCTGTGCTTATGAAGGTGCTGACCTCTTTGCCTGAGGGCAATGGTGGAATTACTTTCTTTCAAGAATAATAAGGGATTGTTGCTTTCCCTGCCCCATTAAGGCTTAGGCAAAGGAACACTAAATGTACAGAACATTTATCTGTGAAAACATGAAGTACCTCCATTGTAGTCCTGTCATACAGTTTTTATTTTAAAAGTTCATAAATGGACAGTGGCTCTTAACATCAAAAAAGAGATTAAATGGTCTAGACTTCTATTATCTGACTTGAGAAAGTATCTAGATATTTGCAGATTTTACTGTTCTGCAGCAAACCTTGTGTAGGAGTGGAAGCAAAGATGACTGCTGTCTGAAGCACCCCACTCACCTGCTCCTACCACAGGTCCAGGCACACAGGCATTCAACTGCATGTCAGTTTTCAATTCTTATTCTATGAAAGAGGATATAACAGTCTGAAAGAGAGAAGAACATGTAAGAAAATAATGATGGAGCAAGAATTTAAGAATAGGTGAAAAAGGCAAAGTATTGAAAGTTGTCCATGACTCGCTTTCTAGACATCCATAACAACACATTTTGAGTTTCTGATTCACACACCATTGGTCCACTGTAGTTTTCACTTCTAAAGCTTCTGTAGTAGCAAATATGATTATTTTAATCCGTGTTATGTTGTCAGTAGCTCAATTTGGAAACCTTCTCTTGGTTAGTCAACAAATACGATAGGAAACTATGAATTTCATTTAGTTTTTTGCTTCATTTTTATCTGTTACAGTTTTCTGCCTATAGTCACTTCCTTTTACATACTAACATTTCTGCTGACTTTTCCCTCAGATGGTAGAGGGAACTTTATATTCTACATTTCCTTTAATTCACCCATAGGGTTGATATTATAGGGAGAAATTCACCATTGTCCATAGTAAAATCTCATCTAGTCCAGACATATGCTTTATTCTGTGTCTCATTTCCCTAGGAACTATGGAATGTTCTCACTTCAATAGTGTGCCAGACTTGGTTTTTGCTGATTACATTTGGAGGAACTACAGAGTACATTTTACCACTGTTTCTAATACTTTTGTTTCTTTGAACCTACTTTTAAAATTCAGTCATGATAATTTTTAAACTAGATTTAACTTTAAAAATAAAAAAACAAACAAACAAACAAACAAAACAAAAAATCCCAACAGAACTCCAGCTGTCATAAAAATCCCACAGCAAATCAGCAGTTGGAGAATCACAGTATCACAAAGTTTGAAAGAGACCTCAAAGATCATCAAGTCCAACCTGATACCACAGACCTCAAGACTAGACCATGGCACCAAGTGCCACATCCAAACGCGCCTTGAACACCTCCAGGGACGGTGACTCCACCACCTCCCTGGGCAGCCCATTCCAGTAGCCAATGACTCTCTCAGCGAAGAGCTTTCTCCTCACCTCCAGCCTAAACTTCCCCTGGTGCAGCTTGAGACTGTGTCCTCTTGTTCTGGTGCTGGTTGCCTGAGAGAAGAAAGCAACCTCCTCCTGGCTACAACCACCCTTCAGGTAGTTGTAAACAGCAAGAAGGTCCCCCCTGAGCCTCCTCTTCTCCAGGCTAAACAATCCCAGCTCCCTCAGCTGCTCCTCACAGGATTTGTGCTCAAGGCCTCTCAGCAGCCTCATTGCCCTTCTCTGGACATGTTCAGGTACCTCAATGTCCCTCTTAAATTGAGGGGCCCAGAACTGGACACAGTACTCAAGGTGTGGCCTAACACCACATGTGTTAGAATGTGGAGAAGCAATAAGCACTAGCTTTTTCTTTCTGTCTTTTCTTCTGGGAAAAGAGATGGAGACTGAACTTAATTAATTTCCAGTATTTTGCTCTTGCATAGTCCTATTTAGATCCTCTAGTATTGTGCAGCCTGTCTGCAAGTTAGATTTAATTACTTTTTAAAAAAGTTATTAATTTTCTTTATTTTCTTCAAGTTCCAGGTTATATAAGAAACAGGTTACCTTTTTTTAGATCAGCAGAGCTATGATACATGCTATGAAAACCAAGTGCTCAGAGAGCTCCCTCACCTTTAAGTATGGTAGAAATTTGTGTAGTTGCAGGCATCATCTTAGAAGCAACCTTCTCCTCATGCTTTTGCAGCACACTTGTCCCTTTTAACAGGAGGATGACTAGCATAAACAGAAGTAGTCAAAAATGGTTCTTTGTCAGTTCTCTCTGGTTTGTTTGAAACATTTCATCCTGTAGATTTAATTTTTGAGTTTTGGGCATAACTTTATTTAAATAATTGTGACAGATTGCAGAATAGTATTATCTTTTCTAGTCACTTTTGGAGTACAAAATTTGATATGAGTATTGAATAAATCTTGTATTTTGTCCATTAAATACTTCCTGCCAACTCTGTGTTGTGGACAGATCTTTACTGGTCTTAGTCTTCACCTGTAGTATTTCTGCTGCTGTTTGAATTCTATTTACTCTGATGTGTTTATGCAGGCATATTTAACTACTTTTCATAATTCCATACTCATCAGTATTGCTGTTATAAAGTGCTCTTGTTAGTTCTTAGTACCCCATTGAAATTTTCCTTATTGCTTTTTTGTTATAGTGCACCAACTTCATTCATTAAGAATCCTTTTTATTTTATGTATTCGTGTATATAATGCATATGGTTTCAGGTTACCTGTTCTTACATTCTTGTCAACTGATATATTGCTGACTTAGTTCCAAAATGTCCATTTAATAAAAGTATCTTTTAAGTAGTATCTAAATCCATGGTTTAAAAAAAAAGCAAAACAAAAAAACAAACAAAAAACCACAACCCAACTTTCTGTCCCTGTAAAAGTTGAAAAGGAAGGCTAAAATATTTTTTGAGTAATGTATATTGTACTCAGCATCATTCCTGTCTCTGCATTGCCTGCCTGTTGCCTTTTACTTTCAAAGCTGGTGGTACAGGTAAACACTTCAAAGATTGAGGAAGAGGATGCACTTGAGCTCAGCTTCCCTCAAAGCACTTTAGAGAGGAAGTACAACTGACCCATCAATGACATTCTCTATACAGCAAATGCTGGTAAGTGTACTAAATTAAATTAAAAAAACAACTCTCTATAGTCTTTAACTTTAGAAGTCCTGTAATAAGACTGAAGTGTCTAGGTCTGCCTTTCAAGTTTAATGGTGCAAGTTAATAATCCTATCTTTAATTTTTCCCTCCTCTTGCATCTACAATTATACATTTCTTGCAGATAATCCAAAAAATTACTTTCTCTGGGCTGCTGCCTTTCTTAACTGGCTTTTTTCTTACAGCATGTTCTCCTGTTCATTTCACATTAAGAGTATTTCTCAGCAGCAGTGGTACTTAATGCCATATGCTTAAGGCAAAGTTTTTATAGCAGAGGCGGAAATTATTTCTTGACGTATCCGTGGAAGGATATACATGTATGAAAATGTTTTAGATCTGCACTTAGATCATGTTGAATATTTGCTAACAATGTTGAGTGTTTGTTGTACTCAAGCCATTTTGAATCTTTCTGTAATCAGATTTACTTTACCTTTCTAAAATGCAGGGATATGTGATCTGATAGTACCTAGGTGAGTGTCACTTGAATAAATCATAACTATCCTTGTCCACATACTTAGCTTATTGGAAATAAAAACTAGAATTTGTAAGCTTAGTAACTAGGCTACTAATTTGCATTTGAGGCAGAGTAAGCACCCTGTTATTTCTTGTCACAGCTTAGCTGATAAGTGCTAGCTTCTTAAGATAAAGTAGTATTAATGTGGTTTAGGTAGCATATTCATCCTTGGCCTTACTGGAAGTATTGACAATGTACAATTTGACCAGTATTATTTATCCTCAATTTCTACTTCCTTATTACATTTTTTCTATACAGTACTGCAATAATTAATACTCTTGCTCTAAATTTTAAAAAAAATTATTTATATATATACATTTATATTTGTTTAAAGTTATATATATTTATTATATATATTTTATATACTTATATTTCATATATTTATATATATTTGTGTATATATTTATATCATGAATAATAATTATTTATATAAATAACTAAAATAAACCCTTTCAATAATAAAATAGAATATTAATTTTTTTTACAAAAAAACTTCTTTTAGAGAATTTGTTCTTGTGGTGGTTTCCTAGGAAAATTTACACAGGCATTTCCAAATGCTTTGAGTTATGTCTCTTCCCCCTCCCCCCAAAATACTAATTCCTTTTTTTAAATTGGTTATGTTGATTGTAACATATAGTAGCTTCAGTTGGTGTTCATTTCATTGACTGATAAGTTTTGCAGATATTTTGCTTAGTCTCCTAATGATTGTATCCCAGTGAGATATGGAACTCTTTTTTTTGAGAACTGCATGCAGTGGGCTTCCTATCAGGAGAGACTGGAATCATTATTTCATTTCAGCATTTTCAAACATGATTCTTGATGGCTTGAGTCACTGTATTTTAATCAAATTACTGCTTGCTTATCTTACAGACTTGCATTAACAAACGCAAAAATGCTTTCTAAAATACTTGTCCCCTCTGTCACAGAGCTGTTGAACATTCTTGATAACAGCATACTCAGTTCAGGCTCTCCTTATGTTGTTATTCCTGGTAAAACTCTTCCACATTAGAGTTAATGATGTAGTCCTAGTGAATGTTGAGAAGCAAACAAGCCTTCTTAGGCAACTTTTTTTCTGTTAAACACATAGAAACCTGTGTTCACTCCAGCAAAGACAGAAGTAAATGAGATACTGTCTCATGATAGCATTTTGGAGGTTAAGGTTCTAAAGGGCTTCCTTCATTCTAAGTTAATTTTAAATCAGAATGTAACTATGAGAAAGCAAAATGAAATAACAGAGGATGTAAGACCTTCTGTTTGAATATTGAGAGGCAACTGCTGATTCACAAAAGTTAACATTTTTCATACAGAAGCAGTGCATAACATCTATACAGAAATGCCTTCCTTCAAGATGTAGACAAGTCTCTGTGTGCTTATAGGCTTTTTGTTAAAGCTTTGTGCAAAGATGCTGAAAACTGAATTGAAGAAGTAAGTGATGCCAATTAGTGAGTTAATGGGAACTTTGATTACAGAAAACCAAGCAGTGGCATGGCTAAGAACTACTTTTTAAAAATATGAAAACAAAAGAGAGAATCTAAATAGATGACAAATTTGACAACTTGAGACCTGGTTGAGAATCAGAGAGGAAAGGCTGAGCTGTGATGATAACTCAGTGTGGTGTACAGGAAGATCCAGGAATGGAAGTAACTGAAGAGGTGTTAATACCGTAGCTGAAAAGGATAACTGAGAAAAGATGTGTAAGCTTTATGTGCAGTTTTGGGAAGAAGAGAGATGCTGAAGAAGGCAGTCACTAAGAAAAATCTCAACTCTTTACTGCAGTACTAGGTAAGAGCAAGACAGTCATGAGAAGGCTGGAAGGTGCTTGTGCTGCTTAAGAGCAGTTGATAAGAATGCCTGTCACCATGAATGGAAAAGTGTCACGCTTCTTAAGTAAAATTGTCTTTCTAGATGATGAGACAAAGCAGTGACAGGGAAAATACAGGAGATGTGAGTGAGCAATGTGAAGACAATTCTCTGAGGCAGGAAGCTCAGCTATGGATTGGGCTCTTTTGATTTTGACAGAAACATGACATCTAACAAGCAAATGATATCTCAATCCTGGAAAGTCACTGTAGTGTTAAATACCTGTTGAAGGGCTTTTGGCAGACTAGTGGTTTACAAATGTGTACACAGAGTATTTGATAAGATAGATACTGAGTAGTAGCAAGGTCTGTCAGGATGAAAAACTGCAGTATTTCCCACTTCCAAGATGGTTTTCCTGAGTCAAAACATCTGTGTGGAGAAATGTTCATTCAGTTTTTGTGCATGATTGTATATTGGCTTGAGAGATGGGGTGGAATGGAATAGCATTTAAAGCAACTGTTGCAACCCTTGGTTAGGAGTTGCCTGAAGGTGTTTGTGCACTTTTTCCATTGTTTCTCATATAACACCTTCTGGGTCATGATTTTTGAAATGTTTTTGTTGAACTTTTACATTTTGAAAGTATTCAACTTCTGGCTTCAAACTGGGAACTTTCAGTTTCTCTTTAGCTGTCCTGGCTAATTCCACGTGCACAATTTTCCATTTTCCTAGAGGTGTTGGGGGCTTTTTAGATGGCAGGAAGAATGGGTACTATATTTCTGGGTTTATTCTGGATTTACACCAAGCTGAATACTTGTTTCCTTCCCCATTTAATATACTTCTGATGTTCCCTTGCCATGATTTTCTTTTTTCCCTGTTTGTATTCTATTGGTAACTGTATCACCATCATTTCAGTTTTGTGGCATTTTTTCTATTGTTTGAGGCTTTTTTGTTGTTTTGGGTTTTTTGTTGTTGCAGGTATCTGACTCAATTTTTTCAGAGAAATGAGTTTGCCTCTGTGAGAATACCCTCCAGAAATAGTGCTTGATGATCTGTAAAGAAGGGGCTTCATTCCTTCAAAAATCTTACCTTAGTTGAGTGTTGTCTGGGCCATGCTCACCTTAAGTGTAGTGAGCTTGCTGGGTGTCTCAATAATTCAAACAGATACTGCTTCACTGACATTCTGTCTTTATCCCTGGATTCTTTATTTGACATGTAGGATGTCTTCTGTGGATTTATTTTGTCAAATAGTGAAAAAAATTTTTCTTGCTTACTAATGTTTCTCATTTCACTTCTCTTCCTTAAACAACTGTTGTTGCTGATTGCTTACAACTACATGTAACATGTTGTGCAGAGCTAAAATAGAAAAAGTAAATTTTCTTGAGTTTTCAGACTTCATAGAATTGTTCATGTAAATGACAGCAACACGTGGCTGTCCTCGAAAACTTTTGTCATTTGTGGGATCAGAGGGTTACTTTTGATTCTCGCCTCCTAAAAGACAGTTTCAGACATTTTCTGTAAACAAACTTTCTTGTTTGAACAAACAAACAAACAGAAAAACAAACAAAACACCCCAAACTAACAACACAAAAAACCCACAAAAAATTTAGCACGAGGGAAAGGTGAATCACGGTTAAAATCTGAACCTTCTCTTCTCTTATCACCTCATGTATCATCTCATCAACCTCTTCGCTATACCTAAGCTTCAGGTGATATTTTTCTGAACTTTTGAAGTCTACAGAGGCTGAGTTTCAAATCTGATAATGTCAGTAAGTTTAGCAGCTTAGCAGCTGAGGTGCCTGCCACTTTTACCTCAAAATAAAAATCTCATTTCTTTGATAAAGCAGTTGTAATACTTGGAAAAAAACATGTTAGAAGCATGAAATCTTATGACAACTTTGTCAAGTGTCCTCATTTTAGACAAATTGTCTTACATCAACTCACACAGTTCCTAAAACCAGTTTTGTCCTAGTCAATACGTTTTACATTCCTCCTATTCAAAGACTTCTGAGAATAGGCTATTTCTTTTCCTCTCTACAAAGATTAGGTTGATTCAACAGATACTTTAATAAATTCCACAAAAGGAATAGGTAAGTATAACATACTTGTCTGCAGCAGGCATCATTGCTTGTGCACATAATGCAGTTAAATAGTTGACAGATACAGACAGAATATTTAAAGACGATATAATGCACCAGTTCTTTGTGCAGTCTTTCCTATGGAAGTTATGTTATTCAAACTTAAGTCCTTTCATGTCTGTTGTCTTCAAAGAACAGTAGTCAAAATAGCTAAAACAATGCAGGTATTAGAAGTCTTTTGGCCTAGTGTAGCACATCATCTTATCACAGCAGGAAGAATAAATGTCCATAATAGCAATCAGGTCCTGTTCGTGTGTAACTTGTATGCCCCATTAAGTTTCAGCTGTTCTAGTGTTTACACTGCACAGATATGGTTGCATGCCTTGAGCATGTATTCAGCCTCCAGTAAGTCTTCATAGCAGCCTTTCTTTATGATTTTTTTAGCAGAGGCTCCTATTTATGAAGTGTAGCAGGGGAGAAAGAGAGAAAGAAGTTATCATTTCTCCTCTCCAGCCTTCTAATGCCTCAAGCAACTACCTCCTTTTTATTTCTTCTGTGTTACAGTTTAAGTTTTTCTAGATTATCACAGCCAGTTTAGGTGTCCATGCTATGGAAATGTTACTTAGATGGAAGTGTACAGGCTGACACTTTCCTTATGAATGTAACTGACAATTCTTTTGTTTCCTGGTAGGTGGGAACCAAAATACTTAGTGTAAGGAGTCTTTTGCTGGATGAAGAGAAAAACCACAATAAAGTACTGGTAAGTAGCACTCCCTTCCCATAAAAGTTCTCAGTGATAATGGCAGTTGTTCTGTAAAAATGATTGATTCTAGATGCAAATCTATCTGCTCCAGAGGCTTCCCAGGAAACTTTATATGTTACTTAGGGATGTATCTTAAACTCTTAGAGAACCAGAGTAGCTAAGAGTATTTGTTCTGAGTAACGGGAATGCAAAGGGCTCTCTGAGGGGTTTTAGAGTATCAGGATTTTCAGTGTCCAGGATGTTTCTGAATTGAAAGATCTCAAATACAATGTTGGGAATCAATAATTGAAAACTCACTCTCATCAAAAAAATATCTCACAAAATCAATTGGAATAGCATGGTTTAAAGGTAATTCAAAGTTATGTCTGCTGTGCAGCAGTGTAACATTTTTGATGTGGCAGGCAAACATACTCATTAATTGGATTGCCTCTAATATGCATTTGGGGGTGATGTGTTTCATTTCACGGAATCACAGAATTGTCAAGTTTGGAAGGGACCTCAAGGATCATCTAGTTCCAACCTCCCTGCCATGGGCAGGTATCCTTTCCACTAGATCAGGTTGCAGAGCCACATCCAACCTGGCTTTAAAAATATCCAGGGATGTGCCTTCCACCACCTGGGCAACCTGTTCCAGTGTCTCACCACCTTTATGGTGAAGAACTTCTTCTTAACGTGTAATCTAAATCTATCCTACTCTACCTTGGATCTATTCCCCTTAGTCATAGAATCATAGAATGGTAAGGTTGGAAGGGACCTCAAGGATCATCTAGTTCCAACCCCCTGCCATAGGCAGGGACACCTCCCACTAGTACAGCTCACTCAAGGCCTCATCCATTCTGGCCTTGAACACCTCCAGGGAGGGAGCATCCACAACCTCCCTGGGCAACCTGTTCCGGTGCCTCACCACCCTCACTGTAAAGAACTTCCTCCTAACATCCAGTCTAAATCTCCCCTCTGCCAGTTTAAACCCATTGCCCCTTGTCCTGTTATTGCAGGACCTTGTAAATAATCCTTCCTACCACTACCTGAAAAGTCCCTCACCAGCTTTCTTGTAGGCCTCCTTCAGATATTGGAATGCCACAATAGGGTCTCTCCAGAGCCTTCTCTTCTCCAAAACGAANCCCATTGCCCCTTGCCCTGTTATTGCAGGACCTTGTAAATAATCCTTCCTACCACTACCTGAAAAGTCCCTCACCAGCTTTCTTGTAGGCCTCCTTCAGATATTGGAATGCCACAATAGGGTCTCTCCAGAGCCTTCTCTTCTCCAAAACGAACAATCCCAAATCTCTCAGTTTGTCCTCATAGGAGAGGTGCTCCAGCCCTCTGATCATCCTCGTGGCCCTTCTCTGGACATGTC
>VWZE01009661.1:278706-325395 GCA_013396675.1 Eubucco bourcierii
ACCCTCACTGTAAAGAACTTCCTCCTAACATCCAGTCTAAATCTCCCCTCTGCCAGTTTAAACCCATTGCCCCTTGTCCTGTTATTGCAGGACCTTGTAAATAATCCTTCCTACCACTACCTGAAAAGTCCCTCACCAGCTTTCTTGTAGGCCTCCTTCAGATATTGGAATGCCACAATAGGGTCTCTCCAGAGCCTTCTCTTCTCCAAAACGAACAATCCCAAATCTCTCAGTTTGTCCTCATAGGAGAGGTGCTTCAGCCCTCTGATCATCCTCGTGGCCCTTCTCTGGACATGTCCCAGCAGACCAGGATCATTCATGTAATAGGGATTCCAGAACTGGACACAGTACTCCAGGTTGGGTCTCACAAGAGGAGTGTAGATGGAGAGATTCACCTCTCTTGACCTGCTGACCACGCTTTTTGTGATGCAGCCCAGGATACAGTTAGCTTTCTGGGCTGCAGGTGTACACTCATGGCTCACATTGAGCTTCTCATCCACCAGCACCCCCAAGTCCTTTTCTTCAGGGCTGCTCTCACGCCAGTCACTGTCCAGCCTATGTTGGTGCCTGGGAATGCCCCAACCCAGATACAGGACCCTTCATTTGGTCTTGTTGAACCTCATGAAGTTGGCATGAGCCAACCTCTCCAGCCTGTCCAGGTCCCTCTGGATGGCATCCCTGCTCTCCAGTGTGTCAACTGCACCACGCAGTTTAGTGTCATTGGCAAACTTGCTGAGGGTGCACCAAGTGCCACTGTCCATGTCACCAGTGAAGATGTTAAACAAGACTGGTCCCAGTACTGATCCCTGAGGGACTTCATTTGTCGCTGGCCTCCACTTGGACATGGACCCATTGAGGGCCACTCTTTGGGTGTGGCTGTCAAGCCTGTTCCTTTATCCACCGAGTGCTCCATCCATCAAACACATATTTTACAAGCTTGGAGACCAGCATGTCATGGGGGACAGTGTCAATGGCTTTGTTCAGGTCCAGATAAATGGCACTGGTTGCTCTCCCCCTGACTATTGATGTTGCAACCTTGTCATAGAAGGCCACCAGGTTTGTCAGGCATGATTTGCCCTTGGTGAAGCCATGTCAATTGTACCAAATCAGCTCTTTGCTATTCTTCTGCCTCAGCAGTGCCTCCAGGAGGATGTGCTCCATGATGTTACTGGGCATGAAGGTGAGATTGACCTTTCTGTAGTTCCTTGTGTCATCCTTCTTTCTCTTTTTGAAATCTTGAAATGTTTTAGATCTTTAAAATCTATGATTTCTGGGTGATGGACAGGCTTGAGGAAGAACAAGATACTGGTGTTTTCAGGTTGGTATTGGTAAAGCCAGTAGCACATTTGTTTGTGACCAGAGATTACGAGTGGATTGAGAGTATACCAGTAGAGATGGACTTGGGGTTGTTGGTAGCTGAAAAACTGAGTATGAGCCACCAGTGTGCTCTCATGGCCCACTGCTAATCACATCCTGAGCTACATCAAAAGAAGTGTGGCCAGCACGCTGAAGAAGGTGATTTCTGTTCCTCTACTCTGCTCTAGTGAGATTCCAGTTGGAGTACAATGTCCAGTTCTGAGGCCCTTGGCACAAAAAAAACCATGCACCTACTTGAGTGGGTCCACAGAAGTGCCACAAAAGTAATCAGAGGCTGGAGCACCTTTCCTGTGAGGAAAGGCTGAGACAGTGAAGTTGTTCAGCCTGGAGAACAGAAGGCTGCAAGGAGACCTTGTTGTGACATTCCAGTCCCTACAGGAAGGTGAAGAGGGACTTTTGATCAATGAGTGTAGTTATAGGACAAGGGGTGATAGTTTTAAACTAAAAGAGTGTAGATTAAGATTACATATAAGGGAGTTCTTCACTGTGAGAGTGGAGAGGCACCCAAAGAGGCTGCTCAGGGAAGCTCTTGATGCCACCTTCCTGGAAGTGTTTAAGGGCAGATTGAATGGGACTTTGAGCAACCTAATCTAGTGGGAAATATCATTTCCTATGGCTGGGGAGGTTGGAACTACATCATCTAATTTAAAGTTCTTTCCAACCCAAGCTGTCCTATGATTCCATGAAGAGAAGTCTGAGATGGTGACAGCTACCTATCTTGTTCGTCTATGCATGAGAAAAACGAGCACTACCACTTCAATTCAATACATTTTCCTTTTTTGTGTAGCTTTGCAGAACAGATAATGCCTTAATGCTATGTGATGAAAACAGTTAAATTTACATGTAGCATCACACTACAGCTCTTTTTCAGTGTTGATTTTCAAATGGAAAATGTGGTGATGATTGTGCTAGAGCCAGCATTAAGAATTACTTGAAACATTTCAAGAACCATCCTGGCCATGTTTCTAGACTATTAACTTTCCTAACATGTTAGCCACATAGGAAAAAATATGGTCCCAGTAACATGTGAAAGTTACTGTGTTTTATGAGTTAGCTTTGCAATAGTTTTACAAGTGTAATCATGAAATGGTGTTTGCCATCCTGAGTAAGCAGTGAGTTGGGGTAATTTGTCTAACCAGACTGAAAGTCTCCAGAAAGCCTTGAAGACAGTTGTTAAAGTAGTCTGTGTTTTGCTAGGTACATTTTTACGTTATTTGCTGAAATTTTCATGATGATAAAAAAGACACTGATGAAAGCAGACATGGAGATGGATTAAAAATGTGTTGTTATATACATTTACCTTAGGATCTGGGCTATGCCAGGATAAAGGGTTCCTTTCTGCAGGATAGAAGAAGAGTTTGTTATGAAATAAAATTTCTGTCTTTTACATATTTCATATTTGTCCATGTTCATGGATATAAACAAATCTTACAGTCTTTATGAATCTCAAACCTTTCCTTGACCTCCATGTACATGGAAACATTGTCCTCACAGTGTTTTACTTACATTTATATATATATATTTCATGGTTAATAATGTTTTTCTTGATTTTATTGTCACCAGCTTTTGCAAACAAGAGAGAATTTTGACAACATACTCATGTTGTCATAGTTTTTTACCCTTCATGTCTTGAAGCCATCTTAAGACCATGCTATTACTTGATCAGACTTAACTTCAGTTTGGGATATTTGGAGTGTAGTCTGGTAGCTCAGCAAACAGAAAACCAAACCAAAGTTTGTTCTAAATGTTTCAGGCTTCCTTCTGGGCTCTTTGGAAAACAAATATTCTTTCTGCTACCATTTCTTAATCTGAAAAACATCATTTCTCAGTGAAACCTGATAAATACTAGTGTGTTCACTTATTTTAGGTTCTCTAGTAAAAGAGGTAGGCGAGGCAAGAGTCCAGCTTGATAGGCTACAGAGAAATGGTGTTACCCCACATTTGATTTTAGTGGACCATTCCAGTTTACTGAGGATACAGGAGCTGAAAAGAAAAAGTATTGACATGACCCTGGATCTATACACTTCCAGATGTTGAAAAGAGAAACATTTTGGCTATAGATGTCAAATACAAGGTGTGCTAAAGGCTGACATATACTTTGTTTGAAAGTTGCATGGTGTCCTTTCTACAGTTAATCTCTTACACTAATGCTACTGAAAGGATGCTCAGTAGTACTTCTAGCTAAAAATAGCATTGCTCTCTATTTTAATGTATCTAGTTAGCATCTATGCCATCTTACCACTTCTAATTCATGGCAGAAGGTTTGATAGGTCAAAGAGGCAGCTTACAGAATCACTGCAAGACAGAGAGACCTCTCTTTATATTTTTAGCCCTCCTTTAGGAAAACCAAAAGTCTACTTTTCTTTTATCTTACCTCTCTCTTGAGTTGTAGAGAAAATTGTAGTGGTAATACTGTTGCAGATTTGCAGGGAGCTTTTTTTTCTTTCTCCTTCCACTTCTCACGTGTTTCAGAAAAACTGTATTTGCTCATTCTGTACAGCTGATTTTCCATCTCAAAGGTTGCAGGCTGCTTTCCATGGATCTGATGTTTGACCACCCTTCCTATGAAAAGTGTTTTACTTGTGTCTACCTGGAACATCTCTTGCTATGGTTTGTGACCCTGATGTGCTCGCTGCCTTGCTGGGTACCTTTCAGAAGAGTTGGGTGCTGCTGCCTTTGTAGCTGCCTGTGTGGCAGTTGAAGTCAGCAGTTAGATCCACGTCAGTCTTCTCCTTGAGGCTGAATGGTATCAGTTCTCTTTGCTGCCCCCTCTGTGTTGTGTGGTTTGGAGTCCATTGGTCTTGGTGGGACTTTTTAACGTACTGCAATGTGTTAATACTTTGTACTCAAGATTCCCAAACTGCCCAGTGCAATATAGACACAACTATCTTTCAGGTACACTGGAAGCAGGAAAGAGGCTTTTCCAAAATTCAGCATTAGAAATTCAATGAAAAGCATATTTTTTGTCTGCCTTTGCTCTCAAGATACTAAATCGTAGAATCAACCAAGTTGGAAACAACCTTCAAGATCATCAAGTCCAACCTATCACCTAACCCTTCTGATTAAACTAAACCATGGCACTAAGTGCCTCATCCAGACTCCTTTTAAACACCTCCAGGGATGGTGACTCCTCCACCTCCCCAGGCAGACCATTCCAATGGGTAATCACTCTTTCCGTGAAGAACTTCCTAACATCCAGCCTAAACCTGCTCTGATGCAGCTTGAAACTGTGTCCTCTTCCTCTGTCACTGGTTGCCTGGGAGAAGAAACCTACCCCTGCCTGGCTACAACCTCCTTTCAGGTATTTGTAGAGAACAATAAGGTCTTCCCTGAGCCTCCTCTTCTCCAGGCTAAACAACCCCAGCTTCTTGTAGGGCTTGTGCTTCAGTCATCTCACCAACCTCGCTGCCCTTCTCTGGGTGTGTTCAAGCACATCAACATCTTTCTTAAATTGAGGGACCCAGAACTGGACACAGTACTCAAGATATGGCCTAACCAGTGCTGAGTTCAGGGGCAGAATGACCTCCCTGGTCCTGCTGGCCACACTGTTCCTGATATAGGCCAGAATGCCATTGGCCTTCTTGGCCACCTGGGCACACTGATGGCTCACATTCAGCCAGTACCCTCATATCAGTCAGTATCCACAAGTCCTTCTCTTCCTAGCTACTGTCTTCTTAGATCAAGTTGTGCGAAAAAATACTCATGGCTGAACTGCAGATAAAACCTGTAGAAAACAAGCATTTGATAAAGGTTGTTTGTAAAAAATCATCAGATGATGAGAATTTCTGAGTTACTTACTAATAGCAGTTTTAATTCAAGTTGATTTTTTTTTTTTTTTGACTGAGAAGAAATCAGTTGTATCCAGTATAGTTGTGAAGATACATGAAAGAAAATTACACTAATTTTCAATCCAAACATTCAGCAAGTTTTAATAATTAATAACAAACAACAGAACTTGTGCTGGTACACGAAGGCAAGCAAGAGAGTGACCTTCCACCTGGGTCTGTGACCAAGAACCATTGCAAGGCACAGCAGCACTTCCAATGGTCAGTTACTCAGCAGAAGGTCCTGACCAGAAGCATCTTTTTTGAAGGTTCTCTTGCAGAGATTTCCCACCTTGTGTATTCACTTGAGGAAAAGATTTTGCTCTTTGTAGTTGTTCTGCCCTTCAATTTTTGCGTTGTCTTTGTGACCTTTAGTTTCCTCATTGTTTTTGTTGACTATAATTTACTACAATGTGACATTTTTCATACTTACTGTATTAAGTAAGTGATGGGCACTATACAGATGGTTCATGAATTGTATAATATTAAGCAGTATAGGAAAGAATGGATAGCAAGAACATTGAACTTGTTTTCTTTGGTCTCAATGTTTTTAGAAAGTTGCCACTTAGTCACTTTCTTCTAGATAAGTATTGAGGATTTAAGTCTAGTTTAAGCAAGACTTAACATAATAAAGCAGCATTTCCAGCAGCTCCAGAGGAGGGCCACGAAGATGATCAGAGGGCTGGAGCAGGTCTCCTATGAGGACAGGCTGAGAGAGTTGGGGCTCTTCAGCCTGGAGAAGAGAAGGCTTCAAGGGGACCTGATAGTAGCCTTCCAGTATCTGAAGGGGGCCTACAGAAAGGCTGGGGAGGGACTGTTTACAAGGTCTTGCAATGACAGGACAAGGGGCAATGGGTTTAAACTGGCAGAAGGGAGATTTAGACTGGATGTTAGGAGGAAATTCTTTCCAGTGAGGGTGGTGAGGCACTGGAACAGGTTGCCCAGGGAGGTTGTGGCTGCTCCCTCCCTGGAGGTGTTCAAGGCCAGGTTGGAGGAGGCCTTGAGTGAGCTGTACTAGTGGGAGGTGTCCCTGCCTATGGCAGGGGTTGGAACTAGACGATCCTTGAGGTCCCTTCCAACCTTACCATTCTACGAATCTGTCAATCCTTTTTGTACTTGTTGCAATGGCTTTGCTCATCTCTATACCTTGAGGTAGAACTGTCCTGCTCTATGCTTACAATCAAGTGTCCTAAAATAGCTAAGTTTTTCCCTTTAAAAATAGGTTATACTAGGGAACAAAATACTAACTAATTTAACCTGTTTACCATAGGAAGTCATCTCCTCTTGGTGGAATGTTATAATTAATGATTTAAAATCAGACTTATCCGTTGTATTTTCCAGAGTTTTGCTTTCCAACAGGCAGTTTTTACAAGCTTTCTGGGTCACAGGAAACCTTTCCAAATCCTCACCTAGCCCCTGGGAAGACTCTTCTCTCTCTTAGTTTTGAGGCTTCTCTGTTAAAGCTGTTCTCTGTCATCTCCCATAGATCAAGCTTGGGTATAGTTAGCTGCCTCAAGGGAAAGAGGCATTTTCCCCTTCTTTCATAAAATTTCACCTGGAAGAGTTCAACAGGCTGTGCAAAGTAAATAGACAAACTTTCTCGTACTGTTCTATGATACTTAGTGCTTACCAGACCAAAGAATAACACATGGTGCTCTAAGTGTTTCCACAGGTACTGTACACAGCTATGGAGATACCCACACAGCCTCCAAAATACTTGATTTGGAAACTGGAAGAGTGTAGTTGTCTTCATAAGCACTTGACAGGTTAATTCATGCTGTGTTGTTTTTGCTTTCTCTCTGACGTGTCTGTGTGGGAAACTGGTAGGGCTCTCCAGTGAGCAGTTGTCTGCCTTGGATTACTGTGGTAGTCCCACACCACTCCAGTTTATGGTTCACCACAGGGTCATTGCTTTGTGATGAACCATAGCAAGTCTGACTTGAGACTGTGGTGTTCCCAGTGCTGGTACAACTCCAGAGGTGGGGGAGAGACAGAGCTAATGTAGGGTCATGGAACTAGAAGACCAGGGCAGCGCTGTAAATCTGAAAATCAGGTTTCATTTTAAAATAAACCACATTTTTTTATATGATGATTTTTTTCTCTAAGACTCTGTAATGCTAGTCCATTCAAAACTTTGTATTTCTGGAGGAAATTTTCCTTCCACAAGAAATCATCTTCAGCCCAAGTTTGAATTTTCCCTTTTGCTGTTAAATATGGGATGAACTCCATCACCATATGTCCCTCCTGCACTGGGGGTTCCATTCTCTTTCAGCTGGGTGTAGTCAGCCATTCTGGTGTCATGTTCTGTTATCTATCATCATGTATCAAAATACAAACTTGCCAACTAGTTTGGCTTGACAGCTTCAGTTTATTCAAATTTAGGTGATACAGCTAGACAGGAATCTTCAATTTCAGAAAGTAACAATTTTAATATTATATCATCAACATAATCTTGTTCTGCATATTCTCATGAATAATTCTTTCACTTTGTTTTTTCTACAGTATGTATTAAAAGTGATATTTATTCTTTATCATGAGTTGTATTATTGATGTATAATAGTTGAATAGATTGATCAATGTGTTTAGTAATTTAGACAGACTGTTCTGACTTTTGAGCTTTTGAGTTGGGGTTTTGTTTTTTTTTTATTGTTTGGGGATTTAAGTGGCATTACAATAATGTGTGCCTGGCTGGTTCAAATTGTATTAAGTGTTATGCAGATTCAAACTCACAGGTTTTCTGTCCAACTCATAGAGAAAGTAAGTGGTGAATGCCACAAAACAGATAATTGCAGGGTCTGTGAAAAGTTCACTAGCATGGAGGCTAGCATTGGAAATGTGTTGTGAAGATCTTTGTTTGGTATTTTATCTGGAGCTTAATGATTTAGGGATAACACTGTTGGACAGTGTAGTAAACAGAGGGTGACAGCCACCCTTCATTTTGGAAGAGAAAGTCTCCATTCGTCCTTCAGCCTTGTTGTTCAAGTGCAGTGTTGACTACTTCTGGTTTTAACATCTGAACAGTTACACAAATTTTCACCAATCAGTTACGAAGCAGTGAGTGAATACAGCTCAATTTAAAACTTAAAATTTTCAGGGCAATGAACCAAACCTTACCATAAGTGTTATGGTTAGATATGTACTCGTTTTTCTTTCCTTTTCTTGACTTCCTTTATATACATAGCTCTCTTCAGTACTTCACATATATTTGCATATATTTCAGGGAAATTAAGATCAAATAATACTATTTCAGAGGTCTCCTAGTTTTGAGTTTGGATTTTTTTGTGAATATGTCCAAGAACTTTACTAAACATAACTAGCTTATACTCTTCAGGAAATAACATTCCAGAAATGTTTGGAATATTTATGCAGAGCTGGAAATTGTAAGGATGCCTTGTAAGGCATCCGTAGAATGTTTCTCTTTATAAAGAGAAGTCTTGTTGGTTATTTTCCTTACAATTCTTTAACAGCAGAAAAGATACCTTTAAATGAGGCAGGCATGTGGATTTGGGTGATGACGTAACAGATCCTGCAAAAGCTTGGGAAAAAATCTCATTAATGCCAAGAGTAGTTAAACTAGCTTTTTTTTTTTTTTTTTTTTTTTTCCCCTACCACTTGTTTCAAAGTTAAGCTTTGGGTATCATAGAATCACAGAATCATAGAATGGTAAGGTTGGAAGGGACCTCAAGGATCATCTAGTTCCAACCTCCTGCCATAGGCAGGGACACCTCCCACTAGTACAGCTCACTCAAGGCCTCATCCAACTTGGCCTTAAACACCTCCAGGGAGGGAGCAGCCACAACCTCCCTGGGCAACCTGTTTCAGTGCCTCACCACCCTCACTTTAAAGAACCTCCTCCTAACGTCCAGTCTAAATCTCCCTTCTGCCAGTTTAAACCCATTGCCCCTTGTCCTGTCATTGCAAGACCTTGTAAACAGTCCCTCCCCAGCCTTTCTGTAGGCCCCCTTCAGATACTGGAAGGCTACTATCAGGTCTCCTGGAAGCCTTCTTTTCTCCAGGCAGAAGAGCCCCAACTCTCTCAGCCTGTCCTCATAGGAGAGCTGCTCCAGCCCTCTGATCATCCTCGTGGCCCTCCTCTGGACCCGCTCCAACACTTCCATGTCCTTCCTGTACTGGGGGCTCCAGAACTGCACACAGTACTCCAGATGGGGTCCGACAAGAGTAGAGTAAAGGGGCAGAATCCCCTCCCTTGCCCTGCTGACCACGCTGCTCTTGATGCAGCCCAGGACTCGGTTGCTGTCTGGGCTGCATGTGCACACTGCAGACTCATGTTGAACTTTTCATCAACCCAGACTCCAAGGTCCTTTTCCTCAGGGCTGCTCTCCAGCCATTCACCACCCAGCCTGGATTTGTACTTGGGATTATGCCTACCCAGGTAGATCATTCTGTAAAGATTCTTGAGCTTAACTGGTGACTATAGCTGCAATGATTTTTTTTTTTTTTTAAATTTTTTTTTTGTGTGTTATGTAAGTCAGTTTATATAATACTCATTCGTTTTAGTATTAAAATAGCCCATGGAGATGTATATATGAAATACTATAATGTTTATTTGAATTAAGTGTAAAACAAGGGAGTAATGTACATGGACTGCAATTAGGAAAGACAAGAAAGTCGTCTGGAGTAGTCAGCATGGGTTCACCAAGCTGAAGTCATGCCTGACCAAGCTGATAACCTTCTATGATGAAACAACTGATTTAGCAGATGAGGTCGGTGGATGGCTTTCTACCTTGGCTTCAGTAATGCTTTTGACACTGCCTTCAGTAAAATCGTCATAGAGAAACTGATGAAGTATGGGCTGAATGAGTAGACAGTGAGGTGAAAACTGTATTTTTTAAAATTCTATGTGTGGAATACTTAACAATTCAAGCCCTGCCATTTTATTTACGATTTGAAACTGGAGCTTAGGTATTTCGGTATCCTTGATTTAAACTGAATGGCTTTTATGCCATCTTCCACAGTTACGCACTTATGTATAGCTCTTTGGTGAAGAGGTTGTGTATCTATTGCTTGGCTGAAGAAGATGCAATGTTTACTGCAGAGGAAATTTTCCAGAGTGGTCTTATAATGGTGTGTAAGACAGAAAGGCATTGTTTGGATTATCCATTCTCTCCTCTGAACGTAAAGACTAATCATTGCTGTCAGCACTACCTTTAAAATAAAGCCTCAAAGGATTTACTTCTTTCAAATAATTGTAGACTAAAGGAAGTAGAATCCAATTCAGGAATTTGTTATGATTACAAACCAAATGTTTAAATTTCATCTTTTATTTTCTTAATATGCTCCCATCTCAGTGTTTACAAATAGAAGTGTTCTATTGTAAAAATATTAATGGTAAGTTCTGTAATATGAGGGAGCTTTAACTCCCTCATATTAAGGTGTTACAGTGCCATGGTATTGCAGGAAAATGACAATTTTCAAAAATAACTCATGTATTTTTGAAAGTTTATTGCAATCTTCTGCCCTCAAACCTTGGAAGAGGTAGATATAATTACAAATCCTTATAACGTGGCTTGATTTTTCATACCACTACCATTCTAATTTGGAAGAAAATAGCTCATTGTGTGTCTCACTTCATATGCCACATTCATTTGCATATAGTCTCTCTTCATCTTGGCCAGGTTTTAATTTCAAAGTCTGAGTTTTAAATTCAAAGTCTAACTGAGACATCCTTGACATCCTTGTCTTGTTTTAGAACTGTAGAAATCATAATATTCTTCTTATTTGGAGTAATCCAGTTTTTAAAAACAAGATGTTTGAAAAAGCACATAGAAACTTTCTCTATGTGTATTTACATTTTAGGGAAGGAAAAAAGTCCAGTAAATGCTGGTCTCCAGAATTAATTTTCACAATTATATGGAAAGTATGGAATAAGAACAAGAGGTTGTTTTTGTTGTTGTTTGTGGTTTGTTGTTGGGAGGCATTTTGTTTGTTTTTTGTTTAGGGTGATGTTTTTTTATGCTGGTTTTAGAGTTTTGTACCTCTCTCTGCTACTTTCCCTCAATGTCCTATTTTGCCTCAGCAATCTTCTGGTGCTTTTCTGGTTCACTGGAAGTGCTGTAGAGTTCTTGCATTTTGACAGTGTGAAAATCCTAACTTGCACGTTAGACTAACTTAATGTTAATACAATGATCGCTGCTTTAGATTTGAAAAGATGAAAGACACCGTAAAGCTTTTTAGGCTGATCTCCGTTGCCCCATGAAGTGCTTAATCCTTTAATTCATAGAGTTAATTTAAAGCTAAGGAAATCTTGCAAATGTACAGCATTTCTGTTTTTTAAATATGCTTCTCATGTCACACTTACTTGCTCTAAAAAGAACTTCGTCAAGATGAAAATAACATTTTGTTGCATCAGAGGGCTTCTAGACATGGTAATTTCCTGATTGCTCTCTGTAATGCCTCATTGCAGAACGTTTACCAATCAAGTGGTGCTCACTTTTTTTTTCAGGTGCAGTTCACAGTATATAGTTAAATAATCATGTGGCACTCGTTGCAATATTTTGAGCTTGACAAAGCTGCTGCTTGAGGTAATGAGGGCACTTCAGCTTCTGTCCTTGAAGTAAAAGCCTCCAAAAAACAACTTTGCCAGAAAGTCATGAAGGCCTTACAGATGCTTCTGCAAGCAGCTATTGGAGCTGTGTAACCATCAGGCAAGTAATATTGAGCGCTTCCAGTATGGAGAGCCTCTTCCCTCTGCTGGTTGAACAGCTCCAGCTCCTCTCATCCCTCTTGCAACTGTCTGTTCAGATCATCCAAATACCTCCACCAGTGTCTTTTCTACACTGTAGCTTTTACTTTCTCCTGTACTCTTTTGTGTGAGTTATGGCACAGAATTAAAAAATAACTATAATTTTGACTATATCTCTTTACTTCTAGCCTACTTAAAACAATTTTTTCATAGTGAAAGTTTCTTACAGCATCTAGCAGCACTGCAATGAACTCTCAGCCTTGGCATGATTAGCATAATACTAAAAACCAAAAAAAAAGTGCAACAGGTTAAGATTCTCCTTTCTAGAGTATTTTATCCTTCAGTCTTAATTTATTTTCCCATGACTTTATCTTAAGAAAAGCCAAAAAAAAACTTTGAGGTTTTTATCATCTACTGTATTTGTCCTCCCAAATGTGAACCATATTGTAACTTCTTACCATTTTTTTTTTTTTAAACACTGTACCAGGGTACTACTATACATAACTTAATACCCCTGTTGTGTTTGAATGAATTGGAGATTTTACTGGGCTGTTTGGATTAGATTAGGTTCTGGTAGGTATAATTCTGATACATTCTACCCTTTTATTAATAATGACAAAACTATGAAGTCATAGAATCATAGAATGGTAAGGTTGGAAGGGACATCAAGGATCATCTAGTTCCAACCCCCTGCCATAGGGACACCTCCCACTAGTACAGCTCACTCAAGGTCTCAAACAACCTGGCCTTCAACACCTCCAGGGAGGGAGCAGCCACTACCTCCCTGGGCAACCTGTTCCAGTGCCTCACCACCCTCACTGGAAAGACTTCATCACAACATCCAGTCTAAATCTTCCCTCTGCCAGTTTAAACCCATTACCCCTTGTCCTGTCATTGCAAGACCTTGTAAATAGTCCCTCCCCAGCCTTCCTGTAGGCCCCCTTCAGATACTGGAAGGCTACTATAAGTCATTGCATTGTGGTGAATAGGAAAGCTGGGGAAGATGATCCAAGTCACTGAAGGTCTGAAATGCCTCTCCATATATCTATGCCTGTTGATAGCATTATGTCAGCATGGGGAAACTGTGTTCTTTTTTACATACTTCACCTGGGTGCAACAAATTGAGGACATCTCAATGATACGAATCTCCTGGTCATTGTTTAACAAGCTTGTTTTTTTATGTTTTCCTGACACTCTCTGAATCTTTCATGGCAGCCTGCTGTAGGCAAGGAAGGAATGCATGGTACATAATTAACACCTAAACATATAATGGTTGTCTGCCAGCGATTTTTAAAAGACAAAACAATATTGAATTAAAATAACCACCCACCCACCCACCTCTGAAAAAAGAAACCAACACAGACAACAACAACAAAAAAAAATCAGCAAACAAAACAAGCAAATGAGCAAAAAAACTCTCACAAACAAGGAGAAAAAATTATACACACACACAAAACTCAACAACAAAAAAACCCCAAAAAACTTAAAGAAAAACCAACCCACCCCAAAACAAAAATAAAAACCTCAAAACACTGCAAAACCCCATCTTTTCCTCATTTGTTGTTTCTCATGTCAGTAGTTAATGGCACTAATTAGATACTAGTTTTACTCCTCAAACTTCCTTTTAAGAAAGGAACTTTTTTCCCATGTTTCAAACTCTGTCCTTATTTGACTGAAATGGCAATAAGTTTAAAACCTCTCCGGTAGAGATGTTAGCAATTACATAATCTAAGGAAATGAGAATTAAAAAAGATGAGTTTGTTTTCAGCCTTGCAAGGAATGCCAGAATTGCTTCTCTTCTCATTTCTCTAAAGAAATCCAAGCTGACATTTCTGAAATGTGATGGGTTTTTATCATCTTAATAGAAAAGTCTGGGGGTGAAATAAAGATAATTTCTGGCTAAAGGGCCTAGTTTGATGGTTAGGAGCAATCAAAATGTGATTTCAGATGGAAATGGTAAATAATGTGGATTGTGTCATGGGAAGTTGTGACCAAATAAATCAGATGCTCTCTTATTCTGTTGGTTTAGGATGAGGGGTTTTTTTTCAGCCTATATGGTCTTTCAACAGAACATGCTTTTTATTTTAAAATTTAAAGAAATATTCATGACACTTTGTGGTTGGGTTTCAAAGAAAGAGGGCAACTTAGTGGACAGCACAGGTCAGACGAGAAGGCAGGGACTGCGTATGAGGCAAGTGTGCAGTGTACTACATTGGTTTGTTCAGAATATGCAGTAGGTACCTATCACTATTCCCCCTGTTATAGGTGGAGCAAACCTCTCCAGATGTGAAGGGATTAATGCACTGAGTAGACAAAATAAAAGGAAATCAGCAAAATCAAGTAATTGGGGGGGCGGGGCAGGGGGTTGGGGAAAGTGTATCTGAATCAGCACTAAATTAAAATCTGATACATTACAGTGAAGAAAAATATTTCTTATGACCAAAAGTTAGGTCTGTGTTTTTATATAAAAAGGTCACATTTACTTAATCTACCTCAAAATAGGAGAAACATCAACCTTCTGCTCCAAGAATTTTGAAACAAGCCTTTTGAATTCAAATCTGAATCCAAGATACTTCTTTGCTGTTAGTCCGTTCCACGTTCACCATTATTGATGAAAATATGTGCAAATCTCAAAGCAAATATACCTAGGCACTTTGAGAAACATTCCAACCAGAGCAACCCAACCTTGGCTAGTGAGTTTCCTGCCTTACAGAGGCAACTGGCACTTCCAGAGGGGCAGTTGTTCTTCTGGAGTAGATTATGTGTTGTACAGTTACAAATCTATTTGTTCTGCCTCATATTTCTCTCATATTACTCGTTTGTTGGATCTGAGAGATAATTAAGTAATTTAAAAGATGAATTGGTTTCATAACTGAATTCACATTCCAGGGATTCTGAAATTGCAGGAAGCCACTCATGCAAAAAATGCCTTTGTATTAATTCTAAATAGCTCTATAAATATGAGGTCTGATTTGTTTTATGAGCACAGTCTTTACACAAATAACTCATCTGTCTTTGCATCCTTATTTGTTTTAAACATTTAGGGTGAGATTCATTGATGAAGATACGTTCATCTGATTTTTCAATACTAAATTTAGAATTTAATTAAGACACTGGTATCCAGCTGTCTTTTACACAGAAGAGAATTCTTTCTTATACCTATTTAATTAATGGTAATTATAAGCAATAGATCTATTTTATGCTGAAGCACAGAGAAAGAAGTTGAGTAGTGAAATTTGTATTTATTTTTTTGTGCTTAGTGGCATAAACTCCTACATTCTTTGTCCCAGAACTTAAACTGTAATTTTATGTGTCTTCTCCTTAATGTTGATAGATCTAAAGGCTCAGATTGTGATAGTATAGCATAACAAATGTCATTTTGTGGTGCAGTGTAACCCTCTATAATGTTCTTCTGGCATAATTTTGGGAATTGTGGGGGAAATATTTCTATAAATAAATGCCACTTGCCTTTCCCCCAAGTCCTGAGATGGTCAGATGCAGCATGCATGGTTTTAATTATGGTTTTATCTTAGAAGGGATTAAATAATAACATAGATATCATTGCTTTGCAGTAGGCTGACATGGATGTGAAAATGTTAGTTCATAAAATACTGATTCAATTTATTGGATGGAACTTTAAAATATTTTTTTCCTGGTTAATTTATATCTGTTATTCATAAGACTGGTTCATGTTTAAACTAAACCTTCCATTTTATTAATACACTCTAGACAACAGTTTCAAAGCTTGGGATATAAAATATTATTTCATCTAAAGTTTCGAACATATTTTCTTATAATTCAGGATCCAGTGGACATATCTCAACTTCCTTTAATTATACTTTTTGTTCCCTTTTATTTGTAGGTGATCTTCCCACTTTCCTGGCTGCACAGTGGGACTTCTCCCACTGATGCTAATGCCCCAGATGGTCTCCATGCAGGAGAAGCAGACTCAGCCATTGTGCAGGTGAGTAGAGGCCACTGGCAGAGAGGCCTGGACAGTAGTGCCTCTCTTGCTACCAGTTCTCTCCAGTCACCTCATGAATTGTGCTCAACCTTTAACTATATGGCATGCAACCTTTGCATTTCCCTCTGCGTCGCAGTTATGGTGGGTCTTTTGATATGTATTTTCACCTAGAGAAAAACTTTAACTGACTCCAAGTTATGTGCTTATCAGACTGTGCCATTCTGCAGCTCCAAGTTAATCTGTTAACTGTTGCCCTCTTTCAGTGAGAAGCATTCATTCCCACATGCTTCTCAGGATCTGTGGTTTCTTCCTTCCATCAGTAGTCTTGGTCCCAAAGCTCAAGGGCCAGCAAGTGCTATAGATTGTGGCTTGAATGTATTTCTGTGCTTCCTCTGTTGTTTCTTCTTGGTCAAGCTGCCTTTGATGAAGACCTGCTTTGTTAGTAGAAATTGGTAGAGAGGTGCAGGACTGCTCTGTAAGAATGGAAGAGGATAAGAACAAACAAAACATCACAGCTTTTATTATTAATATTTTTTGTTTGTTTTTCTTTAATTTGGAAGTGGTTAGCTAAAAGAAAATCAAGTTGAAAACAGTAGTTCTGCTTCTCTTTAAAAGACTAGCTTCTTATCTTTTGTTTGAAATTCAACATGGTACTTACTCATTATGAGGCTTTTCTGGTTGGTTGGAAGTGGTGCTTGATTCAACAAGTTAGATAAGCTTTTTCAAATAAACAAGTTTTCTCTTTCCTAAAATGGTGGGATTGAAAGTCACCTTCACACTGAGTGTTACTTGGTTAGCTAGAGGCTCCGTTTAGTATTTACATAATGCTGTCTTTAAAATAAACCACCACAGTTCAAAAGCTGTCTAGCAGCTGTTAGTACTAAATGAGCATCTGAGAGGTTCGTATACTCAAGATACAGCAACAATATTATCTAAAGCCTTTAGTAAGTGGGTCCTTGAGTTTGTGTACACGCACTCGATACTAATTTGTGCAGATTGTGAAGATGCCTGAATAAGAGTTTGAAGAAGGTGGTGGCATCTCCCATCATTATTTAAAAGTATGTGAGGAAGCAAAGTAGAACAAGAGAAGACTTCAAAAGTAAGTGTACTTCGAGCTGGAGAAGGCTTCTAGAGTTTCTCAATAAGTTTGGGGAATTTTTTTGTTTGTTTTTCTTGTTGGTTTTTTTGTGTGGTTTTTTTGTTTTGGTTTGGTTTTGTTGTTCTTTGGTATTTTTTACTTTACACAACGATTGAGCATTTCAGTATTTTTAAAAGTAGTTTTCCTAAGGGAATGTCCATTCCTTTGCTTAAGCAAATAGTACTTGGGTTTTGTTGGAGTACTCAGTATTTGATTTGAGCACTATTTGATGGAATTCCACGTCATCTATAAATCTGTGGTCAGATAAAGTAGACGTAGTAATGTTAAACCCAGATTTAAAAAAAAATATTATTTACAAAAAGAGATGAATCTTATCCGTGTTAATTTGTAGGCTTTCTCATTTCGAGTTGTAATTGACTTGAAAACTTCAAAGAAATGTCAGTTTCTTGAGGCTTTTTATCCCTGACCTTTCTTCATCTCTGGCTCTGTCTTGACCTTCACTGTAGATTACCACTTGTTATCCTTTAATTTTGCTCTAGGCTACATCTTGATACGAAAATGCTTGTGTCTTGGGTTTTTTATTTCTGCAGAGAACAGGAGCACAATTGCATAAAAGAGAGTGGTGTAGTTGTAATTCTCTTCTAAGTAGTGACTGATAATCTTTTTTACTTTTTTATGTGGTTTATTTTTTTGTTTGTTTCTGTGATTTGATCTAAATAGTATTCTGATTACAAGTAAGAAACTATATGTTATCTGTACTCATATTGTACTTTTGTCACTGTTTATATCAGTCTTTTGAGTGGAATTGGTTGCAACTTACACCTCAATATGTTAAGGCATAGACATGAATTAATTTGACAACAGTAGACACAAACTGGAAGTAGACAGAATTTAGATGTAGTATTTAAATTCCTTTTTTTACTGACTCTATTGGTACTTCCACAGTATTTGCCAAATCTGTGAGAGAAATCCCCGCTACGTTACTGCCTGTTCTGGGCAACAGAATTATACTTTAGATAGATGTAAGATTTGAAGTGGGGGGGGGGACACACACGACTGCCCTTGTGTGACTCAAAGATCTCCAGAGGTCCTGTCCAACTCCCAACATCCTGTGTTACAACTGGTATGGCCAATGCACTCATAGCACATCACATCCACGCAGTGGAGCTATTTGGTGTCCATGAAAGGAATGTGTCTGAAAGGAAGTGTCTGCTGTAAAGAGTTTTGGAATTTCATTGCATGATGAAATGAGTAGATGTAGTACTTGCAGTTATCTCCAGTGCTTGGCTCCTCAGCAAGTGACAGGAGTAATTTCTGTTTCAGGGAAATTGAGAGTAGGCAGGTGGCCAAAACTGCTTTGGGTTGCTGAGATGACAGTGAGGACCAGGATACTAACTAACCAAGATTGTTTTGATATGTTGGTGTGCAAGCAGCCCTGCCAGGTTTCCCTCAGCTCCACGCAGTGCTATTGTGGTGTCTGCCTGCAGTGGTCATGCTGGTGGTTTGACCCTTTTCCTGGCAGTGCCTTCAGGCAGGGATAGTACTGTGGTGTTAATTCTCTTCTGTTTACTCTGGCTAGCGATAAGAGAGGATTTCAGTGTTTACTGTGACAGTGAAAATAAGTTATTTACACAGTATGATATTCCTTTTTGAACTTTATCACTTCCTCCACTCCTTCAAAATTATCCAAAACTGGAGCTTTGCACATCTGATGGCAAATTTTCTTGGTAGCACAAAGGCTTGTTTTGCCATTGATTCCACCTTCAGGTGGAATTATATGAGTCACTTACTGAGTGAAACAGTGTCCTGCACTGTTCAATATTCTAGCGAGCTCTGCATATTTTATAACAGTATCCTCATGAAAAGATCCCAGCAGAACTTGATTTGGATAATTTTTTTTTTCTATGTGTCCTTTTATGGAATAAAAAGTGGCAAGTTCATGGCTTGTTTTGTCGTGACAATAGCATTTGATAAAGAAAGCATACGCTCAGAGCAGATTTGCTGAAAGAAGGTGAAGATTGCCCTGCGGGGGTCCTAGGCTCCTGGTTTCATTTTGTTTTGTTCTTGATTGACTGTTCCCAGAATGTATGTGTCTCAACACCATGCTTTGTGGTGAGCTGGTCAAGATATTGGCTGGCTTTCTTCGCTGTCATGGTTGATTCTGCAAATATAGTCACCTTCTTAAAAGGGTTTTTTTGCACCATCATTTATTTCATAATGTCATGTGGCTTCTGTGATGCCTTTAGCCTTGTGAGAAGGTCGAACTCAGTTCACAAGGGACCTGCTTGTGGTGAATGCAAATGATTCTGGCAACATTGCCTCTTTGAAGATCATGATTATTTTAGTCTTTGCCTTGTTTTGCAGTCATGCCATTCCTTGTGATGTAGGAAACAGTTATTCCCAAATTCATTGTACCTCCACATAAGTTATCTCTCTTCAGATAAGATGAATAGTTCTTGTTCGTTTGCTTCAGTGACTCTCCCTCAGAGATTGTCCCTGAGGGAGACATTCTTGACTACCTCTTTTCTCACAGTGCACTAACAAACAACTTTTCTTTTGCATGCAGTTGAGTTTTTCAGCTAAATCTGGATGTATGTTTCTTTCTCATCCACATGTGTGGTGATGAAGAGAGAATTATGACTGAAGACATTTGATACTCTAGGAATATATACATATTTCAAAGTGACAGTAGCTTACTTCTTCAGAAGGTACAGATCTGGTAGCTCTTTCTTTTACAGTGGTTGTTTTCAGTGAAACTTTATGCTTCTGTTTCCACAGTTAACAATAGCACAGGACAAAAATCCACTGACACGTTATAACTCTTAGTAGTAGTATCAGATGTATAAATAGTATTGTAGTAAATTCAGTGAACGTTTCAGTGAGTGCATTTTCCAGGATGACATAATTTTGAGGGTATTTTGTTTGTTTGTGGGTTTTAAAATGTATATCTATATTAAAAAAAAAAAAAAAAGGAAAAAGTGTTTTGTGTACCTATAGACCCGTCTGACTAAAATTTCATCATCTGATGTAGCACTGGTTCATAACCCTGATGTATCAACCACTTCCTGAAAGCATTTGTTTTTAACAATGTGAACTGACTCAGGGACATCAGAGAATGCTGATGTAGAATACAAGATTTGTGTGTCTGACAGTGGACACTACATACTTTTTGTATAAGCAATGTAGTTTATTTGCTTAGGCTTTTAGCTTGATTTTAACTTCCTGCTGTTTGAATTCTTAAAGAAAACAGCTAAGTAGTTCATTTTGTCTGTACTGTTTCAAAGAACAATTATACGAATCACCTCAAATGTTACACATCATTCAGGGTTGTGGGTTTTTTCCCTAGAGTTTATCTAACAGTCTGAAGTGATAATGCAACATTTACTTTTTTTTTTTTTTTTAATTCCTGTAATAAATGATGTATGACTTTGAAGGGACTATAAAAGTTTATTTACTTCTGTTTATGTTATAAAGTAGGATGTCGCCAGTTGTCTGAACCTTATGTTTGTATAAAGTGATGAGTCTATTAATTAACATTTCCCTCAAAATTAGATTTAATCATGTTATTATTTTCCCCCCACTTTGAGATGTAGGACAGGGTATTAAGCATTCATTGTATGTCTTAATATTTGTTTACAGTGTAAAATAGAGATTTTTTTGTTTTTCCAGGTGACTGTTACAAGCATGTATGTTTCTATCTATTTTTTTTTTCCTGCTCTTTAAATATGAAGAAAAGTTAGTGACTGTGCATCTGAACATTTAAATATTTTCAAAGCTCTGGGTTTTATCATTAATGAAAATTATTGGTAAAATAATTGAAGAGTAAACTTCAGCACAGTCTTTCCACTTGAGCTTGATTCTTCCAATATACATAGGAACAGCAAAGCTATAAATAGCATACACAGTATTAGAAATGCTGTGTCCAACAGGCATAGGGAGGTGAATGTCCCCTTGTACTCCACTCTGGTGAGGCCACACATCGAATATTGTGTTCAGTTTTGGGCACCTCGATACAAGAGAGATGTGGACGTGCTGGAGTGAGTGCAGAGGAGGGCAACGAAGCTGGTGAAGGGCCTGGAGAATAAATCTTATGAAGAGTGACTGAAGGAGATGAGGCTGTTTAGTTTGTAAGAGAGGGGGTCTGAGGGGACAGCTCATCACTGTCTACAGCTACCTGAAAGGATGTTGTGGAGAGGTTGATGCTGGTCTCTTCTCACAGGTAATTGGTGATAGAACATGTGAGAATGGCCTCAAACTGTGACTGGGTGGATTTAGACTGGACATCAGGAAATTTTTTTTATGGAAAGAGTGGTCAGGCATTGGAATGGGATGCCCAGGGAGGTGGTTGAGTCACCAACCCTAAATGTGTTTAAAAGTCATTTGGATGTGGTGCTTGGGGATATAGTTTAGGGGTGAACCTTGTAGAGTAGGGATAACAGTTGGGCTTGGTGATCCTGAGGGTCTATTCCAACCGGAATATTTCAGTGATACACTTGATAACATCTTGCCAACTATTTTCTTCTGTAATCAAAACTCAGGTTTTGCCATCTGATATTTTTACAAAGCCTTCTTAGTTATTCTTATCTGTTGCTTTTTTTTTTTTTTTTTTTTTTTTTAAATTGCTGTGCATTGTGTTTCCTTGGATTATGCAGTTTGCGTCTGTATTCACTATGTGTGTATAGCTGGCTTCAATTATATTCTGCCTGGTACAGTAACTAAACCCACATTTTAATGGAGAGGGTGCATTTGGTCTTTAAGTAGTCTCTTTCCAGTGCCACGAATTTATTTTCTTGAAAACTAGTGCAATTATGTTGAAAGCCTGCCTGTTTTTTGAAGTTACACTTCTAAGCATCTCATATTTATGAACATTGCCTCCCTGTTTAGTTTCTTAACTATATATTTTCTTGAGTCAGAAATGATGAAACTCCAACTCTGGTAGGTTTGGGCTAGAAGCCATAACAAGAAACTACAGAACTTAATTTAAAAAAACTTCAGCAGACAGCAAAGGACACAATTTGTATCTTAGAATTTTGTGCAGGCTAGCCACAGTGTAAATTTACATTGTATTATGTGTCAGGGCATGACTGCCTGTATGCACTGCTCTGTTGTATGGTCACTGTGGGCTACCTTGTGATGTTTGAGAGGTAAACTCCTTACAATTAATTGCTTTAAGTTTTTTGTAAGAGCACAGTTATTATTCCACCACTGGTGGAGTACCTCATGTACAGAAAGTAGTAGTCTTAACATTTTTGTTTTGTTTATAATTATTATGGCTTTGTTCCTGCCAAAGAACTCATAATTGTTTCATCTCACGTAAGTTTGTGCTGCTCTATGTAAATGTCTTTGTATGAAACCTGAGCGATTTTCATGGATATTTTGCTAATGTTTTGATGAAGCAAGTACAAGAAAAAAAATCTTTTACTAACATTGTCAATTGACAAACTTTAAACTTGCTGTTTTTATCTTTGTTGCTTAAAATATGGTTTAGCCTATTAACTGCATGCTTTTTACTTCTGGATTTTTCTCCATACTGTTGGTTATTTCACTGAAATATATGGGGAGTTATTTTGTTTGAAGCCAAATGAAGCTTAGAAACCAAAAAGAATCCCTGCCCTGCTGCTTCCCACAAAAGTTATATGGGTAGTAGTTTAATCCTCTTCTTTCCATCCTGCACCACACTCTCTTCTGCTCTCAGTATTCATAATCTGGATGTTTTAAAGTCAGTAACTAATACATGCAATGACACTTTCCTTTCTGTTTTCACTGATCTGCCAGCTTTTAGCTATTCAAGCTATACCTCTTAAAGCACAACATTTCAGGGTTATCAAACTGTTGTAGTACTTTGTCAAGGCTCTCCATCTGTATATTTTAAATTTCAGTATTGAGTTCCAAACACACTTGTCTCTAAATTTACAAAACACCAGTGCTTGACTCCAAAAGGGTATATATAAGAACTGGAATTGGCAATTCTTAGTTCTTTGAAACTCCAATAGGTTGTGGAAAGTGATTTCTGTCGTTCTCTCTGGTTGAAGCTGTATTAGTGTGTATAAAATTATATAAGTATTGATGAAGGCTTGGAAACTTGGCTTTACAGTGAAGTGAATCTTTTAATCCCTGAACAACATAATGAGAAATGAAGTAGCCTCAAGTGGAACGGCTGTATTAACTATTCATTATATGTGAAATTCTGTGATGAGTGTGCTCTTAAAAACACAGGTTTATCTTCACGTGCAGAAAGAGAATTGAATCCAGACTTTCTTCCACATAAAAAGTGCTAAGTGTCTGTGTATTTCAAATTCTTAAGAGAAAAATAAATGTTCTCTTATGACAAAGAGCTGATAGGTTATAGATGCTGATCTCTAGCACAGGGTTTAGACTCCACGACCTTCAGGAAGATTCCCTTGTGATAATCGTGACACAGCGTTGTTTTTCATCTAGGTGTTTGTGAACTCACTCTGAGACCTATACAAAACAGCAAGAAATTCATGGAGAGGCATACACAGGGGTCTGAGTTAGGCTAGTGTATTTGTTTAGTGATAGGGCTAACCTGCCTACTCCGCCAACACAAAAGTGAGTGGAAGAGTAACACACAAGTCAGGGTTGAGATAAAGAGATGAGAGTTTAATGTATCATAAGATATCATAAGCACAATGTGTAATTACCTCTGTTAATAATTATTCTAATAACACAATGCTTGATTGCCTTAGCTTAGCCTATATGCAGAAGTGCAGTGAAATACACAGGGAAAAACCCAAAAGCCAGCATAAAAACCAGGAAACCAAAACCAGCAGCTACCTGGCTCCTACCATTTCTACCACGGTGCTTGCAGAAAAGAGCCAACACCCAAGAAGCTGGAACCCAGAAGCAGCAACCAGAACAAGAAGCCTCCCATGTTGCAATCTGAACTTCAAGCCCCGAAATACTTTGCTTCAGTCAGCACTTTAATTTTTTGAAGCTGACATGACTGCAGCATGGGATGAGTAACAGCAGCAGGTTCAACTCAATCCATGATGGCTAGATACCAGACTCTCTAAGCATGTTGTGTCATGGTACATAGTACAGGTGATCTTTCAGAATCTAACTTAAGAGTTTTTCTTAACTGTTTCTTTTCGAGGAGACTAAGTGTACAGTTGCAGACATACCTGGTTTCTCTTTAAGTTTGTTGCTGAAGTGATATGATGATTGCTTAGTCTGAAGCAAAACATGTTCTAATCTTCTTGTCTCACAAAGAGTGGTCAAGTTTCGTAAGCACTATGAATAGCTTTGCTAGCGTGATGAAGTAAAGAGAACCAGCAATGGTTACATTGCCTTAATTTTCTTGGATTAGACCCTTAAGGCACTGCTGAAGTCAGGTTTTGTGCAGCTGTAGTGTGTGGAACAAATACATAAGTACACTGAGTATTTAGTTTTTTATGTTAGTGATTAGGTCAGGCCGTTGTTTTATATTACCTTCCAGGTGCAAATTTGGTATTATGACTCCTCTCAATTATCTTATTGTCTCTGAAAGTTATTTAGACACTTAACTTGGGTTCTGGCTATTTTCCTGTTTTACAGTTGCATCAAGTGTGCTTTCAAGCTAACGGAGAGGTCTAGTTTTTGTGCTTCTGCATGCAGACCTTTAAACCTAGGCAAATGTATCACTTAAAAGTCTTCTTAAGATGGTTGACAAAGTGTGTTTTTCCTTCAACTGTATACTTTCTACACTGTATGTATATTTCTTTCTGTATGTGTTCTGTGGTACATGACAAAAAGGCTGTTAAACCTGTGGTGGTAGTTGCTGTGTTCTTGCATTCTCGGTGACTTTACTTCTGTGAGACAATGTAGGTAGGGAGACATTTATGATTAGTCTTGAGATAAATTATCTGGTTTAATTTTTTTTTTCCCTAAATTGTGTAGCGCTCTGCTGAAGTTAAAACGTGTAAATGGAAGTGCTCTTTGCTCCATCTGCTTCTGAATGATTTTTTTAAAAAGTGAGAACCACAGAGTTCATTCTCAAACCCAAATAATTAGTGTAGGTTTTGGATTTTTTTAAGTTTTGTTAAGTATATTTTAGTGCTCGTGATTTTAAAGAACAAACAAGACAGAAACAAATAACTCCCCTGGAAAAAAAACAAAACTCAACCAACCAACCAAAAATCAAACAAAACAACCAAAACTTCCTGCAGTGTTTTCACAGAAAAAAAAACCTGCCATGTGCATTCTGTACATAAGATTTAACTTTGACATTGATAATTTTAGTGCTTGCAGATAATAATGGAACCTGTATCCATTATATTATTTCCTTTATCAGCTGTCCCTTTTGATTTTGCTATCACATTGTCTGTCAGTTGAGGCATTACTTGAAGTTGACCAGAATATAAACCATGCAAAAAATATTTGCAAAATATCAGCAGAGATTTAAGAAAAAAAACTTTCCCAATTCAGTTGTTCAAGGATTCTCTGTGCTTTGGACATGACAGACTAAGTCTTACAGCTCTGTGCTGTAATTTATAAGGGCGGAGAACAAGACTCTTGCACCACTCACACTTGGACAGTGTGTGGAAGGAACTTGTTTGAGCTGAGTGGAATACAGATGGAATCTGAAGAAGAGGAAGGAAGAGTACAGAAGAGGGAGAAGACTAGAAATCTAAATGTGAGGTGAGTGGAGATGAGAGAAATAGTGGCAGGATTTCAGAGAGGAAAAGCTGAAACAGGTAGGGAGGTGATAAGGGATAAAAACGATATGGGGAGCAGAAGATCCGTGAAGGTTTGCATCTTTGCGACTTATGTCTCTGCAATCCAAGCTTGGAATATTTGTTAACAAATACCGAGTAAGATGAGTCTTGTCTCGCTGTATCTTGGTCCAGATAGAAATTCAGTACTTGCTCTGTCTTCCATGGTATTGTTGTTAGAAATTATTTACAAACGTTGTAAATCTGTGATGAATCTAGTAAATATCCTTCCTATTGATGAATTAATACAATTCTAAGTTATGCAAATTGATACTCTATTGTAAAAATAAATGCAGCTTTCTAAAGGAAATGTCATCTCAGGAATCTTTTAATTAATGAGGCATAGTGAAATTACATTCTGAGATATCCATAATTAGATATTCCTATATATGTGTGTGTGGAATAAAATGTTTTTGCATTTAATTATTTACTAGGCAACAGTAGTGAGGGTTGGAAATTCATAGAGTGTTGTTGAGATTGCGAATGTGGATAGAGCTATCTGAGAATATTAGATAGAATATTCTTTCTAAGAAAATGCAGTATTCAACTAAATTCTAATCCTCTTTGAATATCTCAAAATAATCAGAGAGTGTTAATCACCTAGAAGTGTGTACTTAAGGATGGATAAAACCATCACATTTATGTATGCAACAGAATACTACCTTGCAATCCAAGTTCTGATATTGACTTGGGGTGGTTTGGGATGGGGTAGTTTAATTTTCTTCATAGTAGCTTGTATGGTGCTGTATTTTGGATTTGTGATTGAAACAGCTATTGGTGAACAACTTGGAGGTTTTACATCATTTGATATTATTTTTCTTTTTCTCCTTCTCCTTTTCATCCCATCTTGAACTCTTATCTCAACCCTCGAGTTACTGTGTGTTCACTCTTCCCGTTCTTTGCTCGTCCCACTAATGTGGCTGGCAATGACTGTGTGGCGCTTAAACTGTTGCTGGGGTTAAACCATGACACAACTCCAATTCATTTAGGTTTATCAAAATGAAACCTTGAAAAGTTTGGCTGATTGTTAACTGAACATTTCAGAAATGGATCTGGGGGTGCTGATTGACACACGCCTAAACATGAGCCAGCAGTGTGCCCAGGTGGCCAAGAAGGCCAATGGCATCCTGGCCTGCATCAGCAATAGTGTGGCCAGCAGGAGCAGGGAGGTCATTCTCCCCCTGGACTCTGCACTGCTTAGGCCACACCTTGAGTCCTGTGTCCAGTTCTGGGCCCCTCAATTTAAGAAGGGCACTGAGGTACTTGAGCGAGTCCAGAGAAGGGCAATGAGGCTGGGGAGAGGCCTCGAGCACAAGCCCTATGAAGAGCGGCTGAGGGAGCTGGGATTGTTTAGCCTGCAGAAGAGGAGGCTCACGGGAGACTTTCTTACTGTCTACAACTACCTGAAGGGTGGTTGTAGCCAGGAGGAGGTTGCTTTCTTCTCTCAGGCAACCAGCACCAGAACAAGAGGACACAGTCTCAAGCTGTGCCAGGGGAAGTTTAGGCTGGAGGTGAGGAGAAAGTTGTTGACTGAGAGAGTCATTGGCTACTGGAATGGGCTGCCCAGGGAGGTGGTGGAGTCACCGTCCCTGGAGGTGTTCAAGGCGTGTTTGGATGTGGCACTTGGTGCCATGGTCTGGTCTTGAGGTCTGTGGTGATGAGTTGGACTTGATGATCTTTGAGGTCTCTTCCAACCCTGGTGATACTGTGATACTGTGATTAATGTGGAACAAAATCGACTCATGTGTGATTTCAAGATTTTCCAGTGGATTTTCGTGGTGTTTTCTCCATAAGTGTTTTTAAGAGTTTGCTTGCTTATTTTAAGACTTCATGATATTCATGTTAGGTTTGACAATGAGCTTCTCTACTTTGACTTCTTGCATGTAAAATATATCTTTATTTTTATTTCTACCAGAATAATGTTTTTGAAGGACAGAGCAATATAGCTATAGCATCTGAGCTTTGATAGCATAACAAATGTTACCCATTTACCATTGACTGCTGTGCTACTTCATTCCCTTACTTTCAGATTATCATTACAAAAGTGTAATCAACTGTATCCACTATTGGAGAATCATTATACTAAATATTATAGGGCAAACACAGAGCTGTGACCATGGGCACAGATACAAACATTTTTGTTGTATTTCAGTGTTCATTGCAACCAAATTTTTTCTGAAGGCAGGTGCTTTGTAGTGTAAGTGAAAATGATTTCTTATTGGAAGTCTTGCTCAGTTACTGAATTCTTACAGGAAAATAAAAGGTACTATAGACTAGTCATGTATGTAGTTAAACTCAGTGTAGGTGTGGAAAAAAACCCCAAACCTATCTAGTTATTCTGTGTGGCCATTTTGATTTACCATGTGTCTACACAACATGTGCAGTAATAAGCCTGTCAGTGTAAAGGAAAGTTTCTGATAGCTGAACTGCAGTTGCTAGTGTAGGTGGGCATGTTTATGTATGATGTAACCTGTTGTGTTGAAGTTTGGTATGTTGGGACATGCCTTCTACTTGACCTGTGTAAACAAGGCTGTAGTCATTTCAGACTTGTCTGGACAAAAACTGAGACCTTCAGAGGGGGTGCACTGAGTGACGATGGAGGAGGAAGAGATGATAAATCTTAAGACTATGCCAGCATCTTAGATGCCAGCATGTTTTGCTTGGAGCAGATGAGCTTCCAGGATAACTTAAAGTTGTATTACCTATTTTGTGACAAATTTGTCTTGGAGTACTCTTGTCTCTCCTCAGTTGTTATTCAGCTCAGCTACCCCCCCAGCACACACCCCTCCACCCATGCTTCTATACTAGAAATAGAAACATTGAGATGAGAGGTAAGACTGTTACAACTCATCCTCTTGCTTCTGGCAGTATTCCTTATATCAAATCAAATCAGTAAATTATTGGGGAATGTATGTTAACTCCAGAAGGAAGTTTATTTGCGCATTGATGTTCATATAGCACTCTCTTAACTAAAAAACATAAGCTAAGTTCCCAGCTAATATTTATCACAGTATCACCAAGGCTGGAAGAGACCTCAAAGATCATCAAGTCCAACCCAATACCGCAGACCTCAAGACTAGACCATGGTACCAAGTGCCATGTCCAAACCTGCCTTGAACACCTGGGCAGCCCATTCCAGTAGTGAATGACTCTCTCAGTGAAGAACTTTCTCCTCACCTTGAGCCTAAACTTCCCATGGCACAGCTTGAGACTGTGTCCTCTTGTTCTGGTGCTGGTTGCCTGAGAGAAGAAAGTAACCTCCTCCTGGCTACAACCACCCTTCAGGTAGTTGTAGACTAAGAGCAGAAAAGGACATCTGATCTATCTCATGATGAAACTGTGAAGGCTGGATTGTTCCCTTCATAGCCCAAATATGATGAAGATCCTAACAGAAAAAAAAACCCAACCAACCAAACGAAGAGAGACAAACCAAAAAACACTTCTACATGAATAGAGCAGTAAACAAAGTGTAGTGCTCTGAAAGTTTCTTCCTCTTTATTCAGAATTTGACTATTACAGGTAAGTTTAAAATCTGACCACAATTTAAGAAATGAGTAGCACATAAATTCTTCACTACAGTAGTGACTTGTGGACAAAATGATTGTCCTTTTTTTTGCTGCATGTAGGCTTTTTCTGCAACTGAGTATTTGAACAGCCTCAGGAGACATAACTGTCACAGAGAAAGAATAAAAACTGAATGCAAGATTGAATTATTTTTTTTTTAACTTTCCCTACCGTATTTGTTGGTCCTAAACATGTAGCTACAAAAGAAAGCAATTATAGTTTTGAGAGTTTCTGTTAGGCTTACTGGACTGTACAAGCTGATGATTGGGTGTAAAACCTACCTTAAAATGGTTTGATAACAAAGAGGAGGTTATACTGGAGCAATATGATATTACTGTATAAATTTCTGGTCTCATTAAATCTTTAACAGGGAAAAAGTTTACTTCTCACAGGCAGAAATTATGCCTTATCCTGACCAAGTCTGACAGTGCAGCAAGTTGAACATGAGTCAGCAGTGTGCCCTTGCTGTGAAGAAGACCAACTGCATGCCAGGTTGTATTAGCAGCAGCCTGGTCAGCAGATCCAGGATGGGAAAAATCTGCAAATTCTTTTTGAAGTTGGTGAACTCTCATCTGAAGTATTGTGCTCAGTTTGGGAATCTCTAATGCAAGCAGAGCATTTGAGTAGAAAGATGAAGAACACAATCTAGAGGGAGAAGATGTTTTGTTCAGTCTAAAGAAAAGGAAGCAGCGAAAGAGACTTTATTGCTGTCTTACCTGCATCATGCTTGATTACAGAGAAGGTGCAGCTGGGATGAGAAACACCAGGCATCAAATGCAACAAGCTACTGTACTCTGCCCTGTTGAGATCCACATCTTGAGTACTGCATTCAGTTTTGGGCTCCCCAGTTTAAGAGGGACAGGGATCTGCTGGAGAAGGTCCAGCAGAGGGCTATGAGTATGATTAGGTGACTGGAGCACTGGCCTGGTGAGGAGACACTTAGGGACCTGGGGCTTTGTAGTCTGGAGAAGAGAAGGCTGAGGAGGGATTTAATAAATGTTTATAAATGTCTGAGGGCTGGTGTCAGGAGAAAGGGGGACAGGCTCTGCTCACTTGCTCCCTGTGATAAGACAAGGGGTAATGGATGTAAACTTCAGCAAAGGAGGTTCCACCTCAACACAAGGATGAACTTCTTTACTGTAAGCACTGTTTCTTTCACAGAGCACTGGAACAGGCTTCCCAGAGAGGTTGTGGAGTCGCCTTCTCTGGAGACTTTCAAGGCCCATCTGGATGTGTTCCTCTGTGACCTGAGCTAGATTATGGTCCTGCTCTGGCAGAGGGGTTGAACTCAATGATCTCTTTGCATCCCTTCCAACCTCTGACATCCTGTGAAGAAAACGCCCAGATCAATGCTAGGATGTGCTTTGTGAGGGTGATCAAATGGAGGCACAGACTTCCCAGAGAAGGGTTGGAATCACCTTCAGGGTTATCTGAACTGTTCTGGACCTGAACAATTGACCTGACATCATCTCTTCTCTGAATAGAGCATGGGACTGGATGGCCCCAAAACAGTCATTTGGGCTGAAATTACTCTGCAGTTGGCTGGGAAAGGATAGATCCTCACCAAAAGTGATGAATCATAGAATCATAGAATGGTAAGGTTGGAAGGGACCACAAGGATCATCTAGTTCCAACCTCCTGCCATAGGCAGGGACACCTCCCACTAGTACAACTCACTCAAGGCCTCATCCCACTTGGCCTTGAACACCTCCCGGAGGGAGCAGCCACCACCTCCCTGGGCAACCTGTTCCAGTGCCTCACCACCCTCACTGGAAAGAACTTCCTCCTGGCATCCAGTCTAAATCTTCCCTCTGCCAGTTTAAACCCATTGCCCCTTGTCCTGTCATTGCAAGACCTTGTCAATAGTCCCTCCCCAGCCTTCCTGTAGACCCCCTTCAGATACTGGAAGGTTACTATCAGGTCTCCTCGAAGCCTTCTCTTCTCCAGGGTGAAGAGCCCCAACTCTCTCAGTCTGTCCTCATAGGAGAGCTGCTCCAGCCCTCTGATCATCCTCGTGGCCCTCCTCTGGACCCGCTCCAACACTTCCATGTCCTTCCTGTGCTGAGGGTTCCAGAACTGCACACAGTACTCCAGGTGGGGTCTGACAAGAGCAGAGTAAAGGGACAGAATCCCCTCCCTTGCCCTGCTGGCCACACTGCTCTTGATGCAGCCCAGGACTCAGTTGACTGCCTGGGCTGCATGCACACACTGCAAAATTTCAATTTCTTTTCAGATTATTCTGGTTGAGGAAGTATGCTTGGATACAGGTTTTCTGTTGATTCTCTAGCAGCTGTTTGGTGTTTTCATATACATACTAAACAGTGCAGGAGTTCTTTGGTTGGCTTCATTTTTTTGGTAGCAACTAGGGATCTCGACTTACAAAAGGATTTTGTGCAATGCATGATACCATATACAGAACATGCCTGCAAAACAACTGTGTATGTGAAACCAGCAGTATATTGGAAAGGAAGGAAAATAAACTGTTGGAATTACTGATAACAGCAATAGAAACTGAGTCCAGTTGAATGCAATGCTAAAATTTTGCCTTAGGTTTTCTGAATTTTGTGTCTGTTGGAGCATCCTTTTGATGCATTTGGAGACTCTTGCTTTGGCTGCTTAGTTATATAAACCTCTCTGTTCTTAGATTCTTAGAGAATGTTTTTGGTTGTTTTCTTCTCCTCTTGTGATGACTTTTTTGGAGGGGGAAGTGGTGTGAGAATATTTTATTTTTATTCTAGCCAGTACTCTTGGTCGCCACTTTGTAATGTGTGGGATGCGAGTCAATATAAATTTGCACAAGTACTTTTGAAGTGCTTGATTGTGAAGTCACACATCTAAGGTAATTTATGCTAACTGAAGATTTGTTCTTAAATCTTGCTAGATTAATAATTTCCAAGAAGGATATTTCCACATGTCTTAAACTGTGCAGAAGCATGTTCTGCTGTCCATTTTTTGTGTGATGTAACTTTTATTTTGCAGCACAATAGAAGTTATGGCTTGAATGTGATGTTGTGTCCATTTCATAGAATCATAGAATGGTAAGGTTGGAAGGGACCTCAAGGATCATCCAGTTCCAACCCCCTGCCATAGGCAGGGACACCTCCCACTAGTACAGCTCACTCAAGGCCTCGTCCAGCCTGGCCTTGAACACCTCCAGGGAGGGAGCATCTACGACCTCCCTGGGCAACCTGTTCCAGTGTCTCACCACCCTCACTGGAAAGAACCTCCTCCTATCATCCAGTCTAAATCTTCCCTCTGCCAGTTTAAGCCCATTGCCTCTTGTCCTGTCATTGCAAGACCTTGTCAATAGTCCCTCCCCAACCTTTCTGTAGGCCCCCTTCAGATACTGGAAGGCTACTCTAAGGTCTCCTGGAAGCCTTCTCTTCTCCATGCTGAAAAGCCCCAACTCTCTCAGCCTGTCCTCATAGCAGAGCTGCTCCAGGTCTCTGATCATCTTCATGGCCCTCCTCTGGACCCACTCCAACACTTCCATGTCCTTCCTGTGCTGAGGGCTCCAGAACTGCACACAGTACTCCAGGTGGGGTCTGACAAGATCAGAGTAAAGGGGCAGAATCACCTCCCTTGCCCTTCTGGCAATAAAATATATTTGTTTTATATAAAAATAAAAGAACAAAATTAGTGTTTGGTTTTTTTTTTTTTACTTTTTTTCTGACACAGTCCTTAAGTGCTCTTTTTACAGTGTCTTGAGATTTGCAGCATGATTTTAAAATACACAGTCTGTATAGCAAGTACAGCAAGTTAAGTAAGTTTAACAAATCTTTCACATACAAACTTTGCTTCCATTTAAGCATTCACCAAAGGCATTAATGGGACACAGGGGGTGTGAGGGTTGTCATGTCATAAGAAATGTAGTGTAAAATTTTTAACTTTCTTTGGTTTGTATTTCCATTATTCTTCCTTTTTTTGGTCAATGACATTCACAAGTGAGAGAGTTGACCTATTTGCATCCTATTTTACGAGTATTGACATACCAGTATTACTTCATCTTGTCTTTTCTTCATGCTTCTATGCAGAGATTTCTGATAAATCTTTCTAAGTCTCGATCCCACGAAAGCAAGTACTTATTTTGTGTTGAGAAAATGCATTCACTGCCTAGGTTGAAAGAAAAATTACAGTTGTTTGATTGTTGCCAGTAATGCTTTGTGCTATGTTACAAAACTTTGTCTTTTTGATGCAAAATATGTCTGCATTTTGAGTCGTGCTAAAGAAAGTTCCCCTTTCAAATTCACCTCATTAACACTGCCTTTGTTGACAATTAACTTCTACAACTGCTTTCACTGAAGATGTAGTCTGTGAGTGAAGTGAAACATTTTTCTTCTTTTTCATGTACTATTTTGCTGGTTTGCTGTGAGGACTCCTGTTGGATGAGGTTTATCATGGACGATGTATCTTAAGTGACACGTGAGATACCTCAATAATATTAAAATATTTTACTCCCTCTGGTGTCTTTTTCCAACCAAAGGGGAAAAAGTGTGAGGAGAAAAAAAAAAGGAAAAAAAAAAAGAAAAAAATGTTGTTTGAAGTAGTATCACTTGGCTTTGAGATACATAAGCATCAGCATCTGTGGTCTTTGGTAGCTCTGGCTTTCTTCTGTTACCTCCTCAACAGACTTCACTGGATAGCACTCCCCAGGCTTTTCTGACTTCTGTAATGCCAGTTCTTACCTTGGCCTATATGAAGCAATATGATCTCTGTCTTTGAATTTTTCTTATTGCTCAAGCTTACATGATCACTGTATTATCTTGATTGTAAGGACCAGTGCATTTTTAAATATATGAGTTCTTCAAATCTACTTGTAACCTCAGACTTTTTCTTCTTCTAATTTTCAGTAGTCTAGTTCCAGCAATAAAATGATTTGGTTCGCAACAGCTCCTAATTAGAATTCTGGTCTTTCTGTTCTTGTTGTCTCCCAGAGTGAGTTTATGAGGTCAAATCACTGTCAGGATGAGAGGAGAGTGTACAGTACTTCCTGGGGGCACTCAGAAGCTATCATTCAAGTCTACTTTTGTCATCTTCCTACTCATAGTTTTCCTGGGGTCAGAAAGAAGTTTATTGGTTCATCATTTACATCACTGGTGGCACTGTCCTGTTTTGGAGGTGGTAGTATCAATTTTGTGGATTAGGTGCCAACTCATATACTTGACTGGTTTATCAGTCAACTGCTATACCTTGTCTCTGATCACTGAACCTTATGCTCTGTAAATACCATACTTAAGGCAAATTTCTATGTAGGTTGAGTGTTACATTGATTGTGTCTGATTTGTGAGCTACGCACTGTACAGAGTTTGTGGCTGAATCCCAAACCTGTGCAAGGAGTGCCATGAGGGGAATCTTACTGGAGATAATACTGATCTGCTTCTCTTACGAAGTGCAACCCTGTCTGCAGTTTCCTGGCAGTAACCTATGTCACTGTGTATAATGTTCCACAAATGTACGTAACCTGTGTTTTAGTGCTTGTATTAGTTGCTGTATTTAGTGCTGCATTGGTTGCTTAGTCAAACGGTCCTATGAAATTATACTGATTAAATACTTCTGCGCTTGAACTTTGTTTTTTCTTTTTCTACTTATGTCATGGAAAGTAGTGTATTAAATCACAGTATCACCAGGGTTGGAAGAGACCTCAAAGATCATCAAGTCCAACCCGTCACCATAGACCTCAAGACTAGACCATGGCACCAAGTGCCACGCCCAAACCCGCCTTGAACACCTCCAGGGATGGTGACTCCACCACCTCCCTGGGCAGCCCATTCCAGTAGTGAATGACTCTCAGTCAAGAACTTTCTCCTCACCTCCAGCCTAAACTTCCCCTAGCACAGCTTGAGACTGTGTCCTCTTGTTCTGGTGCTGGTTGCCTGAGAGAAGAAGGTAACCTCCTCCTGGCTACAACCACCCTTCAGGTAGTTGTAGACCGCAATAAGGTCCCCCCTGAACCTCCTCTTCTCCAGGCTAAACAATCCCAACTCCCTCAGCCTCTCTTCATAGGGCTGTGCTCGAGGCCTCTCCCCAGCCTCGTTGCCCTTCTCTCGACACGCTCAAGTACCTCAATGTCCTTCTTAAATTGAGGGGCCCAGAACTGGACACAGGACTCAAGGTGTGGCCTAAGCAGTGCAGAGTCCAGGGGGAGGATGACCTCCCTGCTCCTGCTGGCCACGCTATTCCTGATGCAAATGCCACAGATGCATTTTTATTTGGTGTTTAAGAGAAAATAGTTTTTATTAAGGTAGATTGTTACATAAACTGAGATGTTGCTGTGTGTTGCAGCAATGGAGATGTGCAGTAAGAAAGACAAAAGGTTAGAAAAGATGTGTAGCAAGTCATTTCAGGCATTCGCTTGAAAGACAGCATAAATAAGTGGGTAACTCAGAGGAAAGGGCAATGAAGAAGAAAGAATAAGAAAATCATAGTGTAAAGAATCAGAGTAAATCTCAGAGCCATGATAATTTGTGATACTCTTCTACTTTGATAGTTCTGCTAAAAAAAAAAAAAAATCCCAAACAATACACTTAGGACAAATGGAATGCCATACCTGCAGTCATCTAGATCATTTCCCTTCAAACTGCTCTTGGAAACAAGCTTTCTTCTAGTTAATACACAACTGTATGCTTCAAATGAGATCAGAAACTGAATCTAATTAAAGAACATTGCAGCCAACAATATTCTGAATTTGAGAGATTATTTTTCTATATTTGGCATAGGACTGTTGTTTGTTTTCTAGACTTGCTGTTTTTAGTTCATAATAATAAAAGATGTTGGCATTCATCCAACCTGAAATAGAGGGGTCCAAGTTTAATGCCTACTGCAGTCAGCAAAATTCGTAACAGAATCATTAACAGAAGCTGAGTGCTGTTTAAGATCTGACTTTCTACTTTTTTTTGTAGTTTTGACATTGAATTATCTGCGGGGTGTTTCTGTTTTGAGGTGGAATGGGGGATGCTGCAAGAGTGTGGTGATATACAGTAGCATTTAATGTGTGGTGGTTGTGAAGCTGTGTTTAGCTGATAGTCTAAGTATTTATTTACCTGAATAATCCTGTGGAGACACCTGTTTAGTCACTGTGTGAAGAATAAAGACTGGATACTGCATGTTTCTCAGTCTGTGTTAAAAGTACTCTGTTGTCTTACATTTTTCTTCTGGCAGTATTGCAGGATGGAGCAACTTGTTTGCCCTTCCCATACTGTAGTTCCTTGTGGACTTCAGTATGTTTGAGGGTTGATTATTGTGCTGGTTTGAGGCTAATTGGAATATTTTAATAGAGAAAGTTATATTATAGGCTGTAAAAAGGAAAACATGGTGATGTCTACTTCACTCATAGGCTTGCTGAGATGTCTAAGAAAAGAACTCAAAACATAGATAACACAGTCAATCTCTGGGGCACAGTGTCTTGGGCAGTCTAGCTTCTGGCTCCTCTCTGCTGGTTAATCTCACTACTTCTCTTCTAACTCCCCTGGCCGATTCTCCAAGCTCACCTTGCGTGTAAGGCAAACCTTGGGGTAAGGTAGAGGGGTGGGGAGAAGGTGGAAGGGTGGTTGGGAGCCCCTCCTGGGGTCTCTGATTTCTGGGAGGGGAGTGGTGTTTCTGTATTACCTTTAACTTGTCTATTTCTGTAACTATTCCTGTATGTAGTGTATATATCTGCTTGTACATTGTGCTGAGCTGTAAATAGAGCTTCAGTCCTTAACTTCCAGCTGGCTGAGTTCTAGTCTGGGTCATTTTACAACGTGTGGGGGATGGGGAACTCCCAAACAGTCACAGTTATGAATACATGTGTGCATGTGATTTATGTTACCTTATTTTTTCATCTTAAATGTGTAGATATTTCTGGGCTTGATAGTGCTGTAGTTTGGAAGCAGGAAGAGTAAGTCATTTCTCAAATTTCTAGTTGTCTATTTCTCTAAGCTGTTCTCTGACTTCTGTGCAAACAGTTAGACAACTGTCTTCTCAAACTTAAAACTTCTTAGATCATAGGCTAAAATTAAAATTTGATGTGCTTCTTTTTGGTTTTGATGTCGTTTTTCTCAATATTTACTTTCCTTTTGTACTTGTGTGATTGATAGTTACAAACAAACCAGAAACCCATCCAAGCTAGCACTGGAGGTGTAATGTTGCAAACAGGAACTTAGTATTCATCAAAATCTGTTGTGCTATGACAGGACAAGGGGCAATGGGTTTAAACTGGCAGAGGGGAGATTTAGACTAGATGTCAGGAGGAAGTTCTTTACAGTGAGGGTGGTGAGGCACTGGAACAGGTTGTCCAGGGAAGTTGTGGCTGCTTCCTCCCTGGAGGTGTTCAAGACCAGGTTGGAGGAGGCCTTGAGTGAGCTGTACTAGTGGGAGGTGTCCCTGCCTATGGCAGGGGGTTGGAACTAGATGATCCTTGAGGTCCCTTCCAACCTTACCATTCTACGATTCTATATTTAAATGTTTTATTTAATTATTTTTCCAAACACACATGTTCTTTAGATTCAAAAATGCCTGTATCCAGAGAATATTGCATTTTAAAAATTCCATAGTTTTACAGGGAATATGAGAAATTGCCTCGAATATGAGAATCAAAGAACAGAGTGTTTCAACTTATTTTACAGCCAAGTCATCTGATATGCTGCTTATTTGTGCTTCTTGCATCTTAGGTGTCAAGTGTGGCAATTTATTAGAAAACTTGGAAGAAAAGATAATGTTTTATGTGGACTCTACACCATCCCTATTAAATGAAATGCTCTTGACTAGAGGGGTTTTAAAGCGTCATTTGCCTGCAAAAATAAAACTGATAAAAAATGGTATCTGCTTTTTTCTGAACCGAACTCTTCAGTACATTTTTTAATGCCAACAAAATTTTTAATAATTGGAAATTAAGTAATTAAGTAAGAATATTTTAGAATCTCTTCATTCAAGGCAATATAAAGTTTGGGTTTTAGTTTTGTTGCTGCTGGGTTTTAGTTTAGGTTTTGATGTTTTGGTTGGTTTTTTTTTAATATGAGCAGATAAATACTTGAAGAAAGTATATGTATATGGAATTTGTTTTTATTAACAACACAAAATGCTGAAGGACAGGCAGGAGCTGATTCATTTTCACTACTAAAAATTTGTGTTCCTTTTGAATATCAGACCCCTCGCTTCTAAGTTAATTTGTAGACATAATTTTTTTGTTTGCTTGTTTTAACCTTGCCGTAAAAAAACTAATTGCTCTTCTTGCTGTACTGAGTTTTATCTCTGTTGTTAGCTTCTTATACATGTGATTTTTTTTTCTTTTTTTTAAATCATGTATTTATTTTGGTTGTAGTTTGTATTTGTTTTAAATGTAATGGTTTCTGGGTCCTCATTACGCTTCTATTTTCAAACTTTGATTAGGAAGCAAACAGTGAGTCGAGACTACTCCTTTGGGTGTGATTGTGTGGTGTATAGCACATTGTACAGTACTTTTTTGTGTTCAGAGCTGCCTCCAGAGGTGTTAGTCCTTTGTGGGGGGTCTAAGTTATGATCTCAAATTCAAATCCCTTTCTCCCTGTCACATTAAGATGCATGTTGCCTTCAGTGAAAACTTATGATTACTTGTCTAGATTTCAGCTAGCTTGTATTTTACTTAAATTATATTAAGCAGAATTGTTCCAAGTACTTGGCTTTATCATTATGTATTCAGCATTACTTTTTGCTTTGCTTTGCAGCTGCTTATAATTCTGTAAGAAAGAAGAGTTTCTGCTTTAGGTCAGTTTGCTACTGGTGTGCATTGCTGTAAGGCATTGAATGTATGTAGAGAATTTAGTGTTTTAATACTTCTAAAATGTTTTGGCATTCTTTAAAGTCTTGGATCTGTAGTTGAGACTGCAGCTCTGTTTGCATGCACTTTCTTGCCTTACAAAGTTCCACTGATTTGTCCACATAAATGTTGACCAATAGTAGGAGCAGTGTCATTCATCCAGAGTAATAGCCTCTCTTACATAAAGAAATCACAACGCACAATGTTATTCCAGTCATGACAGTATTGAAATAGGTGGTTTGGTGGTGGTTTTTTTGTTTAGTTGGTTTTGTTTTCTTTTGTTTTTACAATGGGAGCAATGCTTTATTGCTATTGAAAGCAGTGCAGTTACAGGCAAAAGTGGATCCTGTCCTGGGCTTGTGTCCTTCTCTGCATGTAGAGCTTTGTGAGAAAGCTAGTATTATCCATTATAGGTTTGATTTAACTTGTTGGTGTCTGTCCATTTCTATTAAAACATTAGGACATGGAATTGTTGGAGCAGGTCCAGAGGAGGGCCACAAAGATGATCAGAGGGCTGGAGCAGCTCTCCTATGAGGACAGGCTATGAGAGTTGGGGCTCTGCAGCCTGCAGAAGAGGAGACTTTGAGGGGACCTGATAGTAGCCTTCCAGTATCTGAAGGGGGCCTACAGGAAGGCTGGGGAAGGATTATTTACAAGGTCCTGCAACGACAGGACAAGGGGCAATGGGTTTAAACTGGCAGAGGGGAGATTTGGACTGGATGTTAGGAGGAAGTTCTTTCCAGTGAGGGTGGTGAGGCACTGGCACAGGTTGTGCAGGGAGGTTGTGGCTGCTCCCTCCCTGGAGGTGTTGAAGGCCAGGTTGGAGGAGGCCTTGAGTGAGCTGTACTAGTGGGAGGTGTCCCTGCCTATGGCAGGGGGTTGGAACTGGATGATCCTTGAGGTCTCTTCCAACCTTACCATTCTATGATTCTATATGATTTAATGTTAACACGTATCTGTTGAAAGCATGTTTTAGATTAAATGGAGAAAAGTTACCTTTGAGCTCTCCGAATTTAAGCATTTCTAAGCCTAATGGAGAAATTCTTTGAGTCTGAAACCAAATGCAACTACTGCCACAAACAATACTGCTGCACAGAACTTGATAGAATTTGAGTTTGCATTTAGATGCAGTGTGCTGACAAATACACTTTGAAAATTCTTTGACAAATCTTTCATGAATGCCATGGAGCAGAGATATATATTGACAAGTACGTATTTAGTAAAACTTTTGTCTATGACTGTTCTTTTGAGCGTGACTACTTCTAACCCAGGTTAGTGCAGGCTGTAGTTGGTACATGTCTCTACGAGTGAAGGAAATGTCTCTGCTGAGTACTAAAGTCCAAAGTGCTAGAATGATGAAAAGCAAATTGAAACTCATTTGGAAAATAGAATGGATCTTAAATAAAGTTCAGTTTTAGGTAAAAGGTCAAACTCTAGTTCCCTTTTTTTATTTGTGGCAGTTCATCCGTATACAGTACTGTGCATGTTGTATGTGTAAGGTAATCTCATTTTTTAATCTACTATAACTATCCTTTTGATTCTTGAAAATCCTTTTGAGCATTTTGCATTCCAATATCGATCCCAGTCTGTCTGACTGCTTCAGCTGGGTAATCATTTTTCTTGTTTATCCCTAATCCTTTGAATATTTCCTTCCTGCCACTCTCTAACAGTATAGTATGCCTATTGTTTGGAATGTGTTTCAATATAGTCTGTAACACTGTACAGTAAAAATGGCTGTATTTTAGCCTAGATTTCACAAAATCAATGTACAATGAAACAGAAATACAAAGCTGAACAGCTCATGCCTTCAAAGTACGTAGACGGACTTTAGCATATTCTATTTTGAATTGCTCTGAAAAATTAAATGTTAAGATAACTATTTCAAAGTTATTCTTTACAGGGACCTAGCAGAAAAAGTAAATTTCGTTATCTTTGTGTGTATTTACTTATGCATACTTACATATATATATGTATATCCATGCATATGTACGTATATATATATATGTATATATGCACCAACAAGACCAACTGTAAGGTCCTACACCTGGGTAGGCACAATCCCAAGCACAAATCCAGGCTGGAGAGCAACCCTGAAGAAAAGGACCTTGGAGTCTGGGTTGATGAAAAGCTCAACATGAGCCTGCAGTGTGCACATGCACCTCAGACAGCAAACGAGTCCTGGGCTGCATCAAGAGCAGCGTGGCCAGCAGGGCAAGGGAGGGGATTTTGTCCCTTTACTCTGCTCTTGTCAGACCCCACCTGGAGTACTGTGTGCAGTTCTGGAACCCTCAACACAGGAAGGACATGGAAGTGTTGGAGCAGGTCCAGAGGAGGGCCACGAGGATGATCAGAGGGATGGAGTAGCTCTCCTATGAGGACAGACTGAGAGAGTTGGGACTCTTTAGCCTGGAGAAGAGAAGGCTTTGAGGAGACCTGATAGTAGCCTTCCAGTATCTGAAGGGGGCCTACAGGAAGGCTGGGGAGGGACTATTGACAAGGTCTTGCAATGACAGGACAAGGGGCAATGGGTTTAAACTGGCAGAGGGGAGATTTAGACTAGATAAGTTCTTTCCAGCGAGGGTGGTGAGGCACTGGGTCAGGTTGCCCAGGGAGGTTGTGTCTGCTCCCTCCCTGGAGGTGTTCAGGGCCAAGTTGGAGGAGGCCTTGAGTGAGCTGTACTAGTGGGAGGTGTCTCTGGGACTAGTACTAGTGGGAGTTGGAACTAGATGATCCTTGAGGTCCCTTCCAACCTTACCATTCTATGATTCTATGATATATGTGTGTGTATGTATATGTGTGTGTATGTATATATATTAACTTGTTTTTAAAGAAGTAACTGTAGAACAGTTCAGGTATCTCAGAGGAAGCATTGAGACCAGTCTCTTTATAGCTCTCTTCAACCTTCTCCTTTGGTGAAAACATGTTGTCATCATTTCTATGGTAACTGAGTAAAAGGCATCTCTGGTGACACATAATTTTGACGAAATTATGGAAATCCCTGAAAACCAGGGGTCTGTTTTGCTTCACCTGAAGAATAAGACCCTCCCACCTACATTGGGACTTTTCTGCTCTCCATTTCTTCCATTGGTTTATACCGTAAGATCCTTTCACCAATGCTTTAACTGTTCTGCTTTTCTTGTTAACTGAACTTGGCATATAATTTCTCTGCCTGTTAAAGCAAAGCACGCAAGCATAGTGAAGGAAAAGAATTGAATAGAGGTGAAAGCAAGGGGGTTAATTCTTCAGGAACCATTTTTATTTCCACACTACTTTGGTACTAGCCAAGATATGTGTGATTGTGCGCGTTTGGTTGAGTTTTGTTGCAAATGCTCTTTCAAAAAAACGCAAAACCAAACAAAACAACCAAACACAAAAAAAACCCCAAAAAACCAAACCAAAAGCAAACAAGCAACCGCAAACCAACCAACAGAACAACAACAAAAAAAAAAGCCCCAAAACAACAACAAAACCTGAGACTTAGACTCTCTATATTCAGTGACTGTCTTAGTAAAATGAGGGGCCAGATTAAAGAATTTGCATTCTGTCACATAAAACATTGGTTGTAACATGGAGATTTCAGTGTGGTTGCAGGAAGGGTTCGTTTTGAATGGTATGCTGTGACTTCTGAGATGCTACAACTCTCTCATGTGCTTCTGTGATGAAAATGAGAAATGTCTGAGAGACATCCTGACTTTTCAAATGAATAATAACTGTCTTAAGCACACAGTGCATTGTAACTTACTCAGGTTTTACTATTTAATTATATATTGTAGCTTAGGTGGTTCAGTTATTCTTAGTAAGTGTAGAGTGTCTTCTGTCATGTGTTTAGTAACAGTAGGTTCATTTTGCAGGCTAATTCCAAGTAAGTCAGAACCTTCAGACCTATAGAAAGGACAGACTTTCTTGAAATGCAAATCTAGCACCAACAGTAATTTAAACCTTGAAGTAGCACTGTCACTTATAAATGAAGTAATTTCACATCAAACAGCCTGTGACACCACCTTTTACAGTATATATAAAATTTATTTCAAGGACAGGAGACTTTAAAAAAAAATTAATCAAAATGTCCTTTTGTTTAAAATGTTGTCTTTACAGATACATTTCTGTATTTCTGGAAGAGATTGATTGACCCAGAATAGATAATTTGTAAAGGTTTGATTGATCTAGACTCTTCCTTTATCTCTGTTGGCTCAGACTGGGGAAATACCAGAGGTACTAGAACGCTTCTTGCTTCAGTGATGTTTGAAATGCTGTAAAGAGAATCTGTGCCACAGAGAAACCTCACCAGCAAACCAGCTGATAGTTTCTGTTCTTTCTGTAGTCATTTGAAGTACTGCTTTTTGTGAACATCAAGGCAATATTGCAGCCAGCTAAGCTTTTCTTTGTGGGTTGTAGGTTATCTACTCACATTTAATTCCTGAGGTGCTTGATGGATGCATCCTTGACAAGTAACTGTTCTCCTTGATAATGATTGGGGTTTTTTTTAAGAAGAAACTGAAATGTGATTCCCATTATCTTGTTGAATAAAATAAAAGAGCAAAACTGTAGGCAACTCCTCACTTCATTACATTAATTGATAGGTTCATGAGTAATTTCTTGCCTTGCTAAAATTAGTGAACTTATTAAAAGAGACCTATCAGCTGCTTCAAGGGCAGAGGTAGAACAAGGTTTAGTAAAAATATTGTTTTAGATAATGTGGTAAGTGTCTTGAGTAAAAGCTCTTAATCACAAATCTAATCATCTCTTAAAGAAATAGTTTTACTAGCTTTCTGCATATACTTAGTACTGTGTGAAATTGTGAGGGAATCTTCATTATGGATTAGGAGAAAGTAACGTATGAATACCTTCTTGCTGTGTAATTTATGTGTTAAGATGCTGCTTTATTCAGGAATGAGTACCTTATGTATGTGCTCTGCTAATTCATTTGATAGTCATAGGCATAGTTCCCTCCTTGAAAAATCTGAGTTTTCAGGTTCGATATACTGTTTAAAAAAAATTAAGTTCCGTTTCTGGGCAGATATAGCAATTGTTTATATTCTATTAATTATCAACATTTAAATAACACAATGGAGTTTAAACCCTGGTATCTTGTTTGACGTTGAGAATGTTGGTTAGGAAGATTCTGATGTATGTAATAGAGAGCAGCTTATAACAACATCTTGGATCAGGTCAGTGCTTCATAGTGTATGTGTATATTTAACAGAGTAGTAGATTATTTTTGTGAAGCTACTTCGGTCTGTTGGGAAGCTGCTTAGAAATAGTCCCCTTTTTGGTGTATAAAAAGGGTAAAGTAGCAAACTATCACTGATGAGTGATTTTAGAGTTGTTTTCTATGAAATGCAGCTTTGCATTGCCCTGCATCTCTGTCTTTGAAGAAACTGATTTTGTATTTTTAATTCCACTCCTCTGACATTTTTCTTAGGTGTTTGTTCCCTTTCACTATAAGAGGGAAAAGGAGCTATTAAGCAATTCCTCTTGTTTATTGAAATCTTAAGTAGCTGTATGTAATGAAATTTTATCAAGAATCCTCCTTAAGCAGGAATCCTGCTTTATCAGGAATCCTGCTTAGGTACGTAAAATCATAGCACGGTAAGGTTGGAAGGGACCTCAAGGATCATCTAGTTCCAACCCCCTGCCGTAGGCAGGGACACTTCCCACTAGTACAGCTCACTCAAGGCCTCCTCCAACCTGGCCTTGAACACTTCCAGGGAGGGAGCAGCCACAACCTCCCTGGCCAACCTGTTCCAGTGCCTCACCACCCTCACTGTAAAGAACTTCCTCCTAACATCCAGTCTAAATCTCCCCTCTGCCAGTTTAAACCCATTGCCGCTAGTTCTGTCATTGCAAGACCTTGTCAAAAGTCCCTCCCCAGCCTTCCTGTAGGCCCCCTTCAGATACTGAAAGGCTACTATCAGGTCTCCTCGAAGCCTACTCTTCTCCAGGCTGAAGAGTCCCAACTCTCTCAGCTTGTCCTCGTAGGAGAGCTGCTCCAGCCCTCTGATCATCTTCATGGCCCTCCTCTGGACCGTACTACACATATGTAGTATGTACACTACCTACTGCTTATGTAATACACTACTACATAAGCAGTAACTCCTGTGGCTGTATTACTGCTTCTAATCTATTTTGAGATCAAATTCAAGTTTACTACAATGAATTGCAGAAATATGGCTAGTATATAAACCTTTATCCTTGCAAATTTGAAGATGGGTATACTTGCCATTTACTGAGATAACAGAAAGAAAATTCTTGAAGCTTTATTTAATGATTGCTTAACAGTAATGTCTTTTATTCAGACTTGGTATCAAAATGAGAAGCCCTCATCAGCTTTTACTGAACTGCAGTGGAAGGGAAGTCCCATCTTCTTATGTTGTACTGAGTGTTGGTCTCAGGACAAAGTTACATTAGTGTAGTGCTAGCTGGTTAAAATTTCAGTTAAAATATAGTAATACTACTCTGAGATATGCTGACTTTTTATACTTTAGATAAATATTATTTTAAGACATATTAAGAAGGAGCATACAAGCAAACATGTTACATATTGCCAGTCACATATTACATAAACCACTTGCTCCTTTCCACAAAAGAAAAACTGTATCTAAATCACAAACAAAACCATAACTTACTCTGCAGAGAGTTTCTTTACTTGCCCTTAATTCTGCTGTGGACTGGAGCTAGGGAAGGACAGTTGCCTGTTTGCTGACCCAGTTTGGATTAATATATTTGACTTTCCTGTTGCTCAGTTACATTTGTATAGTGGGATAGGAATCTTTTACTGTGTACACAGTTTGAGATCATAATTTGGAAGCACAGTATTTACATAAGGAGTAGTAGGGTAGGTTTTTTGTTTATTTTTCAGGACTATGAAGTACAAACATAGAGACACTGGATTAAAAAGAAAAACTTATGTTTGATTTCAAAATACCTGTGTGTCTTGTGTAAGCTGGTGTTAAAACACAGACATGTCTTTGTGAGGTGGTGGTTGTTCAAAGCACCATTTCTGTGAAAGCATTGCTACTATTTTATTTAATAGTAAAGTTCTATTGTATTCTGTTACGGTTAACTTCAATGTGCATAATAATCTAATGTGGAAAACTGGAAAAACATGGACTTGATGGGTGGACCGCTCACTGGATAAGGAATTGGCTGGATGGTCACACACAGAGAGCGGTGATCAAGGGCACAATGTGCGCCTGGAGACAAGTGGTGTCCCTCAGAGGTCAGTGCTGGGACCAGTGCTGTTTGACATCTTTGTCAGTGACATGGACACAGGAATCAGTGCACCCTCAGCAAGTTTGCAGATGGCACCAAACTGTGTGGCACAGTCGACTTGCTAGAGGGCAGGGATCCATCCAGAGGGACCTGGACAGGCTGGAGAGGTGGGCCCAGGCCAACCTCATGAAATTCAGTAAGGCCAAGTGTAAGGTCCTGCACCTGGGTAGGCACAATGCCAAGCACAAATCCAGGCTGGGTGGTGAATGGCTGGAGAGCAGCCCTGAGGAAAAGGACCTTGGAGTCTGGGTTGATGAAAAGCTCAACATGAGCCTGCAGTGTGCACATGCAGCCCAGACAGCAACCGAGTGCTGGACTGCATCAAGAGCAGTGTGGCCAGCAGGGCAAGGGAGGGGATTCTGCCCCTTTACTCTGCTCTTGTCAGACCCCACCTGGAGTACTG
>VWZE01009661.1:332430-342778 GCA_013396675.1 Eubucco bourcierii
TTTTCTCCCCCCCCCCCCCCCCCCCTTTCTCTGTTGGTTACAGAAATAGTATGTGTGGTGTTCTACTTTGTTAGAAGTTGTTGAGAGGGCTTACTATGAGATTGGGAAACAACTGGAGAAAATGAGTGGGGAAGAATTACAGATTCTCTGGGCTCTTCAACCTGGAGAAGAGAAGGCTTTGAGGAGACCTGATAGTAGCCTTCCAGTATCTGAAAGGGGCCTACAGGAAAGCTGGAGAGGGATTATTTACAAGGTCCTGCAACGACAGGACAAGGGGCAATGGGTTTAAACTGGCAGAGGGGAGATTTAGACTGGATGTTAGGAGGAAGTTCTTTCCAGTGAGGGTGGTGAGGCACTGGAACAGGTTGCCCAGGGAGGTTGTGGCTGCTCCCTGCCTGGACGTGTTCAAGGCCAGATTGGATGAGGCCTTGAGTGAGCTGTACTAGTGGGAGGTGTCCCTGCCTCTGGCAGGGGCTTGGAACTAGATGATCCTTGAGGTCCTTTCCAACCTTACCATTCTATGATTCCATGATTTCTAATGGAGCTGGAGAAATAATTTATAAACTAACATGGTGAGGGTAAAGGGACAAAAAAAAGTCAGCAAATATAGGGAGCCATGTTGGGAAATGCCTGTGATAGGGAAGTTAAAGTGATTCAGACAGTAATATAACTGCATTGAAAGTCCAGGAACACCATCTGTTCATTTTGTATTTAGTATGTTCTGAAGTGTGAAGAACTGTAAAAAGGATGATGCATTGTCATGGACAGATACTTCCATACTTTCTTACTCCATTTCCTAGAGCAGCTAGTGTAACTACCATTATCAGATGGAGTCATAGAATCATAGAATGGTAAGGTTGGAAGGGACCTCAAGGATCATCCAGTTCCAACCCCCTGCCATAGGCAGGGACACCTCCCACTAGTACAGCTCACTAAAGGTCTCCTCCAATCTGGCCTTGAACACCTCCAGGGAGGAAACAACCACAACCTCCCTGGGCAACCTGTTCCAGTGCCTCACCACCCTTACTGTAAAGAACTTCCTCCTAACATCCAGTCTAAATCTCCCCTCTGCCAGTTTAAGCCCATTGCCCCTTGTCCTGTCATTGCAGGACCTTGTAAATAATCCTTCCCCAGCCTTCCTGTAGGCCCCCTTCAGATACTGGAAGGCTACTATCAGGTCCCCTCGAAGCCTTCTCTTCTCCAGGCTGCAGAGCCCCAACTCTCTCAGCCTGTCCTCATAGGAGAGCTGCTCCAGCCCTCTGATCATCTTTGTGGCCCTCCTCTGGACCCGCTCCAACACTTCCATGTCCTTCCTGTGCTGAGGGTTCCAGAACTGCACACAGTACTCCAGGTGGGGTCTGACGAGAGCAGAGTAAAGGGGCAGAATCACCTCCCTTGCCCTGCTGGCCACGCTTCTCTTGATGCAGCCTAGGACTCGGTTGGCTGTCTGGGCTGCATGTGCACACTGCAGGCTCATGTTGAGCTTTTCATCAACCCAGACTCCAAGGTCCTTTTCCTCAGGGCTGCTCTCCAGCCATTCACCACCCAGCCTGTATTTGTGCTTGGGATTGTGCCTACCCAGGTGCAGGACCTTACACTTGGCCTTATTGAATTTCATGAGGTTGGCCTGGGCCCACCTCTCCAGCCTGTCCAGGTCCCTCTGGATGGCATCCCTGCCCTCTAGCAAGTCGACTGTGCCACACAGCTTGGTGTCATCTGCAAACTTGCTGAGGGTGCACTCCATTCCTCTGTCCATGTCACTGACAAAGATGTTAAACAGCACTGGTCCCAGCACTGACCCCTGAGGGACACCACTTGTCACTGGTCTCCAGGTGGACATTGTGCCGTTGATCACCACTCTCTGGGTTCGACCATCCAGCCAATTCCTTATCCAGCGAGTGGTCCATCCATCAAGTCCATGTTTTTCCAGTTTGGTGACCAGGATGTCATGTGGGACAGAGTCAAATGCCTTACTCAGGTCCAGGTAGATGACATCAGCTGCCCTTCCCTTGTCCACTGTCGCTGTGACTTCATCATAAAAAGCCACTAAATTTGTCAGGCAAGATCTGCCCTTGGTGAAGCCATGCTGGTTCCCACCAATCACCTCTGCTTTGTTTTCCATTTGCCTTAGCAGGACTTTCAGCAGGATCTGCTCCATGATCTTGCCAGGCACAGAGGTGAGGCTGACTGCTCTGTAGTTTCCAGGGTCATTCTTTTTACCCTTCTTGAAGATGGGTGTTATGTTTGCCCTCCTCCAGTCAGCAGGAACTTCACCAGTCTGCCATGACTTTTCAAATATGATGGACAGTGGTTTGGCAACTTCATCTGCCAGTTCCCTCAGGACCCGTGGGTGGATCTCATGTTGCATTGTGTTATTTGTGAGGGACCAGTTGAAATGCATCTGAACTGAAAGGAAATTCGCAATTCTATGACTGGTAGACGTGGGAAGGGCTGTGGTTGTGGTCTACCTAGACTTCAGCAAAGCCTTTGGCACAGTCTCCCACAACATCCTCCTGGAAAAGCTGACAGCCCATGGCTTGGACAGGTGCACTCTTCACTAGGTTAACAACTGGCCAGATAACCAAGCACAGAGAGTCGTTGTGAATGGTGCCATGTCCAATTGGTGTCCTGTCACCAGCAGTATCATACCCCCAGGGACTTGGATGAAGGGATCAAGTCTCCTGTCACTAACTTGGCAGATGACACCAAGCTGGGAGGGAGTGTCAATCTGCTGGAAGGTAGGAAGACACCTCAGAGAGACCTGTACAGGCTGGGTCAATGGGCTGAGGCCAGTGGTATGAGGTCTAACAAGGCCAAGTGCAAGGCTCTACACTTTGGCCACAATAACCCCATGCAGCGCTGCAGACTTGGGGATGAGTGGCTGGAGATCAGCCTGGCTGAGGGGGACCTGGGAGTGCTGGCTGACAATGGCTGAACATGAGCCAACAGTGTGCTCAGGGGACACAGAAGACCAATGGCATCTTGGCCTGTATCAGCAATAGCATGGCCAGCAGGACTAGAGGTGTAATTCTGCTCCTGTACTCGGCACTGGTGAGGCCTCACCCCAAGCACTGTGTGCAGTTCTGGGCCACTCACTTCAACAAGGATATTGAGATGCTGGATTGGGTCCAGAGGAGAGCAATGAAACTGCTGAAGGGACTGGAGGGAAAGTCTTAGGAGGCAAGACTGAGGGAGCTGGGGTCGTTTATTTTGGAGAAGAGCAGAGTTAAGGGGGACCTTGTCACACTCTACAACTACCTGAAAGGAAGCTGTATTAAGGTGGGTGTCAGGCTCTTCTCTTAGATGACTTGTGACAAGATGAGAGGGCATGACCTGAAACTGTGCCAGGGCAGGTTTAGGCTGGATGTTGTGAAGTGCTTCCTCACAGAAACTGGAACATTCTGAGTACACAACAACAGAGCAATACTGGCAGTGATCACAAGGTGGACCAAAGATACTACTGAGTGAGCCCAAAACTAGTCTAAACTTACGGAGATAGCAAGATCTAGCCCAAATATTACTCATGATGCACAGATTTCCTGGGTATGTTTCCTGTATGGAGATGCTTCCAAAACCATGATTATAATCCTGAGGATAAAATATAATATAATTCCAAGGCAAAGGAACTGAGAGGAAAACTATGTTACTGCTTGAAACACCTGGCTGCTGTGAAAACAAAAACTATGAATGCTGTGAATAGCTTTACTGCAGGCAGAAACCCAGTTAATGAGCCGGTAATGGGGGAAAAATCCCTGGGGGATTCACTGAGGGAATCACCCTAACTTTCTAGAATCACTGAAGAAAGGCTGAAGGAGAAAGGTGGGGTCTTTCAAATCATTCCCTTATTAAATACATTTTGAAAGTCAAACTGGCCAGTAGGCACAAGCATCAGAATTTTTGTCCAGTGATTTCAAAGTGCAATGCCTCATCTGAGCTATACATATATGCCCAAAATGGGAGTAAGTACAGTGTGGGGCTACACAAGACACTTGACATCGTGGTGCTAAGTTGCTACTCAACTCCTGGACTCTGCAAACGGTGAAGGAGAGGGAGTAACCATAGTAGTCAAGCAGGACTGATGCCCTGGCAGGACAACCAGCATCAGCACAAGTTGCCTGGAGCGGTAGAAGGGTATCTATCCTTGGACATACTCAAAAGCTGTCTAGGTACACTCCTGGACAACCAGATCTACCTGACTTGGCTTGGGAAGGGGATTAGACCAGATGACCTCCAGAGATCCTGTCCAATCTCACCTGTTCTGTGATTGGTCTAGTAATGTAATGATAAAGATCTCCCAGTTCAGAGTGAAGACTGTGAGGGTTGTGAGTGTGGGTTATAAATTTCTGTGGATGGTGTATAAGGTCATGCATACTCCCATGTTCACAAAATCCTACTAATCCCTAAGAAATTGGAGGGTACTCTGGTACTTGCAAGAGAACAATATAAAATAAATAAAATCAGTTAAGTCAAATCAACCAGGGAAACCACTGAGTGACTACAGCCATTTGCTTACATTAGAATTTTCTATTTCAGTGCTCCGGATTTGTTAGTAGTTTTTCTTAAGTTTTTGCTTTATTAAAAACACTTCAGTGTGTGCAAGCCATATGTTGAGAACACCATAGCCACTGGAAAGAATTAGAATCATTTAGGAAGAAAGAACACCTTAGTTTTGAGGCCTGGTGACATGATTACAGAATTCCCTTGTGGGTTGCTTTTGGTTTTTTGTTGTTTTTTTTTCATTGCCATTACATAGAAAGGTGGGCAGAAACAGCTCTGCAATCACACTTATTAGTGAAACTTAATAACTGTTTTTTCCTAGGCTGTTTACTTGGGTAGAAGGAGGAAGGGACCTTGAATCCAGGGAGACAGAATCATAGAATCATAGAATGGTAAGGTTGGAAGGGACCTCAAGGATCATCTAGTTCCAACCCCCTGCCATAGGCAGGGACACCTCCCACTAGTACAGGTCACTCAAGGCCTCCTCCAACCTGGCCTTGAACACCTCCAGGGGTGGAGCATCCACCACCTCCCTGGGCAACCTCTTCCAGTGCCTCACCACCCTCACTGGAAAGAACTTCCTCCTAACATCTAGTCTAAATCTCTCCTCTACCACTTTAAACCCATTGCCCCTTGTCCTGTCATTGCAAGACCTTGTAAATAGTCCCTCCCCAGCCTTCTTGTAGGCCCCCTTCAGATACTGGAAACCTACTCTAAGGTTCTCCAGGCAGCAGAGCCCCAACTCTCTCNTACTACTTTAAATCCAGGGAACCAAACATTGGTAGTTACACGATTCTGTTGTGCCAAGTATTGTATTTGTTGTGTTGACTCATACTGCTGAGCTCATGATTCTCAGAGTCTGTTGTGATAATGAAGGAACACCATGTATATTTCTTGCAGAAGAGCTGTTTCAGATGTGTTGTTAATAAAATGGAACATAAAATGCTAGAGAGTTTTTTTTTTTAAGTGCAATATTACAAAATTAAGGCAAATGGATACCTTGGTATGTTTATGAAGAGATACAGAGGTTAATTCAATAATTGCCATTGTCAGGATGAGTAACTAGAATCTCGTTAATTCAACAACTTTCTGCATTGCTTCACAAAATGGACTTCATTTAAATTTGTGCATTTTTCAGTGAGAACTTCTTGAACTTGTCAGGTTGCCCTGGTTTAGCAGATGGCTTCATTTCCCAAATAACTGGAAACAGGCAGATTCTGAGTATCGCTCATGCGGAGGATACTCAGATGCTCATGTACTTTGTCCTCAAGACCATTAACTTTCAAACCTGCTGGTTTTAACCTTCATAAGCTACAAACTGGTTTCATTGAACTTCTGCTTTAATTTCAATGTTTAGTGAGATATGTAATTCTGAGACTTGGTATTTTGTTATGACCAATTGATGGTACCCAGCAATTATTGTTGCTGGGTACCAGCTCTGAGGATCAAGCCTGAAAAATGTTGGACTAGAAGACAAAATGGGACTTTGAAAAAGTGTCAGCTCTTGCAAGAATTGTGGCACATTGCATTGCTAAGATGCTCTCGCACCACAGTAAGCAGCCATAGTATTGTCAGTACTGAAGTGGAGTTCAGTCAGCAATGGGAGATGTCATATTGAAGGGGACCTACAGGAAGGCTGGGGAAGGATTATTTACAAGGTCCTGCAATGACAGGACAAGGGGCAATGGGTTTAAACTGGCAGAGGAGAGATTTAGACTAGGTGTTAGGAGGAAGTTCTTTCCAGTGAGGGTGGTGAGGCACTGAAACAGGTTGCCCAGGGAAGTCGTGGATGCTCCCTCCCTGGAGGTGTTCAAGGCCAGGTTGGAGGAGGCCTTGAGTGAGCTGTACTAGTGGGAGGTGTCCCTGCCTATGGCAGGGGGTTGGAACTAGATGATCCTTGAGGTCCCTTCCAACCTTACCATTCTATGATTCTGTATTGCATAATCTTTAGTCTGATAACATCCTACATCCTCTTCATCCTGTCTACTGACTTGAAAGGTAGCTTATTTCTTTAAAGGGAGAACGGTGTTTCGTTCTGTACTTTCTTGTTATGATAAGGAATAGCAAGTTGTTTCTGAGCTGAGAGTTTTAGGACCAAGCAACATTAAGATCTATTGCCACTTCACTAAGTGACTCATAGAATTAAATGCGTATTTGACCTGATATTTTAATACTGTTTGGGTTTTTTGCATTTATTGCTTTCTAAAAAACATCACTCTTACTAGTTATGTGTAATTCTCCATCTTCTTAATGCAGATAGACTTGGTAATTTGCATTTCTTTTTCAACATGTAAGAACACAATGTAATGGAATAATCCTTGGCAGTCTTTTTATATATGTGCAGGCATAAATCCATAGTGTATCTTTATTTATTTTTTTATTTCCTATAAACCTGGCATTTCACTTTTTTTAAACAGACTTTGGTCAGGTAAAACTAAACAGCAAATTGTCAACTGTCTTTAAAGCTTTGGAGAAAATACCTAGTATATTTCTAGTAACTAACATTACTCACAGGTGTAATCATTGTTTAGGGCTGTCTGTCTAACTTTTTTTTTTTTAATTAACTAGTAATAGTCAATTCCCAAGTCAGTTTTAAAAAGTGGATCTTAAAGAGAACGAAGTTTTGTGTAAGTTGCCTACTGAGCATGTGCTAATTTTTGTGACTTAAATTAAAAGACTGATCCATCAGCTAGTAGCTGATGATTAAGTAATTTGCAAAAAAACTTCCAAAGTGTGAGTAAAGTAAAGTTTCTTCTTCTTTTCTTCCATAGTGTTCAGTGTGGATTGCAGTACAGTCGAATGTCCTCCTGTTCAACAAGTTGTTTGCCCTCTGGATAGCTATGAAACCCGAGTCAGGCTAACAGCTGATGGCTGCTGCACCCTGCCGACAAGGTTGGTATCTTGATGGCTGAGTATTTTTAACTTACTCTCTATAACTCAAGTACTACAAATGCAGGGTAAAAACATACTTTTGTAGCAATAAATGTTAACATAGAATAAAAATACATGAAGTAGATTAAGGGTAAATCAGCCTAATAGAAGTAGAAAATTGATCTTTTTTGAAGCAGAATAACATTTTGTTTCCTGCAACTACGTGAAGCTGATTTTTGCTGAAATTATTTTGTGCCTCTAGATTTGTTGTTGTTTTTTTCCAAGATATTAAATGAATTTTACAAAAGGATGTTCTTTTGAGCAACTTCTGAAAGTCTTTGATGGCAAGGAATTAAAACAGAGATAGCAGAAGATATGCCAGAGAAAATCTCACCTAGTTAAAGCAAAGTGGGTTTTGTATGTGGAAGACCAGTGTGAGGATGTCAAAGATAGTGGCTGTGTGGAACTGTTGGGAAACAGAAGTTTCAAACATTCACTTCCGTTTTAATTTTGTTGATGTTTAGGTAGATGTAATTTATTACCAATTAGAAAAATAAGACAACTTAAGGTTGATTTTGTTCTAAAATTCTACACCAGTTTCTGTTCTGTTTATACAGTAGACCAAAAAAGTGATTAGGCAGTATGCCCAATAAGTATGAATTTAAGCATAAAGAACCATAAAAAAATAGTTTACACCCAAAAGAAATTACTTTCTGTAGATGTAACCAGTTGGTTTATTTAGTATGAAGGTCTATGCACTATACAATATTGCCATATTCATAGCCTCTAGTGAGATTAAAAGAGTGGTAAACTTGAAAGGAATTCAGAAAATAGAAAATGGCAAAGGTAATGAATCCTGCATCTTCTTACTTGGATATCCTTTAGGTACACATTTTATATAGTGACTTGTTTGAAGTTGCTATTTCCATGAAATATGGGGGTCTCTTATTGTGTATGCTTATTTAAAAATTAAAAAAAAAAAAAAAAAGAAGAGAGGAAAAGACATATGGAAAACTTCACATAGTGCAGTAATGCTGTCTATTAAAATTTGAAAATATATTTCTGAACTTTTCAATCTTTCTTTGTAATTGGAGAATATACATATACATCCAGGTTGGATGAGGCCTTGAGTGAGCTGTACTAGTGAGAGGTGTCCCTGCCTATGGCAGGAGGTTAGAACTAGATGATCCTTGAGGTCCCTTCCAACCTTACCATTCTATGATTCTATGATATGTAGTGGTCTGCTGCTTGAACATGTATTATCCATATTCAGCGAATGTCACAAATGCTCTTTCATTCAGAATTATTGGTTGTGGGTTTTTTTCCCTTTTCTGTTTTCTTATATGTTCTGATCAGACCACAGTATGAGTTCTTAGTGCCCTGCTTTTATTCTTAATATAGTCTCATTAACCTTCCTAAGAATTATGATGATTTCTTATTAGTTGAGAACAGTCCTGGCAGGTTGGGATTACACAGGAGGCTGTAGATTTTAACTAGTGATTGTACCAGCACTGCTGCCAGTATAGCTCAGCCTGTTCAGGACAATTGGAAGAAAAAGATAGTAAGAGCTGTATTTGGAAAGATATTATAAAGTCAAAGAAGCAATGTCAGATTAGAATTTCAAAAGTTCCTAGTTCACAATAACACTTGGAGATGTTAACATGATAGAAAACTTGAAAGTGGAAGTAAAAATCTACCATTACATTTGTTTCATCTTGCTGTATTAACAACTGATGTAGAAGGCAAATGATTTTTGTTTCTTAAAAGCAAAACTGTGTTCTATTTTTTCTGCAGCCTAATGTAAGGCGTGGTTCAATTTTTTCTGTTCTTGGGTGGAGGGAATGAAAAATATGCACTTTATATGTTTAAAAGTTGTTTGGATGTAGTGCTTGGGGTTATGGTTTAGGGTGAACCTTGTAGAGTAGGGTTATCAGTTGGACTTGCTGCTCCTGAGGCTCTTTTCTATGACTCTGTGATTTTATTCTCTGTAGATTACATTCCCCAATAGAAGGAATACTGAAGTTAAGTGCCGAGAAAATAAAATTTCATTTGTTTCAAACAAATGACAGGTTGGAAATATTTTCTGTTTCTAGCACGTGCTGACAGAACTGATCTTAGACAAAACACCTAGAGCAAACATCTCTTTGAAGGAATCTTTTTCTTTGATAATATGTGAAACTGTAACCAGTTGACTCACTGTGTTAACTGTAACTGATGTCAGAAGATTAGTTGTGCGTTTGAATTGTCCGTAAGTGATAAAACTAACATTCCCATCTCCTGCTCACAAAGACTCCAATTACACAAGCAGGCTTGGAGTATGTGAGTTATTAGATACAGGTGAATTGCACTAAAACCTCTTTGAAATCAGATTGCTGTGCATTGCTATGATCTGAGTTGAAGAAGTAAATAGAGCTGGAATAGATGATTTCTGAGCTTCTGAAGTCTTATGACTAGGTCTGATTTTTGTCTTCATATCTCTGTCCTCTTTGGTGTGTAAAACTGAAAAAAACCCCAAAAACATAATTAATGTAACCTAGTCTGAGTGTGCAGGCAGGTTGAAACAGTTACAGGTGTCCTATACTCCTCTATTAATTTTTTATTTTTATGGCATGGTCTGTGTTGCTGTATCCCAAGCACAAATCCAGGCTGGGTGGTGAATGACTGGAGAGCAACCCTGAGGAAAGGGACCTTGGAGTCTGGGTTGATGAAAAGCTCAACATGAACCTGCAGTGTGCACATGCAGCCCAGACAGCAACCAAGTCCTGGGCGCCATCAAGAGCAGCGTGGCCAGCAGGGCAAGGGAGGGGATTCTGCCCCTTTACTCTGCTCTCGTCAGACCCCACCTGGAGTACTGTGTGCAGTTCTGGAGCCCTCAGCACAGGAAGGACATGGAAGTGTTGGAGTGGGTCCAGAGGAGGGCCATGAAGATGATCGGAGGGCTGGAGCAGCTCTCCTATGAGGAAAGGCTGAGAGAGTTGGG
>VWZE01009661.1:342862-364615 GCA_013396675.1 Eubucco bourcierii
TGGATGAGGCCTTTAGTGAGCTGTACTAGTGGGAGGTGTCCCCTGCCTATGGCAGGGGCTTGGAACTAGATGATCCTTGAGGTCCCTTCCAACCTTACCATTCTATGATTCTATGATTTTAGAAGGAAAGTAGACATGACAATTTCCCAGCAGTTTCTAACAGTACACAAAGTGAATGATTATATCAACATTATTTAGATTATATCAAAAGAGTTTGAAGCTGTGCTTCCTCAAGAAAATAGCAGGAAGTGTATTGGATTTCAGCTTACTTTTTCCCTTAAATTGTTTAATATTTTGAAAGAGGAACTGAAGGTTGTGAACTGTTTTAAAATAATAAGTAGTTTATCACTACCCTTCCTTGAAATGTCATTGGTGGAATTTCAGGAATCTTGTTTGTCTAGAAAAGGGTTACAATTCTTGCATCCATGGTTCCCACTGCATGGGAAAATTGTTATTTCTTCACCAGTTTGCTTAGTTTCAGAAACACTGCCATTCTGGAGTCTCATTTTTAAATTTAGTCTGTCATGGGTAACATTCAGAGGCTAAATGCTCATCTAATGGTTTCCCACATTTATAGGAAAGTAGTTTTTGCCACTTCTGGACAGTTTCCTTTCTGTCCTCTTATGAAAACAGCATGAAACAGTTCACAAATAGTCACAAATTTGTAAGTGTCATGGGTGGAGTCCAAGGCATAGCTGAAAGTGAACTTGGCAAGGAATACAATGAATAATCATAGAATAGTAGGATTTGTCAGGGACCTCTGGAGATCAAGTCCAACACCCTACCACAGTAGGATCACCTAGGGCAGGTTGCACAGGAATGTGTCCAGGGGTTCTGAAAGTCTCCAGAGGAGGAGACTCCACAGCCTCTCTGGTCAGCCTGTTTCAGTGCTCTGTCACCCTTAGAAAGGAGTTTTTACCTTGTGTTGAGGTGGAACTTCCTGTGTTCTGGTTTGTACCTGTTACCACTTGTGCTATCAGAGGACACTGCTGAAAAGAGACTTCAGATAGTTATAAATATTAATTAGATCCCTTCTCAGTCTTCACCCAGCTAAACAGCCTCAGGTCTGCCAGCCTTTCCTCATGAGACAGGTGTTCCAATCCCATAATTGTCCTGGTAGCTCTGCATTGTCTCTAGTATTTCCTTGTGTCTCTTGAACTGGGGAGCCCAGAACTGGACACAGTACTCCAGATCTGGTCTGACCAGGATGGAGTAAAGGGGGAGGATAACCTGCCTTAACCTTCTGGCTACAATCTTCTTAATGCACCCAAGAATACCATTTGCCTTCTTGGCCACAAGGGCACATTGCTGTTCCATGGTGAGGGGATCTGCTGTTGAAGATGTAAATCACCTTGTGTTCATGATGATTACATTAAGAAGTGAGAAGTGTCTCAACAAAGATAAGATCACCCTTAACGACCCACCTGATTTGTCATCTCTGCCCACTGAGACAGCAGCTGCCCAGAGGGTGTGGTGGACAGTGGACAGCAAAGAGGGAGGCAGCTCAGCACCAACCCCTGTAAGCACATGGGAAAGACTCTCTGGAAATCACCCCTGGAGACTACAGGCATATTGTTAGTGTGTGCCAGGTGGAGCTATGAACAATATAAAAGCCCTGAGCTATGCCATCTTGTGGTGGTGGGGATCATCACCTGTGACATCTCAGGTTGGAGGCAGCAGCCCAGAAAGATCTCTCCCTCTCCAAATCAGGACCCTGGGGTGGTAGTTGTTTTTCTTGCACTCTCTTTCTCCATTCTGTCCATCTGCCTTTCTCTCGTCGTTCTTTCTCTCTCTTGTTTCTAAGTATCTCTCCCTCTCTCTTTCTCTATTCTCCCTGCCCTTCCCTCCCTGTTTTTTTTTTTTACTCAATTCTTTCTTTAATAAATAGTCTCATCTTAATATATGACCTTGTTTGTGTCTGAATTTCACTCATGAGAATGTTCAAAAGAACCATGTCTCCCTCCCAAAACTTCTGGATCAAGACATATGCATAACTTACTGTCCACCAAGCCTCCTAGGTCCTGCTCTGGAGAGCTGCTTTCTAGTAGGTCCACCCCTAATCTGTACTGCTACATAGTGTTATTCCTCCCCAGGTGCAAGTCTTGTTGAACTTCATTTGATTCCTCTTCACCCAGATCTCCAGTCTGTCCAGAGCTCACTGAATGGCAGCAAGATTAGGCTTCAGAAAGACCTCATAGCAGCTTTCCAGTATTTAACAGAGGCCTACAAATAAGATTGGGACTGTTTTTAGCAAGGCCTGTTACAATGGAATGGAGGGTGATGACTTTAAAGTAAAAGAGGGGTGATTTAGACTAGAGGAAGCTCTTACAACAAAGGTGGTGAAACGTTGGGACAAGTTGCCCGGAGTTGTGGTAGATGCTTCGTTCTTGGAAACATTCAAGGTCAGGACGGGCAGAGCTCTTGAGTAACCTGATCCTAGGTGAGGATGTCACTGCTCATTGCAAATAGGTTGGACTATGTGACCCTTAAAGGTCCCCTCCAACCAAAACCTCTTCCATGATTCTGTGATTTTCCTTCCTAAACTTGTACAGAATTACCTTCATGGACTTGAGAAGGTGTTTACTATCATAATGGCATAGAAAAGCTAAATGGGAAGTAATTACTGGATTATTTTTTTTTTTCTTTCAGAAAAGAAAGAGTAGACATGAGATTAAACAGATTGTTGGTGGGGAAGGTTGATGGAGTTTCTACCTTTCTGTTGTTGTTTTTCAGTTTTGGGGTTTTTTAACTTGCTTATGGCAAATTCATCCCTGATGGCTTAGTTTGAGGGAGGTATGTCACTAAGGAGTAAAAACATTTGGAATTACAGGAATATTGAAGTTATTAAATTACTTACAAAATTATTACCTGTAAATTATTTTTGATTAGAGGTCCCCAGGAATTGTGTTTTATTTGCAAGAGGATCAGATAATTGTAATTCCTTATTTAAAAGCAGTGAAATAAGAAAACAAATAGATTACTGTAATAACTTGTAAGTAGCATTTGTCTCACATCTTAACTAATATATTATCTTTGGGCTTGAAATGGTTTTTTTTTATATTATGAAAGGTGAAGCTGATAAACCTAAGAAAAATGTTAACCAAGGTGTACATAGTGATAAAAAATAAAAGACCTCTTCAGCAGAGTATAACATGAGCTGGTACTGCAAAACATGAGAAGAGTGCAGCAATGGTCTGGTGAATATTGTGTTTCGTATACTGATGAATTCAAAGGGGTTAATGTACACATACATCAGTACACTTGACAAGTCAGTGTACTTGGCACTTGGACAGTGATTGTATGCTCACGTGGCATGACTCTGTTGTGATTGACCTCTTTTCCCATCTCATCAATCTAAGAAACAAACTAGTTAATTAAACATCACTCATAGAATGAAATCAAGTCTTTTAATCAAATTAACTCTTTGGATTCAAATAAGTCTTGAAAAGATGTTAATGTCCTTGGTGTGAATGGTGATTTTATGATCATTTTTCCTTTGCTAGGCATCTGTTTGTTACTTCCTAATGCTAATAATGTATAAAAGATGCACAGAAACCTTTCTTTTTTATGCTGTCTTCAGTAAAAAGCTGGATACTTGCCTTTTCTAATATTTCAATGCCCGCCGTGTAAGAGACCACTTCCCTTAAAGAAATAGGCACTGTTATATCTGATATCTGTAACTATATCCAGATCTTTAGAAAGGAATTCTTAACTTGGAGCACACTAGCTTTGATTTCTTGTAAGTAAGCCCTCTGGGGAACTGAAATAGGAAGAACTTCCATGAGAGTCATGTAATTTGTATAGAAGTGATGCAGAACTTTGGAACATTTGGAAGTAGTCCAATAAGTGTTGTGTGCAATTTCCACAGTTCTTCTGCCATCTCTTTCTACATGTTCGTTACTGATTCCCAAAATAAAATACTAAAAGCTTTCCAGGAAAAAGGAATATTTTCATCACTGACTTGCTTAAAACAGTGATCATGAACTTGTGGTTGAAAACTCTCCAGTTTGTTTGAAGGCTTAGGAAAAATCTTTGTGTGAACTTCTTGGATAGAGGTGTCTACCTCACTTAGAATCATAGAATGGTAAGGTTGGAAGGGACCTCAAGGATCATCTAGTTCCAACCCCCTGCCAGAGGCAGGGACACCTCCCACTAGTACAGCTCACTCAAGGCCTCATCCAACCTGGCCTTGAACACCTCCACGGAGGGAGCATCCATAACCTCCCTGGGCAACCTGTTCCAGTGCCTCACCACCCTCACTGGAAAGAACTTCCTCCTGACATCCAGTCTAAATCTCCCCTCTGCCAGTTTAAACCCATTGCCCCTTGTCCTGTCATTGCAAGACCTTGTCAATAGTCCCTCCCCAGCCTTCCTGTAGGCCCCCTTCAGATACTGGAAGGCTACTATCAGGTCTCCTCAAAGCCTTCTCTTCTCCAGGCTGAAGAGCCCCAACTCTCTCAATCTGTCCTCATAGGAGAGCTGCTCCAGCCCTCTGATCATCTTTGTGGCCCTCCTCTGGACCCGCTCCAACACTTCCATGTCCTTCCTGTGCTGAGGGCTCAGAACTGCACACGGTACTCCAGGTGGAGTCTGACAAGAGCAGTGGCTTTGCCTTTGCCTGCAGCGTAACTTTCTGCGTAGGACTGAAATTTATCTTTTCTCAGACAAGTATTCCTTATGCTGTAGCATGACCAGTTTAAAACTCATTGCCTACTTAACTCACATTGTGGCTTCAGGCATAATGTATAAATAATCACCCAATAGTCCTGGAATCAGGGGATACTACTACTGCATCAACACCCTGAAATGGGGGACCAAGATATTTATTTTCCGATTTCATGAGATAGCTACATTAATATTTCATTTTCCAGTATCATCATCTCTTGCAGCCTATGCTTGATGATAAGAAAAGTCTTGCATTTGATCTCTTTTTTCTTACCATTAGTTTATCAAACTTTGATAATGCTGAGATTTGTCTTCTGGAAAATTCCTTATTTTTCAGTATTCATAATTACTTATTAATGAATCTACAGGATTTTTTTTCTACTAACTATAGATAACCTAAGTTCTAATGATACAAATTGTATTAGATTCTCGCAAGGGAAAACAGGGAGATCGTGACGGAATCTTGACAAGAATGTCATGAATTCTTTTCTCTAGTCTCAATGCTTTAGACTTAATTTTATTTTGATCCTCAAAATTATTATTGCTCTCCTCAACACACTCCTTCCCCAGCTTCCCATTTACTAGTACTAAGATGTTTTGCCAGGGTACCCATTCTTATTTTCATAGCTACTGTGTCGTGGTAGGCCTAAGCAGGCCGAAATAGGCTTATACATGTCCTGGCTTGCCCAGGCATGTTTTTCTGCTCCCCCTCTCTCTGTTTGGGGGAGAAGCAACTGCGGGAAGGAGGAAAAAGGACCTGGAGCCACTGAGTCTGGGGACCTTGGCCCTTTGCAGCCTGTGGTAAACAAGGTACACACGGTCAACTTGTGTATGCCTTGTGCAAGGCCTGTGCTCTGCCTAAATTTGGGTAAAGCAAGCCTATGACTTCACCTAATGTGGCCAGCCTTGGCTAACTGCCATTCTGACTGGCTATTCTGTGTCCAAAGGCCCATTAGTCTCAGGGCTGTACAGATAAAGGGAGATGAGCAGGGAGCACAATGTGTGCTCTACNTCTCTGTTTGGGGGAGAAGCAACTGCGGGAAGGAGGAAAAAGGACCTGGAGCCACTGAGTCTGGGGACCTTGGCCCTTTGCAGCCTGTGGTAAACAAGGTACACACGGTCAACTTGTGTATGCCTTGTGCAAGGCCTGTGCTCTGCCTAAATTTGGGTAAAGCAAGCCTATGACTTCACCTAATGTGGCCAGCCTTGGCTAACTGCCATTCTGACTGGCTATTCTGTGTCCAAAGGCCCATTAGTCTCAGGGCTGTACAGATAAAGGGAGATGAGCAGGGAGCACAATGTGTGCTCTACCATTTTATCCGTGAGCTCTTCTCTCTATCTGTGCTCCTACTACCTTATATCCTGAGCTGTGTGGAACTCCAGCAACCAGGACCAGGCTCTAAATGCCTCCATGCGATCAGCCTGCACAGCCAGTGTGACACTGTGCTGAAACTGCACACCGCAAGACATCCTACCTGCACCTGAAAGCCTCCTGCCCAGATGGAAGCCCTGGAGATAACACAGACCATCCAGAGAGTCAGGACCAGGTCAGAGATTGTCTGCCTCCTTTGCCCAGCACCCAGAAGCCTGAGGAAACTCCAAAACCTCTAACGGCTTTGAAACCACCAACAACAGCCCCACCACGAGCTTTGGGTACTGTCAGATAATATTTTGTGAGTAAATACTTAAAGCCTCTTGTAATTTACTGTTGCCTTCTGCCATAAGCAGAAAGGAGCTCCTAGTGTCCATCTAGTGAGCAAGCAGTGTATTGACTGCAAGCGGTTCTCTAACTGCAAGGCCTTCTCTCCCAGGTCAATCGAGTTCAATTAGTGTATATATTTAGTAGTTACTGCTAGTTCCTGTTAATGCCTGTATATAAAGTTTCCATGAGTGATGCAAAGAACCAATTGTTATTATAATTAGTGATTGGGTGGTGAGAGTTCTGAATAGTGAATATTAATAAACACATTAACTTTTTAAAATATCATCTGGCATTAATTCATAACCCCTCCACTACAGCACCTGAAGAACTTTGTTGATCCTACCATCAGAACAGCTTTTCAGAGGCTAACCAAGCCCTTCTCTCACTTAATCTGTTCAATAACACAAGTAAATGAACCAGGATAGTTAGATTTTAAATAAAACTTTTCATTTACAAGTAATGGTGTTTGACTTTTTTTTTTTTTTCCATTAATTTGTGTTTTTTGCATTTTTGGTGACGTAAAGGAAAATGATATAAAAGAACTAATAAATCAATGCCACCTCCCCACCCCAACCCACCCCCAAACAAAAGAAATGAGAAATGAAATTATTTCTGTCTTGAAGAACTTTAAAAGTGAAATTAAAAATCAGGACATACATATTACTTTAAAAAGTTACCTTCATCAGTCTGTGAAGCACAGGTTAATGAACGTTGTCCTGTTTCTTGTTCTTTATGTACTGAATTTTCCCTTACTCAGTTGTTGAAATTTTTAGGATTATTGTTGGTTTGGGGTTTTTTAAATTATTTTATTTTTTAACTAGAGACAGTTCCTTTCACCAGACAGTACGATTCTGTATTTTCAAAATTTCAGTACATCTGACTTCTTCTCAGGATTCCTTTTGGGCCACCCTACCACCTTTTCAGGCTGTACTCTGTGAAGTCTCTTGCATGACTGTTAGATTTTCCTTTTCTTCTCTCTGGACCCTCCTGTTAGGGGACATTGTACTCTCTTACAGGAGTGTTCTTTCTTGTTAAAAGGACGCATACTCTGATGGTATAACATCCCAAGAGATGTGTTTTCTTACAGCCTATGTGGATAAGTTTGTGAGGAACAGATACTGAGTGCAAATACTTTACCTCAAATGCTGACCTCCCTTTAATCTTGGAACTTTTGGGTGCCACTGTGTTATGTAATGGTGCAATAACTCTAATGGTGTCACTACAGGGTCTGTAGCAGCATATCAAGTTGTCTTCCTTCTGGGAAGGATTCCTTCTAGTTACTTCTGCTGTGTCCATTTTTCTCAGGCAAGTTAAAGTTCTAAAGGGAGCACCTGAGACACTGTGCCTTTGATCAGCAGTCTGAACAGCAAAATCTTACACAAATTACTTTGAGAGAAACCATGGCAACTATAAACAAACTTATCACAATCTTGCCTGCTAAACTTCTTGAAACTTGATGCTTAATGCTAAGGCTCATGTACACACACCCTGCAGGTGGATAGCTGCCTGTGATAGAGCACAGAATTGGACTACAACTTTCTTTCATCTGCCCCTCTGCTCTAAAAGGTGTTTCAGGAAAAACATGGTGCTATAAAGCTCGTTTTACTCTCTTACTGAGAATGGGATCATTTCTTCCAAATTTCCAGATGTCTTTGTTTTGGCAGTGTGACAGCTCTGCTCGGCCACCAGAATTCCTTGTGTTTTTTCCTGAAAGACTTCTGTCTCCAAAACAATGTTTTCCATGCTAATATCCTGGACTATGGTCAAAGGTTTTTGTAGCAGAGCTGGCTGAGAAGAATGCAGACTATTTAAAAGTCCATGTGAGACCATTTACTATGCTGACATTCTCCTATGTATGGATTGTTTTTTAACCAAATGAGAAATAATTTTATAAAATGTTGGATGTTGGTTTTTTGTTTATTTATGCTATGAAAGAATATGCGAAACTTTGATTTCTCTGAAAGGGAGGGAGCCTTTTCTACAGAAAGGAACATTAGCTTCCACCAGTCTTTTCAACATCTTTGTCAGTCCTTCCTCTGGAAGATTATCCTATCTTAAGTTATTTAATGTAATGATTCATACTCTTTTGTTGTTGTTGTTAGTAGGTTTTCTTTAAAGCATTCGACTGGGAAGAAAATGAGAGTGGAAAAAAACAAGTCATTAATAATTTCATATTCTTCTACAACTCAAATCATCAGTGATAATGTTTGTGAAGCGAATAGAGAAGGTACAGGCATATCTGTACAGAATGACAGAAACATCCAGGTTGGAAAAGACCCTCAGGATCTCCAAGTCCAACCTATAACCCTACTCAACAAGATTCACCTTAAACCATATCCCTAAGCACCACATCCAAATGACCCTTAAACACATCCAGGGTTGGTGACTCAACCACCTCCCCAGACAGTTCATTCCAGTCCCTGACCACTCTCTCTGTGAAAAACTTTTTCCAACTGTCCAATCTAAACCTACCAAGTCTCAGCTTGAGGCCCTTCTGCTTCTTCTGTCTCCAGTTACCTGTGAGAAGAGACCAGCAGCAGCCTCTCCACAGTGTCCCTTCAGGTAGTTGTAGAGAGCAATGATGTCTCCCCTCAGCCTCCTCTATTTCAAACTAACCATCCCCAGCTCCCTCAGTAGCTTCTCTTAAGATTTATTTTCTATGCTCTATAAAACTTGTCCTAAAAAGCTTATTGTGAAAGTAATAAAACTAAAGGTAGTAATTTCGTCTCATGGGATTTAGAAAATCAAGGTGTGAATACATACATTTTCAGAAAGTTTGATCTACCTGTTTTGGTTTTTTTAACATAGATTTTTAACTAGGCTTTTAATACCAAATTCACGTTATCTGTACCTTTGTTATATATAGTTTGAAAGATTCTTTCCTGTTTGTTTCTAGAGTTTGTCTTCTTTCCTCCCACCCTATTAAGTGTCTTCCTTTTATTTGGGCCACAGAAGAGGAGATCATGGTACAGAGTTCTGTAACATTACTTAAAGTCCCCTTACAGGGAAGGTGCTGTCACATAAGCTTTTGGGTTTTTGATCACATGTAATGGAAGTCACAATACATTTTTCCCCCTCTACAGAGATGCAGAAGAAAAAGGGAATGCAGTAAAGAAAATAATTAGATTCCACCTCCACCCCCACCTTTTTTTTTCCTTGTATTTACAAGTACGTAAAGTTTGAAGATGACACCAAGCTGTGTGGTACAGTTGACTTGCTAAAGGGCAGGGATGCCATCCAGAGGGACCTGGACAGGCTGCAGAGGTGGGCCCAGGCCAAACTCATGAAATTCAACAAGGCCAAGTGTAAGGTCCTACACCTGGGTAGGCACAATCCCAAGCACAAAACCAGGCTGGGTGGTGAATGGCTGGAGAGCAGCCCTGAGGAAAAGGACCTTGGAGTCTGGGTTGATGAAAAGCTCAACATGAGTCTGCAGTGTGCACATGCAGCCCAGACAGCAACCGAGTCCTGGGCTGCATCAAGAGCAGTGTGGCCAGCAGGGCAAGGGAGGGGATTCTGCCCCCTTACTCTGCTCTCGTCAGACCCCACCTGGAGTACTGTGTGCAGTTCTGGAGCCCTCAGCACAGGAAGGACATGGAAGTGTTGGAGCATGTCCAGAGGAGGGCCACGAGGATGCTCAGAGAGCTGGAGCAGCTCTGCTTTGAGGACAGATTGAGAGAGTTGGGGCTCTTCAGCCTGGAGAAGAGAAGGCTTTGAGGAGACCTGATAGTAGCCTTCCAGTATCTGAAGGGGGCCTGCAGGAAGGCTGGGGAGGGATTATTGACAAGGTCTTGCAATGACAGGACAAGGGGCAATGGGTTTAAACTGGCAGAGGGGAGATTTAGACTGGATGTTAGGAGGAAGTTCTTTCCAGTGAGGGTGGTGAGGCATTGGCACAGGTTGCCCAGGGAGGTCGTGGATGCTCCATCCGTGGAGGTGTTCAAGGCCAGATTGGATGAGGCCTTGAGTGAGCTGTACTGGTGGGAGGTGTCCCTGCCTCTGGCAGGGGGTTGGAACTAGATGATCCTTGAGGTCCCTTCCAACCTTACCATTCTATGATTCGAAATTGAGAAGAAAATGTCAAGCAGAGGTATGGTAAAGAAAACTTTGGTTTCTGTATTCTCCATTTTTGTTAGTTTAGTTCGTTATGCCTTACTGCTATAGTAAGCACAATATTATGAAAAAAACCTCCTTGAAATACTTATTTTAAAACTGTAGTATATATGTGCAAGCAGAGTTAAATTGTTTCAGGTTATCTTGATATGTGTAGCATTATTTTTTGTCAAAGACTTACTTATTCTTTTACTGTAACTTTTCCTTCTTACTTATCCTTTTGCTGCTATAAAGCAAGGTTTCAAAGAATCATTTTCAAACAGTATAGTAAAAAATCCATGAGTTTCCTTCACTTGTATTTCTTGCAAACTTCTTTTTCAGTAATACTTTACAGTGAAGAACATATCAATGTTATCTAACACTCACAAGGTAAAAGGTAGAGGTACTAAAACTGTTGAGAAATGGCTCTTCCTTATTCATTAAGCACTTGTCTGAGTGTAAATTACTATTAGGCAGCTAAGAAGATGTGCATAGTAGAGAGGAACCAAAATTAGTTCTTTTTAAGCATAAAAAATAGGCAAACACATTAAGTGCTGATGGTACTTGGGGTAGTTTAATGTGGAGGTTGTCTTGAAATACTTGAAATATTCAAAGTGGCTCTTATTTTCATTTCTTTAATTCGTAATTGCAGGATCTTCTGCTGAGTTGTTTGGGGTTTTTTTGTTTGGTTTTTGCTTGTTTTCCTTTGAAATTAATGTGTATTAGTAGTATGCTAAATTAATATGCAAGTTTTTTTAACAGAAATTCTGTGCTTTGCAAATGAAAAATGTCTTATTCCATGAAGTTTCTTGGCTATGATATTTGCATATTCTTGTTAACTTTGTCTTTCATTTTATGAGTCATTATGAGCTGCATCTCACCATAATATGTCTGTCATTCCGGGCCAGAACTCTGTGAAATGTAAAGTTATCGAAAGATTTAAGTGTTGGACTTCCAAGTTGTTATGTTAAACATAAAGCAAAGAATTTGGACTCATATATGACTAGTGATTATTTACATTTTATGTCTTTCAGTTCTGTTTTTCTTACATACTGCTTATGTGGAGAAAATAGGGTTTTTTTAGAATGTTTCACTCTCTAAAGCTAACCACAGAATTTAATATACTTAGCCTCCCACATTATTTGGTATCTCAAGTTGTTGAGATTGCCCCTCTGCAAACTGAGGGCAGTACTATCAAAAACTGAAGGAGAACATGCAATTATTTTTGTTTGCATGGGATATGGTATAGTAGTGGCCCTGGCAGAGTTAGGTAATGATTGGACTTGATTATCTTAAAGATCTTTTCCAACCATAGTGATTCTATGATTTAATGATTCTACATGACCTTCCTTTCCCTTAAATTATTCCCTGGGTGTATTATGGTTTCCTAATGAGAGAACACTCTTTCATCAATGAGAACAATTACTGCTGTTAGTGTTTTACCAGTTTTGATTTATTTTTTTTTTTTAGAGGGGATTAGAGGAGCAGCCTGATTTTGCAAATCCAGAAAGTGCAATTCTTTTTAAACAATCTGAAATTAGTTTTCGGCATTGCTACAAGCAACACTAGAGAAGTGTTGGGTTAATAAAAGATGATTCTAAGATATGAATATGCTAATACTGGAACTTATGCTCTAGCATTTCATATTCCTCTTGCTTATTCTTTCCCCTTATGCATGGCTTAATATATTTATGGAGTTTTCCGTACTGTTCTTTGATTTCAGGTGTGAGTGTCTCTCTGGTTTATGTGGTTTCCCCATGTGTGAGGCAGGCTCCATTCCCCAGATAGTCTCACGTGGAGATGGAACACCTGGGAAGTGCTGTGATGTCTTTGAATGTGTCAATGGTATGTGAAGTTCTCTCTTATACCTGGGGAGGATGATTTTATCTGTCTGTGGGAGATGCTAGCCTTTTGGTTATTTATACCATATTGAGAATCTAAGAGAAATACTTTTCTTGAGGTTTGTTCAGTAAGAAGCAACTGGGGGTTCAGCCGAAGGTACTTCAGTGGGAAACTGTCATTTGAAAGTTGTCATGTCACTGATTTCTAAAGCACTTTCTCCTGTGTCACAGGGAGTTACAGCTTTAGCAAGACTCTCTCACTGCATGTTTTTCAGTTATTTCTTTGCCAGTGGCAAACACTACAGAAGTGTAATTTTTGCTAAGCACTGTGACTGCTTGTTGCAGTAGTGTAAGCAAGACTATAGGGTTTGCTTTAACAAGCTTTTCCAAAGTAATTTTTACACAGATGTATAGCCTTCAGAAATTATAAGTCAGTGTAAGAAGACACTGGTTTGCATTCTTTGATTCCTGATAGAAATGTTAGGCAATGTTCAAAAACTTGATTATGCAACTGATTATATCTCAGGACTGCTCCATGTTACCTATATAGAACTGCACATATGATATATATGGCAAGTCAGGAAGAGACTGAGGAATCAGACTATTGGTAGTTAGAAGGGAAAATTACTTTTGAAGAGTTGCATGCCCAGATAATTTCTGAGCTTAAAAAATTATGTGTTAGTGCAGTATTTACTAATAAATATTTATTCAGCAATATTTAATCTTGCATAGTGGTGCACATATCAGATATTTGAATCAGCTTTTATTTTATATTAATATAGGTTCTTCGAATGAATTTACATTAGGAAGAATCTCAGATTCTTTAGCTTTTAGGTTAATTCTTTCACAGTTTTGGTTAAGATTGCAGATAATGTAGAATTTTGTTTGTATACTGCCTGTTAGACTAGAGTTATACTCATCTTTCTTTGTTTCTGAGGTTAAAGTATTATTTCTGATTGTGATGGTTTGGGAGTTCCCCTCCCCCCACACTTTGAAAAATGACCCAGACTAGACTCAGCCAGCTGGAAGTTAAGGTCTGAAGCTCTGTTTACAGCTCAGCACAATGTACAAGCAGATATATACACTATAGACAGGAATATTTACAGAAATAGACAAGTTAAAGGTAATACAGAAACACAACTCCCCTCCTAGAAATCAGAGACCCCAGGAGGGGCTCCCAACCACCCTTCCACCTTCTCCCCACCCCTGTACCTTACCCCAAGGTTTGCCTTATGCGCAAGGTGGGTTTGGAGGNTATTCCAATTAGCCTCAAACCAACATAGATTGTTTTAAACCAGAACAGTTTGCTTTAACTATGGTCACAGAATAGTCGTAGAACTTAATCTGCATTGCTTTATGATTCCTTTTTTTCAAGTGCATTCTAGGACTATTAGGTGGTTCTCAGGGACAATATTGCAAACCACACTTCCAAACCCTCAGATTTCTAGAAAATTATGATAAGAACTCATTAAAAAAATGCTTAGTGCAATGGCAGGCAGATAGATAAATAGATAGAAAGTGTCCCTGTGATTACTTCTGTCAGCTTAAAATGAAGAGAAGAGGGGAATGTTGTTTATGAGACTGATAGCTGAATATAATATCCAGTTCTGGGTTTTAAAAGATTCTTGAAATACTAACAAGTGCAGAAGAGATATAGTAGATATCAGTGACAGATGGATAAAATATTTTACAGCAATAGGCTTAGATCAATTTCTTCATTAAAGAAACAAACCTACCATCGAAGTAACAAGAGCCAAATCTGTAAGATCCGGGACATGCTGTTCTCAGCAGTGAGGGTGGTTAGCTGTTTGTACAAACTGCCAGGAAGATGCTGAATTCCTTATCATCACCCTCTCTAATTGGGATTAGATGCCTTTTTAAAGGAAGTGTTTTAACTGAATGCAAGTTAATGGGTTTATACATAGTAAGTGGGCAAACTGTGTAATCAGTGGTACTATGTTCTGCTGGTTACTTCTACATTTGAAAACCTCTGAGAACAGGCAAGAGAGTGGAATAACAAGAGCATGTGCCTTAGTCACATTAGTATGATTTTCCTGCTGTTAAAACATTTATTTAATGTTAGAATTAAATAATTGGTGTTGGGGAGGGGCTCAAAAAGCAGTTAGGAATAATACTGATTATCTGAATTACCTTTAAGTAAAGGCATCCTTCACGAATAAATGTATGTAGACTGTGCAGAACCTGGTTTGTGTGTCGTAGAGTGCCTAAGTAGGGCGTTACAGATAAACTCTAGTGGTGTGCAGTGTTAAAGTAGGCCAGCTTTCTGCAGTACTTATGGCAAGTATGTGTTAATGTGATGGATGCAAAGCTGCATGATCAGAGAGCATGAGGAGGCTACCTTTCTGGGTAGCCTCTGCTGCAGAACAGCATTGACCACTGTTGAAGTCGTGATTAATAAATAAGGGAAGCTAAATGCGTATCATGTAGAAACTGTGCAGTATGCAGCTTGTTAGCATTTTTGGTACAAATCAGCCATTATTTGACAAACACTTTTTCCTTGCTTTAATGTAAAACTGATTCAGAAGCTCTATGATGTAGGTTTCATTTGGTTATCTTTGTTGCCAATGCACACTATCTTAACCAAGCTTTTGGTGAGTCTGTCTCAGAAAAGCAAATTAATCTGCAGTGAAAGAAGTTTCTACAGGAAACTCACTCTTTGCAAATAGTGGAGTTGTTGTTCCTGTCCTATCTATCACCAAAATAAGATTCCTTCTTTGAAATGCTGATATTTTTGTTTAATTGGAACTTGTTGCTAAATACCTATGGCCTGTGGCTGTTCGGTCTTTGTATAGAGTTGAGTTTCTTTGGGGAGTTTTTTTTAACGCAGGAAATAATTTGAAAATTGCTGAGAACAACTTTCTCATTGGTGATAAATACCAAAAAAAAAAAAAAAAAAAAAAAAAAAAAAAAAAAATTAAAAAAAAGCCCCAAAAATTTTATTNAAAAAGTATTACAGAGAGCTCCTAATAGTTCTATGTAATGTTTTAATGATCATGAATATTTGCCCAGATCAGAGTATTTTATGTAGAACTATCTGGAGACAATATTTTTTGCTTTTTAAAGCACCACCATGGCTAAAAGAATTAACCATTATAGTTACTACACACATACTATTATCATTAGAATGTGGATTTTGTCCCAAAATTCACCCAATTTAAAAAAGTGTATTTTATGGCTAGTATTGTTTCCTTTATTTTGAAAGAAAGAATGTTTCTAAATAAAATCATTCTTAATTATTTACATGTTGTTAGGAATTAAGCCAAAATTCCCTTCTGATGCAGTGAAGTTCTTCGGTTGCATCTAGTATGAGCAGGCCACCCCAAAGATTAGCATGCCTGTTTTTTAAGTGTCATAATGATAGCTCAGATGACAATTTATCTGTTTCTTGCTCCATTTTCTTTTCCTTGTCAGAAGAAAGGTCTTCACTGTTTCATTTGTAAATTACACCTTGCAGCTCTCTAGAACTGTTGGGAAAGTAATGTATAACACAATAGTGATACAGTTTTGTTAGTTGTCTTTGGAAGATGACTGACTGCATGTTTCTCCTAATCTTACATTCTTGACCCACAGGGTGAGCCCCAGGTTATGCATATAACAGAATTTTAGCCTGAAGGAGGCAGATGTTAACTCTCTGGCTGCCATATAGTAGTATAGCTAGAGGTGTAGATGATGCAACTAATATTCATAACTGCTTGTTCCATCTGGGAATCAGAGATTAGTATAGTTATGTTCTGTAGAGAAGTTTTCAGGTAAGAGCTACTGGCATAATCAATGTGTGCACTTTCCTGAGAAGGCCTGCACCTGGGCAGGCACAGTCTCAAGCACAAATACAGGCTGGGTGGTGAATGGCTGGAGAACAGCCCTGAGGAAAAGGACCTTGGAGTCTGGGTTGATGAAAAGCTCAACATGAGGCTACAGTGTGCACATGCAGCCCAGACAGCAACCGAGTCCTGGGCTACATCAAGAGCAGTGTGGCCAGCAGGGCAAGGGAGGGGATTCTGCCCCTTTACTCTGCTCTTGTCAGACCCCACCTGGAGTACTGTGTGCAGTTCTGGAGCCCTCAGCACAGGAAGGACATGGAAGTGTTGGAGTGGGTCCAGAGGAGGGCCACAAAGATGATCAGAGGGCTGGAGCAGCTCTCCTATGAGGACAGGCTGAGAGAACTGGGNAGACTAGATGTTAGGAGGAAGTTCTTTCCAGTGAGGGTGGTGAGACACTGGAACAGGTTGGCCAAGGAGGTTGTGGATGCTCCCTCCCTGGAGGTGTTCAAGACCAGGTTGGAGGAGGCCTTGAGTGACCTGTAGTAGTGGGAGGTGTCCTTGCCTATGGCAGGGGGTTGGAACTAGATGATCCTTGAGGTCCCTTCCAACCTTACCATTCTATGATTCTAAGTGAGGTAGATACAGATAAATAAGACAACACAGGAAATCAGTGACAAATCATTTAGTCTTAATATATGAAATTGAAAATTAAGTTTTGCCTGTTGTGTGGATCCAGAGCAGTGTAACAGAGTGCATGTTTCAGTGAATGTATGTGTTGTTCTATTTACGGGAAGTTTATTCCAATTCCTGTGAAAATTACCTATTTGCACACATCTAAAATTTGCTTTCAATATAGAGAATACTAGATCATATATGATAATAAATTTGGAGAAAATTGAACAAGAGATTCCCAAAATGTATTCCTTCCCAAAATCAGGCATTTTGGAGAAGCTGATTGAAGATTTCTTCTGATTCACCCAAAATTTATTACTCAGCAGGGCTGTTGATTGATTTAGCATTAAACTGCAAGCATCCACGAGCAACTATTAAGAGATTGAAAGCTGCATGTAAAAGTGTTTGGAAACAAGAGAGTATCCAGTCTTGCCAGTTCTCTAATCAGATATTCATCTCTTGAACATAAGTTACTCAAAAGCATGTACTGACTGCGAGCTCTGTCTCGGAAAACTGAGAGCTGCTTCCTTCTGTCAGTAAGGGCTTCCACTTGTCAGTGTTTCCTTGCATATAACTGCTACTTTAAAAGGATCTCTGATTGCTTTATGAAATGGATGCATTCCTGCACAGCCTGCCCTAAGTGTTCCTGCTTTGGCAGAGGGATTGGGCTTTATGATCTCTAGAGGTCACTTCCAACCCCTAACATACTGTGACTCTGTGATTTGTGTTGTCTGTTGAAAATGCATGAAGATAATTGGCACATGCTAGAAAAGAAAGTATGGCAACTTTCCCAGGAACTTAAGACTGCAACCTTTTCTATACTGCTGTTTCAGGCTGTTCTATAAAAGTGATATAAAACTGATCTCCTAAATCACAGAATTATAGAATCATAGAATGGTAAGGTTGGAAGGGACCTCAAGGATCATCTAGTTCCAACCCCCTGCCATAGGCAGGGACACCTCCCACTAGTACAGCTCACTCAAGGCCTCGTCCAACCAGGACAAGCTCATTCACTTGACGCATAACCTGGTTTAGAACTGCTTCTGTAAATTTTTTTCCCCTCGGTTGAGAAGATGCCCCTGACATAAATGAAGCATTTCTCCTTTCCTTGTGCCTCCTGGATTTCTTGACACTTGAATCTCTATACAGTGGTACTGTATTGGAAGTGAGAATAAAATCCCTTTTAATCACACTTCTTGTCACCTGTTGATAAATTTACTCCTCAAAGCATTTGCAGTTCTGTTATTAAGCTCACGTGTGGAAAAGAATAAAGTTGATTGTACTGTTTCTAAAGGGGAGTAAGAATCACCTTTCTCTCTGGGCATCCAAACCCACAGAATTTTGTGGTGAACTTCAAATAGACACTTACTTTAAAATAATAACATGCAAAGTGAAGCTTGTTAAGTGCAACAGACAAAACTGTTTGCTGAGTAATAAAAGGTAGATTAATATTAAAGGAAGGTAATCTGATGCCAAAATGATAGAGGAAATTAATGATTGTGGAATGGGGGATTTTGGTTTTTTGTTTGGAGTTCACTTGTTTCTCCTTCAATCAGAACCTTTGAACGGTATTTGAAAATCGTGGCTAATCACCAGCCACAGCACTGTCAGACTTTGGTCTAGCATAGTGAAAAAGCTATTAAACCTGCCAAACCCAGTCATATGTTTTAGATTCCTTTGAACTCGGGTTATACTCACTGTAGTCAAATTGGGAATGGCACCTGAAACAGTGCACACTGTTACCAGTTACATTTAAAACAGGAAGGAAAAGGAAATTGCAGAAAACTGAAGGCCATTCAAAAGGCTAGTCAACCCAAAATTCATGATGAAAATGTTTTTTCTAAAAGTAAATAAAAAAACAGAGGAGGGATAGCAAGTAAGACCACAGCTGCTGTTTAATTTCCAGAAGAAGGTACAGACAGAAAGAGGACAGCCTTTCCCAGAAGGCTGTCTGGGAACAGCCACAGAAACAACAAAAACCACAGAAACAACAAAACACTGAAAAGTGTGACCTGATGAAGAAAAATTAAAACTGTGTGCATTTTATCTTTGTGAGAGGGTGGAGGCAGGGACACCCAAGATGAATCCTCTTAACAAATTTGCACATTGGAGGAAGGTGAAAAACAGTAAAGCCATAAAAATGGGAAAAGTAATGAAAATGGGGAAACTTCCTCTCTGTTTTGCTCTTTCTGTCTAACCTGAATTGCCCTTGTCATTTGAACCCAGTTGCAGTAGTTAAAAATGTGGAATTGTTTAAGAGGTTGCAGTTTCTCTTTTACTGGTGGTTTTAAAGAAAAGATTAAGCTAGGGATGTATCGGGTCGAAGTGATTCTGTTGAAGAATCGCTCCCTCCTCCTTTCCATCATGCAACCTTCACCCAATAGGATGACTTTGAAATAAGTCTTCTGTCTCTGTGGGTAACATCTCACAATCTCCTTTACTATGTGTAAAACATATGTCAACCCACACAACACCTGCCTTCTGAAACTGCTTGAAGATTACTGACCTGGGATCTGCTGCTGAGGTGGACAGAAAATGTTAAGACTGTCGGTGGAAGTGAGCACTGTGTACAGATTGTGGCAGCCGGATATAAAAGTGGTTTCTAATGTGATGATACAGACTTTCTGTGCTAGAAACCTTACTATAAAAATCTGACTTTATCCATTCTGTTTTAAATGTGAATTGTTGAATTTGATTTTCCTTAGTGTCCCGAGTATCTTTTAATATCCTTTGCAGAACAAATAATTTTTCTTCCCTTTAAACTGTGCTAGTGTGTATAAGTAATTGTATAAATACGTGCATAAATAATCACATTAATAATAATTACAGATTTGTTTAAGCCCTGATCTCTCTGTTTCTGCATGACCTTTTTAGAAGATGCAGGTCCAAAGGACTTTCAGAGCAGTCATGCAGTTGTGTTAATAGGGAACACATTGCACAAAGCAGTACAACCTGAAGCGTAAGAATCCACATTTTTACTTTTTTTTTTTTCTTTACCTAGCTTGTTTTTACCTAGCAAGGAAACAAAGGCGTACTGTGTGTTGTCCTTTAACACTGTTGTGGGGTAATTCCAATGAACCATACCCTCTTTTTTTTTTTTAAGCTCCCTATCAGTGCAGCTTTTGAAAACAGAAAGCTTTTTTGTATTTTGTTTGTGTGGACACAGGATTCGAGTTTATCGGTTTCCTTCCCTTTCATTTAATCAAAAGTTCACAGCACTTGTCCCAGTTCCTTCCAAGAGTCTTGCTGAAATACTTCTGTATGCTGAAAGCACATCTGAAGTGCTGCAATCGTGAACCTTTTAATCCTTTAAACAACCAAATATTGTTTTGAATCTTGCTTCCACTTCAAGAGGTCTGGAATTCCAGATACTACAAAAGAAAATGCCCAAACTTGCTTGTAGACAACTGATGCCTGAAGCATCCCATGTGCTCAGCGTAACCATGTGCAGAATTGCTGCTTCACAAGGGATGAGTTGCCAAATTTGCATGTGTTTCTGAACTGTTATGTTATTCTAATAAAGAAAACCACAAGTATTGGGAAACTCAAAAAGAGAAGTATATTTTGGGCTAGTTCATGCCATAGGGGCTGTATTTCAGTAGAAAAGTATAAAGTACCTTAGAAAACTGATTTGGTAAAACAGATTTTGTCTGTTTGCAGCTCAGATTGGAGATAAAGGTCTTGAGAATTAATCATGTTTAGTGCCTGTGTGGTGTGAGGCTGTGTGGTTCGCTGCAATGCTGATTTTTAGGGCTCTCATACCCAGAACAAAAATACTGTGGCTGTGAGATCTGTAGAGCTAAATTTATTCTAGAATTATTTCTTCTTTAACTCTCTAACGAGAACTTTAATGCCAAATCAAGTTCAGTCTCTTAGTCACAGTTAACTTTATATATAAAGAGCAAAGATATGATACCATCTGTCCCTTCCACAGCCAGTATAAACTCCGTATTGTTCTGGGTGCCATCCACTCTGTCCTGACTCCTTTCACAGATGGGCAGTTCTACGTCTGTGCTTGATCTGGATCAGTTTTGTATTACTGGGTTATCTGATAGCTGGCAGACACTGAATTCATGTTCATGAATCCATGCCCTGGTTGCCTATTTCATGCCCACATTTTTGTGTTGGTAGTCTGCATCAGGAAGGGATTTGAGGTTTCAGATTTGTGTCCAGAGAAGGGCAACAACGCTGGTGAGGGGGCTGGAGCGCAAGCACTATGAGGAAAGCCAGAAGGAGCTGGGGTTCTTCACCCTGGAGAAGAGGAGGCTCAGGAGAGACCTTATTGTTCTCTACAACTACCAGAAAGGAGGTTGTAGCCAGCCGGGGGTTGGTTTCTTCTCCCAGGCACCCAGTGAAAGAACAAGAGGACACAGTCTCAAGCTGTGCCAGGGCAGGTTTAGGCTGGACATTAGGAAGAAATTCTTCATGGAAAGAGTGACTGGCCATTGGAATGGACTGTCCAGGGAGGTGGTGGATTCACCATCCCTGGAGGTGTTTAAAAGGAGGCTGGATGAGGCACTTAGTGCCATGGATTAGTTAATTAGAAGGGTTAGGTGATAGGTTGGACTCGATGATCCTAAAGATCTCTTCCAACACAATTAGTTCTGTGATAGATATGTTTAAGGACTTTGTGCTGTGAAGTTGAGTCAGTTTAAATTACTTTACTATGCAGTGAATTACACCCATAATGTTCTCCTTATTGGCAAAATAATTAATTTGTGGTTATTTTTTATTTATTAAAGCATTTGACTCTGTCCCACATTACATCCTGGTCACCAAACTGGAAAAACTTAACTGGATGGGTGGAGCACTGCTGGATAAGGAATTGGCTAGATGGTCACACACAGAGAGAGTGGTGATCAAGGGCACGATGTCCACCTTGAAACCAGTGACATGTGGTGTCCCTCAGGGGTCAGTGCTGGGACCAGTGCTGTTTAACATCTTTGTCAGTGACATGGACAGAGGAATGGAGTGCACCCTCAGCAAGTTTGCAGATGCC
>VWZE01009661.1:364978-389052 GCA_013396675.1 Eubucco bourcierii
GACACTGAACAGGTTGCCCAGGGAGGTGGTGGATGCTGCTTCCCTGGAGGTGTTCAAGGCCAGGTTGGATGAGGCCTTGAGTGAACTGTACTAGTGGGAGGTGTCCCTACCTATGGCAGGGGTTTGAAACTAGATGATCCTTGAGGTCCCTTCCAACCTTCCCATTTTATGATTCTATGATTTGACTTTAGGAAAAGATGCAGTATATGTAATGGTAGACTTCCATCCTTCCGTTCCTTTGTAGCTGCTGTGTGTAGATCAGTAAAGCAATAAAAATAGCTTTTCTTTTCTTTTCTTTTTTTTTTTTTCAGTAAAGTGAATCTTCCATTCCAGTATATCATGGTGGAAGAAATGCATCATTACAGTTTCATGCCGTGGTACTTACTCTTTTATTAGTCTTCTACTTTATGTGGATCTAAAGCTGGAATTCTTCATATAGTGCTTGTTTTGGCTTGACTGTGTCTTAAAACTGCAGTCTTACCTATGGTTCTAACAAATGTAATCCTTGTTTCATAGCTGGATGTATAGGCTTAGGTCAGTAGTTTAGTGTGAATGTATATAGTACCATAAATCTGGATGGTAAAAATGTGTGTATAGTGAAATTTTTAATGATGGTTTTCATTGTAGGAGTAAAACATAGCGTTTCCTGTCAGGATGTCCAGTTACTTGCTTGGTTTTGTTTGGACATTTTTTAAATGGTTGGTAATTCATGGAAGGTGATATTTCTGCTTCTAGCTAGGCAGGGATTTAGATCTACTGTTTGGGTCAAGGAGGGAAATCAGTTAAAATCTGAAAATCAAAACAGTGAAGTCAGAATCAAATGGATTAAAGGCCTTTCGAGTTGTGTTGGCACTGTTTCCTTTCTCAGAAGGTTTTTAAACTTGAGCTGCATAAACTTGAAATACTTCTCAAGTGTTTGTTTATGTGAATTGCTATCTAATGAGGTCATAGCTGTTTTCCCGGACACAGTGGTATTTCCTCCTCTTTTTGGTTTGGTTTTTTTTTTTAATGCTGCTTTCTACATTATGCCTCAAAGACAGAAGAGGCATGTAAAAGTCAAACATTGTGCAGAATACTTCCAAGTTTCAACACTTAACACTTTGCAATCACATTACTTGAAGTGGGAGCACATAAGCACATGCAAAGAAACACTGGAGTCCTTGAAGTGCTTTAAAGAAAAGCTGTATCTTTGTCAGGAGTAACTCAGGTAAAAGCTTTTTAGCCCTCAAAAGTAAGAAGGTTGGAGTAGGTGGAAAGAAACCTGAATACATTGAATTTTCATTAAATTACTTTTCCTCTCCCATGTAACATTGAGCAATAAGTAAAAAACAACAGTAAGTCACCTGACCACAAAGTGAGCACAGTTCTCTATTGATAGGCATTACATGTGTGAGTAAATAAGTTGTCATTTCTGTGTATCCTGTGTAAACCAGCAATCTTTTGCTATATTTAGCTTAGATGTAATGAAATTTAATGGTTTTATCTACAGTTTGGTAATGGTTTTAATTTTTACTTTATTGGTGAAAGTAACTAACTTCCTGTTTGCAGAAGCTTTGGGTTTGTAGCTTCTGGGAAAAAACATCTCTTTACTAGATACTGTTTTACTTAAGATAGCTGTTTCCAGGTATCTTGAGCTGGTATTATAGAAGTCAAAAAAGTGGGGAAGAGGCTTAAGTCATTGAACAATGTAATGACAAAACTTTGAAGTCATGATTTCCTAATGACTGATGTAGTGTATTGAATGTAAATTTGGAGTATTTCTTCTGTCTTGAGTTACAGTGATGTAGACCTGGGCTCTGGAGCTGCACAGCATTACACGTGTGTCAGGCAGGTTGAACAGAATACTCTCTGTTGGCAGTAGGTGGTGGAGATGGAGGAATGGCAGTAGGTGGTGGAGATGGAGGAATGTTTGGGCATGCTCTCTCTCACACACATATGAGGGTTCTGCTGTAGATTGAGGCATACAAGAAATAATCATCTTGTTTTCTTGAAAAATAAAAATGGTCACATAAATATTAATTACAATGAGGTTGTTTTCTCAGAGGAGTATAGATGTTACTTGAACTTGAGCTGAGAAGTATTTGGTTCTGCATAACCAGTCATACAGTCATGAAATATTTGTTGAGGTTTTTAAAAATATATCCCTGTGGAACAGACAGCTTTAGTGCAGTTTACCCACCTGTGTACTGAGTCCTGCAGAAAGTAAAATTGCACTTAAGAAACATCAGAAACTGTCTTCTTAAAACAGAAAAAGCTATTCCTTCATGTGCTGAAATCTGAAGTAGCTTCTGACTTGTCCAGAATAAGAAATACTTAACATCTGTGAAGAAATACAAGTTTCATAGCCTTCCTTCAGTATTTTGATTTTTTTTTTTTTATGGAGACTTTTAAGTGTAACTAATTGCTCTGAAAGTAATTTGAACAGCATTTTATTGTCTTCTGATACTGAGACAGAATGTACCATATTTTTAAAATAATAACATTTGATTTTTTTTTTAAATGGAAGAAAAATCAACTCTTTTGTATATTTTTGACAGTAACAACATGAATTTAATGATTTCTCCTTTATGAATATCTGTAAAATACATTGTTTTGTTTTGGTTTTTTTTCTCCTTCTTTCAGAAGTGAAGCCAACTTGCATATTTAATAGCATGGAATATTATGATGGAGACATGTTTCGAATGGATGCTTGTCGGTTTTGCCGATGCCAAGGTGGTGTCTCTATTTGTTTCTCTGCCCAGTGTGGTGAGCTACACTGTGACAGGTACTACGTACCAGAAGGGGAGTGCTGCCCAGTGTGTGAAGGTACAGGATCATTTTAATCCTGTTTGCTGCTTTTTAGAATTTTGGTTTTTAAAGCAAATGAGCCAAAAAATGCTTTATTTTGACCTTCTAAATTTGCAGATTCCTCTGTAATTCAATTTATTTCTAGATTTTTGCAATGTCCGAGTATGCTGTCTTGTTATTTGCAGTGAGTCTCTGATGTTGACATGCTGTCCTTTATTTAATGTTTGGGTTTCCTTTCCCTTCTGCATCAGAACTTCCTTAGACATGATCAGTTGTGCAATGCTTTTGAGGGACCTTCCCAAAGGACATAGGAAGCTGTTCCCGACGTATGCACCAGTTGTTTAGACAGGATCCTCCAAAGCAACAGTGGTGACCTTTAGACACATTTTGGAATCATGGAATCATAGAATGGTAAGGTTGGAAGGGACTTCAACGATCATCTAGTTCCAACCCCCTGCCATAGGCAGGGACACTTCCCACTAGGACAGCTCACTCAAGGCCTCCTCCAACCTGGCCTTGAACACCTCCAGGGAGGGAGCAACCACAACCTCCATGGGCAACCTGTTCCAGTGCCTCACCACCCTCACTGGAAAGAACTTCCTCCTAACATCTAGTCTAAATCTCCCCTCTGCCAGTTTAAACACATTGCCCCTTCAATTTTCATTGCTTTGAAACCTGTTTCTTCAAGTCTTGCTCTGTTTGGGTAGAGCAATACATACACCTTGTCTTCTGTACAATTATAGCAAAGAAATGAGACAGTAATCTGACTTCAGTGGTTTTTATCTTCGTCCTCTGCCCTGTTGACAGCTCTCTCCTCTGCTTACTAGGCCTGCAGTCCTAAAAATGGTTCTTTTTGGAAATTTCACATTTACTTTCTTGCTTACGCTAGAAAAATATTTGACACATCTTCTGCCAGAGTACAACCAGGATTCCAGGAGTAAGATCTCATCACGGTGAGGGTCAGGTTGTGGCAACAACATAGACAAAAGGCCCTCAGAGCGCTCCTGGTCCCTGTGTATAAATATGAACTTAAGAATGACTTCTCAGTTAGCAAAATAACTTGGAAATCTCAAGTCTCTTGCTAAGAGGAGATTAATCTAGTTGTTAATGTAAATTTCAAACACTTCACAATGTTAGAAATATTTCTAGTATTAGTATTCCTGTGGTTCCTTGTAGAAGCAAATAAGCCAAAAAATCCACTATGGTTGTGTTTCATTCCCAAGTAAGAAGTAAAACACCTAAAATGAGTCTGAAGAATGACCCAGACTACAACTCAGTCGGCTGGAAGTTAAGAAATGAAGCTCTGTTTACAGCTCAGCACAATGTACAAGCAGATATATACACTATAGACAGGAATAGTTACAGAAATATACAAGTTAAAGGTAATACAGCAACACAACTCCCCTCCCAGAAATCAGAGAGCCCAGGAGGGGCTCCCAACCACCCTTCCACCTTCTCCCCACCCCTGTACTTGCCCCAAGGTTTACCTTATGCGCAAGGTAAATTAGGAGGATGGGCCAGGGGAGTTAGAAGAAAAGTGGTTAGTGAGGATTAATTGGCAGAGGAGCCAGAGCCAGAAGCTGCTAGATCACCCCAGCAGCTGCTGTTCCAGCAAGAACCAGACAGAGACTGACTTATCTAATGTTTTGGTTATTGTTCCCGAACAATTTCTTAGCAAGTGTATGAGTGAAGTAGACATCATGATGTTTTCCTTTCACAGCCTATAGTGTAATTTTCTCTATTAAAATATTCTAATTAGCCTCAAACCAGCACACCATCATCACAGGATCTAGTGAGAGATAATGTTGTCATGGGCTGTTTTGATAAAACCTTTCCATACTGTCTGGGGCGGCTTCACTTGGAGGGCAGACTATGAAACTGAGGCAAACTTGACTAAGATATACCATAGTTTTTTTTTTCCTAGAAATCCATTTTGATTCAGTGGAATTCTTCTGAGTGAGGCTAGAAGAATTACTGAAATTCTTTTCTTAAAAAGAAAAAAATAAAGCTCTGATCCCTTTCTTAATAACTGCAGTTATGTTAAGTGACACCTAAACTGAGAATGTAAGTCTTCTAAATGGGCAGAGTGTGTACTTAACAGCTCACCTGTTCATGCCTTTCTAGTTATTTCTAGTTACTTCTCTCTCTCTATTTGATCCTTTCATAGCTGATTTTCAAGGTGATTAATTATTTCCTACTAATGTTTTCTTGACTACAGAAATATAAATACAATGTTTTCTTCTTTTCTGCAACAGTTTTAAAATTTGATGTGCCTCGTGTGATACACAGGCCCTGCTTGCCTTAGCTCCTGGAATAATTTCTTTAAAGTCCTGTAGGGGATACCTCAGCATCAAGAAATGTAATTTACTGGGCTCAATTTATAGCTTTAAATACTACTGACCTTTTAAGGGCATCACAACCTTTGTGCTTTGACTCACGTAAAAGACTATTGCAAATAACACGAGGCTTATGTGGTTTTTCTGTGCGTTCTCTCTATGCCTGCGTCGATCGGAACCCCATACGTGAGCTGAATGGTAAATTTCATGTCATTTTTTTCATGTCAGGTTTGATTTTTGGCAAAATTAAAAATAACTGACTGTAGGTGCCAGCTAATCCTCAAAAACAAAAATTGCAACGCTTAAGAGATTAGAAAACATTTTAATTTTTAAATGTCTTATTTTCCCTGGGGTTTGTGTATTGACTTTAGTCATTGGAAACATGAGTAAAATTCAGGATTGGAATGAACGCCAGATAGAGTTAAAAGTTATGTGCAGTTTCACTCCAGATATAGAATCATAAAATGGGAAGGTTGGAAGGGACCTCAAGGATCATCTAGTTCCAACCCCCTGACATAGGCAGGGACACCTCCCACTAGTACAACTCACTCAAGGCCTCCTCCAACCTGGCCTTGAACACCTCCAGGGAAGGAGCAACCACAACCTCCCTGGGCAACCTGTGCCAGTGCCTCACCACCCTCACTGGAAAGAACTTCCTCCTGACATCCAGTCTAAATCTCCCCTCTGCCAGTTTAAACCCGTTGCCCCTTGTCCTGTCATTGCAAGACCTTGTCAATAGTCCCTCCCCAGCCTTCCTGTAGCCCCCCATTCAGATACTGGAAGGCTACTATCAGGTCTCCTCAAAACCTTCTCTTCTGCAGGCTGAAGAGCCCCAACTCTCTCAGCCTGTCCTCATAGGAGAGCTGCTCCAGCCCTCTGATCATCCTCGTGGCCCTCCTCTGGACCCGCTCCAACACTTCCATGTCCTTCCTGTGCTGGGGTCTCCAGAACTGCACACAGTACTCCAGAGTTTGATATCCAGAGTTTGATACTGTCATAAAGTGATACAATGGCTTATAAAAAAATAATAGCTATTAGTACTGCCACTGGTTTTATATATGCTTAAAATGTATTTCCTTCCTTCCGAAGAGGCGTGATGAAGCTTCAGAGAATTATTTCATTCAGTTTTTTTGTTTGTTTTGTTATTTTTCTTCCTTTACATAGGACATGTCTTTTCTCCCAAGTCCTTCAAATGCAACACTTTTTGCAAATTGTCTTATGGGTAAATGATTTGTGTTTATTTGATGTCTTTTTAGTTGTATTTATTCCTTTTAATATACTGAATTTGCTTTAACGTATAATTTGCATTATTGCTTGCGTTGAAAATATGACTTAATTTACTGTACATTCTCACATATCTCATTTTTAAGTCTAACAATTAGCTTATTAGCCACCATTGTAAGTTGCATACATTCACAAATTGCATATTTTCATTTACTGTTAGTGTCAGGCTCACTAAGAACATTTCTAAAGAGTAAAACGTGATATTTCTGAAGAGTAGAAGCTACTTTTGTTTCAGGTCATGAATTGGCATATACAGAATTGCACTACTTGCTTGCATGAAACTGCAGGAAAAATGTTACATAAAGTACAACCACAAGAATTCTGCTATTTAATACCCAAGTCTTAATTTTGTTGCTCACTGGTAAGTTGGTTTTGTGGCTTTTAAGGGGGAAAAGCTCCAACTGAAATGAAATTGAAAATTGAGCCGGATCATCTCTTCATGAAAACTAGAGTATCTCCAAAGCTGTCATGAGATGTATCTTAAAGGATTCTCCTCCTTCTAGCAGAAGTCTCATCTTCAATAAGCCTATAAAATTATAGTGCAGTGCTGGCATATTGTCATTCCAGTGGTTCACTGAGATGTTTTCAGAGTTCCTCAGAATTGGTTAAGTTGCTACCAAAACCAGTGGATCAACAGATTTATGTTCTGTTTTGTTCTGAAGAACAAATCAGAAAATCAAAAAAGTTAAGCCTTACAATTGACACATACAATGTTTTTGCTAAAAATAGAACAATGAATATTTTGTATAAGTTACCTTAAATCTTTTGACGGTAGATTTCAGTACTGGAATGCCTTAAGCTGTTACCTGTCTTACAACTGTATACCAGTGTGGTTATTTTGATGTTTGGTAGTGGCTGCACTTAACCCTTCTTTCTAGGTAATGCAAAATCATAGCATTGCAGTTATTCATATGTGAAATGTAAAAGAGAAGACAAAACTTCTTTTTCTCTTGCAATTCCTCTCATTTCAGACCCAGTTTATCCAGTAAATAATCCTGCTGGCTGCTATGCCAATGGTCAGATCCAAGCTCATGGAGACCGCTGGCGAGAAGATGACTGTACTTTCTGCCAGTGCATCAATGGAGATCCACATTGTGTTGCAACAGCCTGTGGGCAGAGCTGTCTAAATCCTGTCAAAGTCCCTGGGGAATGCTGCCCAGTCTGTGAAGGTAAGAGTGGACTTTTGTAAAGTCTTTGACACAGTCTCCCGCACTATCCTGCTCTCTTAGCTGGAGACACATGGATTTGATGGGTGGACCGTCCAGAGAATAAGGAATTGGTTGGATGATCTCATCCAAAGTGTAGTGGGCAACAGCCCAATGTCCAGATGGAGATGGGTGACAAGTGGTGGCCCTCAAAGATCTGTCTTGTGACCAGTGGTGTTCAGTATCTTCATTAGTGAGATTGAGAACACTTTTCAGCAATTTGCAGATGATACCAAGCTGAATGGTGCAGTTGATAAGACTGAAGGACAAGATGCCATCCAGAGGGATCTGGACAGGCTGGGGAGGTGGGCTGAAGAGAGAATCTCATGAGGTTCAATAAGCCGAAGTGTTAAGGTCCTGCATTTATGTTGAGGTGATCCTAAATAGCAACACAGGCTGGGGGATGATGAAATTGAGAGCAGCCCTGCAGAAAGACTTGGGAGTGCTAGTGGAGGAGAAGCTGTACGTGAACCGACAGTGTGCACTTGCAGCCCAGAAGGCAAATCGCATTCTAGGCTGCATCAAAATCAGGTCAAGAGAGGTGATTCTACCACATTAATCTGCTTTGGTGAGACCTTACTTGGAGTACTGCATCTGGAGTCCTCTGGAGCCCTCAACACAGGAGGGACATGGTCTTGATGGAACAGGTCCAGAGGAGGGCCATGACTTGCTGAACTTGAGGGACTTGCAGAACTGTGTGCGTTTTCTGGTCACTCTGTTTTAGTCGTTCCTAGACAATGTGTCCAGTACCAATATATACTGGGCGCAAAGAATCCAGTCAGTCATAATCCCAGATTCTAGCACAGGCTTTCCCACGAGTCAGTACATGTGTGAGAAAAGGGCACCTTTTGCTATTCCCCATTCAAGCTCGCAGAGGTGGGGGAAAGCAGTTTCTCGCCTCCTTCTTCACCCACTGAAACCTCCACTGATGGAGGTGGGGGAAGGGAGTTTGGAGCACCCCACTACAATCTATTATCTCCTACTGTTCTGCAAAGTAAACCAAAAGGGGCAGCCAATGTATTGGAGAGCAGAGTATGAATTTGCATGTTTGTTTTGAAGCAGAGAGATGGCAGAAAGATGTTGACAAATTCAACAGAACGGAAAAATAATGTGTGCTATGCTTGGAGGATATTCTTTGTGAGTCCTGAATCACAATAATCATTAAATAGCAGTTCACCAGGAGTCTAATGATTAAGGGGAAATAAAAAGTTGAACATGAATTAACAGAGCTTTGAGAAGGCAAGCACCATATTGAAATTATTGTACAGAGTATTTGCAAGATCCGAAGTAAGCGGTTTTGCTTTCTTTCCTATGGGGCAGTATGTCCCTAGCTGACATAGTAGATAGACCCTTGGATCTTTTTGAGGTATTGTTCCTGTGGAAAAAAAAAATGGAAGCAAGCTGTGAAGCATCAGAAGAGAGCTATGAGCACAGTACAAAACTAGCAAAACATGTCCTAGGAAGACAGCCTAAGTTGGACTGCCTTAGAGAAAAGAATGAAGTCAGAATGAGAATACCAACCTTCAAGTGCCTAAGAGGTTGTTGAAAAGAAGATAGGGCAATAAATAACGTGACTGAACTGCAAGAGGAAGGCAGAAAGTTGCTGAGGAAAACAAAATTCCTCCTGTGGCATGTCATGACTAAGATTGTCTTTTTGATGGATTGAAGGCATCACAATTTGTATTTTCAGCCTCAGTTCAAAAGAAATTTGCTCAGGAAATCATACACATACTTGAAAGCAATTATAGTAATTTACATGTAGCTTTTGGTGTTTCTGCAAGTGATGGCTGTGGCTCTCCAATGTGTAGCTTCTGGGTTCTTTAAGAAAAAAAAATGAAGCGATCAAAGCCCTTTTAGCAAGACATCTTCTTACAGTATGGCCACTCCTGTCACTTGCAACTGGTTCTCTGACACAGCAGAGTCAGAAACAAGCCTATGGGGTTGTGCAAGAGATGTGCAGATAAAAACCCAAGGTGTGAGCAGGGGCCTGACTACTTTGAGGCAAGTGTGTGTGGGATGGAGGGGAAGGCAGCAACCAAGGGTCATGGATAAGGCAAGGCCAAGACAGAGGCAGACTGAGAAATTTCATGTGGAGGAAAAGCTCTTTCTTTATCAGCCTGTTCCCAGACTCAATGCAGCTAAGGCTGACATCTCCTTTTACTGGTGAGAGCTGGCAAAAGCCACCACATTGCATTCTGTGGATCCAGCACAAAGAATTAGTTTTAAGTTTCTGATGGATGCTTCCATGTAACTCCTAATGATAGGTCTTTTAATGATATTGGTCCCATAGGGTTTGTCTTTATTTAATCCATTACCTATTTATTCTGGGGGTTTTTTTGTTTCTTTGTTATCTAGACTATCTTCCATTAGAAAATCATAGAATGGTTTGGGTTGGAAGGGCCCTTTAACAGTCATTTAGTCCAATCCCCATGCAGTGAGCAGAGACATCTTCAAATAGATCATGTTTCTTACCATTCTATGATTCTGTGTTTCTTAGAGCCCCATCCAACCTGACACTGAATGTTCATCTGTGCTTTCTTGACAGTTTTTGAACCATGAGGAAATCTCAAAGAGAACAGACAGATAGGTCGAGGGGAGAAAGCGCTTTTTTAAAGTCTCATAAGAAACTGCTCATACTTCTTTAGACTCAGAGGTTCTTCAGAGGAACTGGTCTGTGTACCTATCCCTTTGGAAGTAACCAAATCCATTACCAACTAGGCTGCTGATAGTACTGCTGCTTGCAGAGCTACTTGCTTCTCTGGTGGGCTGGCAATTGTTTATTTTCTAAATAAAATTGATGTGGTTTAAGTAGCAATTACTTTTTTAAATGATTTTACCACCCCACCTCACCCCAAAAAAAAAAGTGAATACTGGAACTCAATATAACTAGTTATAATAGCATACAAAGAACACAAAACAAGCTACAGTGACAGAAATAACCATGTTTCCCTCAGGCCCTCTGCATCTGTGTACAGCCATCTGGAAACTGGAATAATACTTGGGTTCACAGCATGTAAATATTTGGTACCATAGTATAAAATACCTGATTTTTAGTTAACAACAACAACAACAAAAAGACACCAAACACCAAGATTATAAGTACATGTGTTCAGCGCTAGCACTGGTACCAAAAACGTCCCTTAGGAAAGTCTATGCAGTCACTTCTGCTCTCTTGCATCTCCTAGAGGCTCAGGCTATTCATACAGAAAGCTGCAACCCAGTCCACTGATACACAGTAATTGATTACCTCACAGTACATCCCTCAGCGTGAGAGCCCTCAGGTACAGGTGGCAGGGTGCCAGCATAAGCTGCGAATGAGAAATCAAGTGTTAAACAAAATCCCCTCAGAGGATTTTCATGAATAAGGCCCACATTATTTTGCTGTCATTATGGCTGACACTTTATCTTCACAAAAAGAAATTAACATTTTTAGTAATAAAGGGCTCCAAACTCTAGCTGAGATGTAATTCAGTTCAGTTCCTTTAGAGTGCCCAGCACTTCATTAAATAAAAAACAGGCATCAGAGTGCAGTGAAAGGAAATTCGATTCATTCAGGATGAAGTCAGTGGCAGTGAGCAGTGTGCACCAGCACAGGATTTGGGCCCAGAGATCTCCTTAGAGTGTGAAGTGTAAGTTATTGTTCAGCTCTCACCCAGTCTTTTCATCAAAGTCAATTAAGGGATGCAAAGGCTGTGCTGTAGAGAATTGGTCTTACGTTTGCCAGATCATGATTTAGTATAGTGGGTTTAGACAAGGCAGCCAAACCTGTTGAACTACACCATCCAGGGTATATATAACAAAACCTAGTGCCAATGAAAGCCTCTCCCAAATTTAAGAAAGTCAAAAAGACTGTATGACTATAAAATAACATTTCCCTAGTTTTCAGTGATTAATCATTAAAGGTCAGTGGAACCTTAAATAATCAAAGTGTCCTAATGCATATACACATCAGTACAGATAAGGATGTCTCATTTATAAAGAAATTCATGGATCCTCTAATTAATTCCTTTCAGTGCCTATAGTACTCATAGATTTGCCCCAGATGCACACTAACCTAGTGTTTGCTGTGTCTTCACCTACTAATGGTGACCTACTTAATCTGTTTGCCTATGTCTTGGTAGGCTTAACTGATTCCACTGGTTGTTTCTTTCTGTAACTCCACCTAATATTATCCCCAAAAAGTAGGTTTAGTAGCATTAAAATGTCTTTGAGGAGTATGCCTGCCTGTTAAACCAAAAACTAGGAGAATTAATTACAACATAGAAAAAGTCTTAACTTCACATCTTGGGAGTGTAAACTTTGTGAGTGTATTGGTTCCACCACTGCAAAACAAAAACAAACCACCCATGCAGCTTTGTTTCATAGACTTCATGAGACTTCTTCAGTTTGCAACGATAAAACTGCTCATATTTACTTTCTAGGGAAAATAGGTGGTTTCTTGTTGACAGTATGAATGAAATTAGAAATAAAACTCAAGTGTTTGGAATTATTTGTGAATATATTTTCAGAGTTCTTTGTGACATTAGAAAATCATATAATCTTAAATCCTTTAGTGCACTTTAGAAATAGTTCTGTGATGCTGAATTGCTGAACCCTGATAGCTAACACAGATAACTAAATAGTGGGGGGAAAAAAGTCGTGCAAGACATTTGGTATTTCCAACTCAGGAAGGAAATTCTATTGCCCAGGACTCATGATTGATATTTTTCATGTAATGAACTGGAGGGGCGGGGAGGTCTGGAATGCAAACTATGAGGATGGAAAACATTTAGTCACTCTTGGAATGATATGAATGTTTTTACAGGAAGCTTAAATAAACACACATGCTGCTGCTTAGTAGGCTTCAGTTAAACTTTTTGGACAGCAGACAAAATTTAGAACTCGAAAGGCTGTTGAGCAGCACACCCTTCTGGACCAGATTTTAGCCAATTATCACTTAAGGCATTAGGTAAGAAGTTAGACTAGTGTTCACTTCTTTTTTTCCCCCTACTTTTTAATAATAAATGCTTGAAGGTACTGATGCTGTATTTCTTTATGCAGGTGCTTGTTTCATAGGCTCACATCTAAAATCCTCTTAGAGATAGTTCATGTTATGAAATACTGCAGAAGAGTGGCCTATTTCACTTCCCCAAACACAGGCTTCATCTTTATTGTTGATGTTAGAGGTCTTTCTCCACGTGTACAACGTGGTTTTGACTTATTTTTCCTTCATCCACCAAAAGAGGTTTTCACTTTCTACTCCTGGTGAGATGCTAGTCTTTCTAGAATCCTCTTCTGTTTAGTTTGTCCTTTGTACACAACTAACACTTTCACCAAATATCCCAAGACCAATCGCTGTAGGATCTAAGTGCACTGCTATTTACATGAGTTGTTCTAACTGTGGTTAAAAATGATTGTGAATTCAAGCATGTAAATTTCATATAGTTGTTTTTTTTCAATTTGTGGCTGAGTACAGTAAGACCTTTCTAGAAAGTTTCTTATTGTTATTCCTAAAAAAATGAAAAAAAAAAAAAAAAAAAAAAAAACCAACCCAAACCAACCAAACAAAAACCCCACATCTCCTAAAAAAAAAAGTACAACAAAACTAAATAAACCCACCCCGTAGTTAATTATTGTTAACAGAATGGAAATATCATGTGAAATTGTTTTCCTATTTATAGAATCATAGAATGGTAAGGTTGGAAGGGACCTCAAGGATCATCTAGTTCCAACCCCCTGCCATAGGCAGGGACACCTCCCACTAGTACAGCTCACTCAAGGCCTCATCCAATCTGACCTTGAACACCTCCAGGGAGGGAGCAGCCACAACCTCCCTGGGCAACCTGTTCCAGTGCCTCACCACCCTCACTGGAAAGAACTTCCTCCTGACATCCAGTCTAAATCTCCCCTCTGCCAGTTTAAACCCATTGCCCCTTGTCCTGTCATTGCAAGACCTTGTCAATAGTCCCTCCCCAGCCTTCCTGTAGACCCCCTTCAGATACTGGAAGGCTACTATAAGGTCTCCTGGAAGCCTTCTCTTCTCCAGGCTGAAGAGCCCCAACTCTCTCAGCCTGTCCTCACAGCAGAGCTGCTCCAGCCCTCTGATCATCCTCGTGGCACTTCTCTGGAGCCACTCCAACACTTCCATGTCCTTCCTGTGCTGAGGGTTCCAGAACTGCACACAGTACTTACAAATACTTATACTTACAAAGACTTTTGTTGTGATCAATAGTAGTGGTCTAAAGGTAGGGAACATGTGTATAGTGGTGCTCACTGGTGTACTTAAAGCTTCACTGTGCTTCACTGTGCTACATACACTGAAAACTACACGTTCCAGACTTTTGCACAATAAAATGATCTGCTTTGTCTGACTGTCCTTAGTTAAACTATAGACTAGTTCACATTAATGAGATGTTAGTAGAAAAGAGTGAGTTGTAGCACTGTGCAGTGAAGCATACCATCATGTTTCTCATTCTCAGTTCTGACTACATAATCTTCACATTTAAAGTTAGGATTATTTCCAGGCCTGGTGGCTTCATTGTGCTGCGTAAAAGATAGTTTGGTGTGCTTGAAAAGTTCATAGGTAACTGATCATATGAATTTATATGTTGAACTTACCTTGATTCTAATTTAGCCTTTCAAAACTGCAAATACTTTCTTTAGTGCAATTTTTTCGTTGTTGTTGGTGGTTGGTTTTATGCATGAGAAAAAATCACCAGCATTTTGTCTTCAAGTTGCATGGGATATGCAAATAATTCCGCAAAACACTTTTAATAAACTAAACTCTATTTGTGTTATACAATAGCTGTAAACAAACATCTGGAACTGTGTTTAAGCATGCCAGTAATAGTTAAGATGCACATGCTGAATAAATAGAAATGAAATGTACTTTGTCCAGTTCTGGGCCCCTCAATTTAAGAAGGACATTGAGGTATTTGAACGTATCCAGAGAAGGGCAATGAGGCTGGTGAGAGGCCTCGAGCACAAGCCCTATGAAGAGAGGCTGAGGGAGCTGGGATTGTTTAGCCTGGAGAAGAGGAGGCTCAGGGGAGACCTTATTGCTGTCTACAACTACCTGAAGGGTGGTTGTAGCCAGGAGGAGGTTGCTTTCTTCTCTCAGGCAACCAGCACCAGAACAAGAGGACACAGTCTCAAGCTGTGCCAGGGGAAGTTTAGGCTGGAGGTGAGGAGAAAGTTCTTGACTGAGAGAGTCATTGGCTACTGGAATGGGCTGCCCAGGGAGGTGGTGGAGTCACCGTCCCAGGAGGTGTTCAAGGAGGGTTTGGATGTGGTCTAGTCTTGAGGTCTGTGGTGATGGGTTGGACTTGATGATCTTTGAGGTCTCTTCCAACCCTGGTGACACTGTGATATTGTGATACAGTAGAATTGATGAAAACCATGGTGGGTCAGATATTCAAAGAAAGATTTTTAAGGACAGTTTTCAACCTCTCTGTAGTTATATACCTATAGAACTTACAGTTTTGCAATTTTTATGATGAAATGTGATTTTGTGAGGCAGACTGAAACCTCTTAGTGCAAAATTGGCTGGAAATGCTCTTTTTATACAAATACAGATAAACATACATAAAAATGAAACAAGGCAACAAAAACATTCATACATACATAAAATGCTTGCAGCTTTGGGGTCCAAAATGTTCTCTCTGTTTTCCTGTGTTTTTTGAACTACATATGTGAATTACTGTCAACCCACAGACTGTTTTGTTTTTTCTTATGACATTTCCATATAATATTGTGATATGTTTGGGCCAGTTTACAGCAGACATTGGTAGGATTTGCTAGCTTTCAAACATGTGAGCACAGAGTAATGCTGAGTAGAACTGCACTGGGAGGGAGTACCAATGATGATAAAGAGGAGGTCAAACCTCCTGTGTCTGCTTAGCTGGAGTAACCATTGTGCTTGCATTTAAAAATCTCTGAACCCAGATATTTTATGCATCCTTTTGTCATACTTTTATGGCAAGGAATAATATAGTAATTTTATTATAATAGGGATAGATTTTTTTACCATTCTCTATTGACAGGGCAATGTTTATGAGTGGAAATAAAAACTAGAATGATTGAATAGTGTGAAATACCTGCCTCCTTATATTGCTAGTACTTTTAAGTTCAGATACATGATGTTTCAGATTTCTAAGTCAGTTAGAAGCAGTCATTGCCTCTCATCCTAGCCTGGAACACCTCCAAAATGAGGCAGGCCTTGTTGTCTTTGCACCCTCTCCTTGGTAGCTGTGTACAGCACTGGGATGCCCCACTCGCCCTCCTCCTCCAGGCTGAGCAAGTCCTGGTCTCTCACCTTCTGCTTGTATGCTGTCTGCTGCAGCCTGTCACAAACTTGGTGGCCCCTATGTTGTACTGGCTCAGGTGCATCAGTGTCTCTTTTTTACTGAGGAGCCCAAAGCTAGGCACTACTCCAGCTGTGGGCTTGCAAGTGCTAAACAGAGAGGAGAGAGGAAGCATCACTTCTCGGCACCTACAGGCTCTGCTCCCGCTCATGCAGGTCGCTCTTGTCCTTCACACAGACCAACACTGATCACTTGGCACTCTCATAATTCATGCAACTTTGCAGTAGTACAGTGAAGCAAAATCCCTCTTCATTTTCTGGCATTAATTCAATAGACAGAGTTCACATTTCAAACAATCAAGTGTATGATTGGAAGATTAGTGTATTTTGTAGGAACATTTGTGTATTTAGAGAGGATATTCTTCTTAGTTATCTTTAAAAAAACTACATAAATAAATACATGTGTGAAATCTCCAAAGTTAGAAGAAAAAAATGAAATCTTTAATGATTGCTTCATTTTTGACATTCAGGTAAACAGAAGTCAGTGGGACCATAAACAAATTTTTTTTTTGTTTGGGTTTCTTTGTGGGTTTTTTATTAGTAGCAGTAATAGTTTTGCTTTCCAGGGCTTCAGCAATAAATGGTAAATTTTAGTTTTCTTCTTTTTGATAACTTTGATTAAACCATGTGTACAATACAATCCAAATCCTGTCTCAGTGAAGTAAATACACACCACTCTCTCTCCATTTCTGAGTACTTTAGCTGAACATTATCTTAAGATGTCAATATTCATACGTATATAACAAGATCTGTAGATGAGGCACAGTACCAGACCAGCTTAGCCATCCTGGGTTCTTGTGTGTGTGAACATGTAAGCATAGTTTCAGAAAACAACAGGGAACAAAAGCCTGGAGATTGGTTTTGTTCATATCACAAAGGTAAGCAAGAATATGGTCTTTTTCCACCTTGGAAGAAAGTTGTTCTAGTGAGAAAATGCATTTCATCTTTTATATAAGCACTTGACATCGGCAAAATCCATGCTCTATTAAAAAAAACAAAACCAAAAAAATCCCAAAACATTGTTTTCATCCAGACTCTCATCTTTATTTTCTTCTTGTCTCTTTCTTTCTGTGATATAGTTTTACTGTTTATAAAGCATACAGACAGAAACAGCACCCACTTTCCCATCCATTGTCTGGACATTTGTGCACTGGGTGTTTCTTCTGCCCATTTCTACCATGACCAGCAATGAAAGCCTAGCTCAGATCATGCAATGGCACGTGATTTTTCAAGCTTAGCTACTGCTTGCCTATTCAAATAAGCAGAAGCCTGGCAGAGCAGAGCTGGTTTTATTTGTTGAGTCTTGTCTACCGAAGTGAAAAGGGCTGACTTTTTTTTTTTTCTGGCTGCACTTTTGCTCGTGGGGGTAGGGAATGAAATTATTTCTTTTGTCCTCTACTTGCAGCTCATTGAGAAGCAGGCATGCATATAAAATTACTGTATCTCAGGGCTTACCTTTAGGGACAGGAGGGGAAAAAAACAGATTTGTAAGTTTGTCTGGAAACACTGAAGATGCTAAGAACAGACACAAAAGTGATAGGTAACAGAATAATGAAACACAATGAATAAAGGGCTAACAAAAGCCTTTCAAATTAAAATAATGACAGTAATTTTGTCTCTTGTAAGAAATACCATATTACTGGATCTAGTAAGGAGGCAAAAAGAGCTTTGTGTGGGTGTGTCCAAGACACTAGAGCATCAAAAGAGAGAAGTATAGGTTTTGAAAAGTCACCACCAAACCAAAACCAAAAACAACACAAAAACTCCTTCTTTCTAGATACAAAATTATACCTGCAATTAGAAGTTGAGGCGTGAATTTCAGAGATGGGGGGTGAAACACAATCCTGTTTCTCTTTAAATTTAGCTTACATCCAAGTGTATCAATTAATATTAACTTACATCTCAGCTTCCACTGAGTTTTTGCAGGGTTTTCTAACTATATATTTTATCTGACTTATTCTGCAGTCAGATGATAAAGCTACAGTCTCCTTCTGTTCTTCAACCTGTGTTACTGTCTGAGAGCTTTGGTTTGACTGAGATTAATGATTCATATGATTTGTAATGGCTTTTAGCTACCACATCACGTGGAGTGCAGGTTTTGATCTGGCTGACCAGTAGCTTCAGGGTAACTCTTACATTTTGGACTTTTCCATGTTTAGGGTATTTTGTTTAGAGAATGGAGTAAGGTAGGAAAGGTTTTCAGAATAGGCACCAGATGCTAAAAATGTTTGTTTGCAAAGCTAGTTTACATACTCTGAGTCCTAAACACATGGGAGCAATTAATGGAGTTTCTGGAATATATCATTTTATTGGTATATATCAATATGTCCTTGATTCCTAAGCTAATGGTTGGTTGAGATTGAAAATGTTAAACATTTGTGTATGATTTTGTCATTTTAATGAACTGACTTGGAAACAAAGAGGAGTTAGCTGAGAATAAAAGAAGTCTAGCTTGGGAATCAATGGATTCTAAAATACGTGGCCAATTATGGTTACTCTTCCATACGGCACGAACAAGCTCAGAGCTGTGAAATAAAAATTCATATAAGTTAATAGAATCTCTCCTTCGACCTCAGACCCTGTAATTTGCATTAAACTCTTGGCGGGGGGGGGGGGGGGGAAAAGTCTGGAGATGTTTTTAATTAAATTAGAAGAAATTTAAAGGGTCTACAGAGACATAGATACTATTATACCACTTTCCATCTTGTATCTGAACAGAATTGTTGGTGATGTTTTATATGTGTATAAAGTGTGTAAGTACTTTGCCTATAGAAATTATACAAGCAACAGAATTGGAGTATTCCTCGAAACTTTCAGCAAGGTGAGGAATCTGTACTGTGACCTCTGAGATAAGTTTGAAGTTATCTAACTTCACCATAATGTCTTTCATGCAGTTGTTTTCTTTCCAAACTGTACATAGCTGACCTAATCTGAAAAGGATTAAAAATATTCACCAGCTATATAAACTGTTATGACGGGAAGAGTAGGGCCTGGGAGAAGATACAAGAGCAGAAAATCATAAAAGACAATTAAAACAGTGCTGTTCTCATAATAGAGTAATTTTCATTTAACTGGAAGGCACCAGCTGCCTGCTGGATGTGGGGCAAATATGCTCAGAAGTTTGTGTTTTGGTTAACAGCACATGCTTCTAACAACTTAATGCTGACTACTGTCTTACCCTGTCTGAGAGAAAAGACTATCTGCCATTAAAGAAGGATGGCAAAATCCTCCTTTTAGTGAATTTGGTTTGAGGATGAGAGATGGCAAGATGTGGCCACTTCCAGTCCATGAAAATGTGCATGCTGTATAAAACACATGATGGTTTATTGCCCTGATAGTTAATATACCATTTCCCTATGCTTTCACAGTTCATTGACACATGTATTGAATTTTTTTAAAATATACTTTCCCTTAAGCCTTCATTTCTTGAGATGAAAGAACAGGATAAACTCAGGCAATTGAAACTGTAAAACAAAAAGCTCACAGTTCTTTAAAAGTCATGCAATTTCTGTTTCCTGAATGTTTAGTAAATCATAGAATCATAGAATGGTAAGGTTGGAAGGGACCTCAAGGATCATCTAGTTCCAACCCCCTGACATAGGCAGGGACACCTCCCACTAGTACAGCTCACTCAAGGCCTCGTCCAACTTGGCCTTGAACACCTCCAGAGACGGACCAGACACAACCTTCTTGGGCAACCTGTTCCAGTGTCTCACCACCCTCACTGGAAAGAACTTCCTCCTAACATCCAGTCTAAATAAAATGTTTATAGCATTCATAACTATAAATTCATTGGTTCTTAAGTGCTTGAGTTCAATGAAAAGCACGAGTTAGATTAAATTGGTCCCACGGAGCAAAAGTATTGTATGATGTATGTGTGCATGTAAAGACATTATTTTAAGTACTATAATGTTCATAAGCACCTAACAATTTGAATTAATATCCTACCTCAAAAATGAATAATCTAACACTGCAAAGTGGACAGAAAGAAAGGATGTTTTCAATTAATAAACCTGATTTCCAGAGATCTGTTAAATGCAGTGTATCTTATATTCCCTTTTGGCATTCTGTCTCTTCTGCTTCCAGCTTCCCTAGAAGTGATCTCATTCACACAAGGATTTGATCTACTGAGTAACTTGCTATGATTTTCAGCTTTCAGTAGTATCAATCAACTGAGTTTTGGAGGAAAACTTCAGTTGCTAAAATAAAAATTATCTCTACAAAGGTTTGATGGAGTGCTTTTTGGAAGCGCTTCTGCCAAATCATACGTTTGTTTCCAGCTCCTACAAGGGAAGGGGTAGACACGAAAACAAGGTCTCATTCTGACTGTTTGCAAGCCTCACACACTGGAGAAGAAATTCAGACCTAGCTGATGCCGTTTAGCCTCTATCAGGCCTGATGTCGTTTAGCTTCTGTGCCTGTAGGTCAACTTTGTTGCTTTTCGACCAAGAAGCGCTTCTGCCAAATGCATACATTTGCTTCAGGCTCCTACAAGGAAAGGGGTAGACATGAAAACAAGGTCTCATTCTGAGTGTTTGCAGCAGCCTCACACACTGAAGAAAGAAATTCAGACCTAGGTGATGTCATTTCGCTTCTATGCCTGTAGGTCATTTCGCTTCTATGCCTTTGTTGCTTGTGCAGAAGTGTACAAAAGAAGTATTTTATGTTCACATTTGAAGTGCATACGTGTGATGGTTTGGGAGTTCCCTGCCCCGCCACACTTTGTAAAATGAGCCAGACTAGAACTCAGCCAGCTGGAAGTTAAGGACTGAAGCTCTGTTTACAGCTCAGCACAATGTACAAGCAGAGATATACACTATGTACAGGAATATTTACAGAAATAGACAAGTTAAAGGTAATACAGAAACACAACTCCCCTCCCAGAAATCAGAGACCCCAGGAGGGGCTCCCAACCACCCTTCCACCTTCTCCCCACCCCTGTACCTTACCCCAAGGTTTGCCTTACGCGCAAGGCGAATTTGGAGGATCAGCCAGGGAGGTTAGAAGAAAAGTGGTTAGTGAGATTATTCAACAGACAGGAGAAAGCCAGAAGCTAGACTGCCTGAGACGCTGTGCCCCAGAGACTGACTTATCTATGTTTTGAGTACTTAAACATCTCAGCAAGCCTATGAATGAAGCAGACATCACCATTGTTTCCTTTTTCTCAGCCTGTAGTATAATTTTCTCTATTAAAATATTCCAGTTAGCCTCAAACCAGCACAATATGCAAGAAAACTGATTTCATAGTCAACAGAAAGAAGTAGCTTTTTTTTCCTGTTTCATATTTCAGAAATTGTATGCAGATACACGCAGTTTGTGATGAGTGTGCACCACTTCAAAACAAAACCTGTTTCTTGAATGATTCCAGAAGTGCCAAGAACAACCATTAATCAGGAGTACAATTAATTAAGTTATTTTCTTCACAATTGCGTTGTGTACACCTTTTGGTGAACTTCATTAAAATTCTCATGTAATCTCAAATCTTTTTTTGTTTCTTGTTCTTACCTTCAGAACCAACATACATCACAATAGGTCCACCCACCTGTGAGATTTTGGTGAACTGCACTTTGACTGAAAAAGATTGTATCTATAGCTTCAAACTGGACCAAAATGGTTGCCGCATTTGTCAGTGCAAAACTAGTGAGTATGCAAAACCAAAACGCCTTCTACCTTTTATATCAAGCTGCATGTAAAAATGCTAATATGGTGCTTTTTCCATTCATAATGTTGATTTTATGGTGTGTTAGTATGTATGTGTTTCATGATTGCTCACCTTCAAAGGACAAGCTCCTGATTTCCAACACTGGTTTTTTGCTTCCTTAAAACACTTTTTGAGGAAAACCCAAAATGAATGAATTAAGGTAAAAATTAACAGCTAGGTAGAAAATGCTAATAATTTGGTACTTAACACACATTCAGACTTTGGGAAGTCTGCTAAGACTTCCACAGTTCATTTTCATTCATGGTTGTGAAGAGTTTAAGCGCATCTATGTTTGTGTACTTCAAAAATTCCTGTCGCTAAGCAGCTTATTTTTCAACTTAGGTTTTATTTTTCCTCAAAACTTGGGTTTTCAGGTTTATTCTCATGTTTGAAAATTACATGTCTGAGGGCCAGAATTATATATCCATCTATAATTTTAATTCCATGTCTTATTCTTATAGTCTGTCTGTGTGTGTGTGTGTGTGTATATATATATATGTAATTAATACTTTAGCTAGGATTTATGCAGGTTTTAACATCTATTTCTTCCCCAAGAAGAAAGAAGAAAAACATTGTACTTTTGTGACAACTCTGTGCATATCAGTGAAGGAACAAAAATGTATTTTCTAGATATGTTTCCTTAATAATTAAGGATGTTTACAGATGAAATATAATGAGGAGAGATCAGATTGGTTGTTGGAATTGCCTAACAAAGGCAGCCTGTGGAACACTAGTCTCATCCACAGGATGCATCACTCTGACTGCTAGCATAGCCTAGGGATGGGATTAAACTCTTTGGTTTTGTTTTTTTTTTTCCCTAGTTTTGCATGTTCCTTGTAGCCTCTGAGTCTTTCACAACTAAAGTATTTTCTGTTCCTCCTCTTCCCATTTAAGTCTGCTTCTTCTCATTCACTTGCTAAACCAATATGACTGTTTTAGAGTTCCCAGTAGAAATGGTCAAAATAAAAATCTTAATTAGTCCAAACAAAAATTTTAGGACTGGATTGGTATTTTGCTTAAGGTGCTTTGTCAACATGTTTTTGTAGAAATGTGCATTTGTATTTTTTATTTCCATAAGGTAAAGACTAATAATAATAATAATAATAATAATAATAATAATAATAATAATAATACATGGCTTGCAAAAATGCCATTATGGTAATACAGAAATAATACCTTTGATTAAAAGTCGTATTTGTAGCAAGGATGACTTTCCATAGATTGTGCCCAAGCTACCACATACATGCCTTAATTAGTACTTCCTAAGGACAAAATTAGAAACATTAAATTCTGCCTTTAGCATTGTAATATTATTTTAATTGGTTTTTTAATTGTTGTTAAAGCGATTGAGTAGCTTGACACAAAGAACAATATGGACATACTTGGCAAATTTCATCATCTACGTCTGTGCAATCCTTTCAGCTTGGTTCAAGGATATCCATCACTCCAAAGGATCATTTCTTTTTGCCCCAAGTCTCCAGATCGCATGCATACACATACCATGTCCCAGGAAGTCTCTGTTACTACTTGGAGTATTTCTGATAAAATAGTGCGTTTTTCCCTTGCCAGATTTACTTGAAAGTATTTTCATTTTGCGGTAGCAAAACGTCACAGTGTCATTTGTATATCATCTCTTTATTCGGTTAAATAACTTGGAATTGTACATTGCTTCAAAATTCCTCAGTGATTCAGAGAGGGCCAACCTTCATTTTTCAAGAAGCTAAGAAAAATAACAGTTTGGAAGTCTTCATTACTTGGTGGTTATCTGTCAAAATGACTGAAATAGAATTGTTCTGCTAATCCATGTCTTTTGCTTGCAAGGCTCTGGACAAGGAAATGTGTGAACACTGAGAAGGAGTTAAATAATGCTGAAAACATACTGCACTAGTTCTTTGTGTTTTGATATCTACATACTTTCCATATCCAAGCCAGTTTAGTTGCATTTTGGCTATCTAAGGACATGAGAAACTGTGTTATCAGGGGTCAGTGCTGGGACCAGTGCTGTTTAACATCTTTGTCAGTGACATGGACAGAGGAATCAGTGCACCCTCAGCGAGTTTGCAGATGACACCAAGCTGTGTGGCACAGTCAACTTGCTAGAGGGCAGGGATCCATCCAGAGGGACCTGGACAGGCTGCAGAGGTGGGCCCAGGCCAATCTCATGAAATTCAACAGGGCCAAGTGTAAGGTCCTGCACCTGGGTAGGCACAATCCCAAGCACAAATCCAGACTGGGTGGTGAATGGCTGGAGAGCAGCCCTGAGGAAAAGGACCTTGGAGTCTGGGTTGATGAAAAGCTCAACATGAGCCTGCAGTGTGCACATGCAGCCCAGACAGCAACTGAGTCCTGGGCTGCATCAAGAGCAGCGTGGCCAGCAGGGCAAGGGAGGGGATTCTGCCCCTTTACTCTGCTCTCGTCAG
>VWZE01009661.1:398809-421241 GCA_013396675.1 Eubucco bourcierii
TTTTTTTTTAATGGGTCTATGCCATATTACAGTTTGTTTCTCATAGCACTTTAATATCTACATCATATCAGATGATCTTCAGATAATGTTCATATGTAATTTTTTTTCTCAGGATTTGTAATGAAGCTTACTGTTCTGGGTTAACACAACCTGCTCTCTCACATCCCCTCCCACCCTCTGCTTCCCACACAGAGAGAGGAGGGAAAGTAAAACAAAAAGTAATTCCGGAGTGAGAGTCACATAATGAGATAATACAATGCACAGTTACCTTAGCCTGTTTGCAGAAGAGCACAGCAAAATGCAGAAGCAGCAGCAGAAGACAGCAACCTCCCCACTCCCTGGCCTATAGCCCAGCAGAAAGGACCAACAACCAAAAACCCAGAAACAGAAAGCAGCAACTTGAACAGGAAGCCTCTCATATAACAATATGAACTTCAAGCCTCATTCCAGCCAGCACTTTCATTTTTAAGCTGGCATGGTGGCAACATGGTGTTGAATATCAGCAGCAAATTCAACTCAGCCCATGACATTTGCTAATATTGCAACTCTTAGTGTTTGATACTCATTCTTCTCTAACTTCTGATTCATTTCAGAGTTCCATTTGATACCAAACAGTATTCGAGGTGTAGCCTCACCAGTGCTGAGTACAGGGGAACAATCACTTCCCTTCTCCTACTGGCCATAGTGAGTTTAACATTGAGCAGGATGGCGTTGGCTGCCTTGGCCACCTGAACACGTTGCCAGCTCATATTTGGCTAACTGTCAGCCATCACCCAAGTCCTTTTCCACTGAGCAGCTTTCTAGACACTTTTTCCTGAGCCTATAGCATTGCATGAGATTGTTGTGATCCAGGTCCAGGACCTGACACTTGACCTTGTTGAACCTCATATTGTTGATCTCATCCCATCAATCCAGTCTGTCCAGATCATTCTGTGAAGCCTTCCTTCCCTTAGGCAGATCCAACACTCCTGCCCAACTTCATGTCATCTGCAAACTTACTGAGGATGATCTCCATCCCCTAATCCAGGTCATCGATAATGATATTAAAGAGTCCTGGCCCCAGTACTGACTGCTGCAGAATACAACTTGTGACTTGCTGCTAACTGGATTTTGCTTCATTCACCACTACTCTTTGGGCTTAACTATCCAACTAGTTTTTTACCCAGTGCTTAAAATAATGCCTGTCTAATCCACAAGCAGTCAAACGTCAAGTCACATTTTTTCTGTGTTAGAAAGGATACTGTGAGGTAACTCTGAGGGCTCTGCAGCGGGACCTCGACTGCCTGCACAGATGGGCAGAGTCCAAGGGGATGGCATTCAACAAATCCAAGTGCCAGGTGCTGCACTTTGGCCACAACAACCCCATGCAGAGCTACAGGCTGGGGTGGGAGTGGCTGGAGAGCAGCCAAACAGAAAGGGATCTGGGGGTGCTGATTGACACCCGCCTGAACATGAGCCAGCAGTGTGCCCAGGTGGCCAAGAAGGCCAATGGCATCCTGGCCTGCATCAGCAATAGTGTGGCCAGCAGGAGCAGGGAGGTCATTCTCCNGAGAAGAGGAGGATCAGGGGAGACCTTCTTGCTGTCTACAACTACCTGAAGGGTGGTTGTAGCCAGGAGGAGGTAGCTTTCTTCTCTCAGGCAACCAGCAGCAGCACAAGAGGACACAGTCTCAAGCTGTGCCAGGGGAAGTTTAGGCTGGAGGTGAGGAGAAAGTTCTTGACTGAGAGAGTCATTGGCTACTGGAATGGGCTGCCCAGGGCGGTGGTGGAGTCACCATCCCTGGAGGTGTTCAAGGCGCGTTTGGACGTGGCACTTGGTGCCGTGGTCTAGTCTTGAGGTCTGTGGTGATGGGTTGGACTTGATGATCTTTGAGGTCTCTTCCAACCCTTGTGATACTGTGTGAACTTGAAAATGGCTACATGATAGTGGTCCAGTAAAACAAAGTAATACCACTTATATATTCCTATATCTGTTACTTGAGATACAGAATTTGGCTTGCCTCTGGTTAAGTAATAGAGATTTTTGAGAAAGACAGCACTCATGAGAGTGATAGGGTTGAAGTAGGACAAAATGAGGGAAAGACAATAAAGATTAAATCAAACTTCACTTCTGTTCCCTAAACACAATTTTTAGTAGATGAGAGAGGAAAAATATGTATTTCAAATTAAAAATGTTAATGAAATGATCTTCAGGCACGTTGTCTGCAGGAGCGGATGAGAGTTTTACAAGTGAGAGAAGGTAGAGCAAGAGGGAAGCTAAGGAAAACAGATGTTGAGTTTTGTTATCCTCAGAATGTTTGCCTAGTGGCTTCAAAGACAAGGATGGCTGAAAATGGGCAGTAGAAAGAAAGAAATGTTGAAGACTGAGCAGAAATAGTGACTGGCTAGATTTCTCCTTTTTTTAGTGTAAAGTTACTTACATTAAGGACCAAAGGACTGAAGTATATTAAAACATGTATGAAGCATGCAGTGTTGTTTAGAAACCATCTGGGGAGACTGAAATTTGAGCCATTCCATTCAACAGGAACAAAGTCCAAGATAAAGTCTCTTAAAACTAGAAGCCAAAGAGGCAAATGGTATTGAAATGTCTCAAACAGTGAGAACTCCTTGATGGAATCAACGTGAAGGATAGTAGGGATAAGATATCAGTAATAAAGGAGTACAGCTCACATCTATATTCAAGCATTTACTGGAAACTGTCATAGTACTTATATGGTGTGACCCTGTCTCAAGGGGCACTGAAATAATTTGCACTAGCTTGAATCTGATTTCACACTTTGGCAAAGAAGAGAGAAAAATACAAAATAACTACCATCAGAGTATGTTTCATTGCTGTTTGCAACAAAGATGGAAACCTTCTTTCTTGTTCACAGTACATAATGCATCTCCAGAAGCAGGTACAGAATGTGAGTTCAGCCATCTCTAGGCTGTATATTTGAATATTTGTTTTATTTATGTTTTATATTCATGTTTTAAAAGCTAATTTCCATTAATAATACTCAGTTACTGATTTTTATTTATTTTTTTTTTTTTCAAACTGGCTGATAAACTCAGTGGATTAATCTAATGTGGTATTTAAAAGGCACAGGTCTTGGAGTTTATACTTTTTCCATATCATTGCCCCTAATTTATTGTACTTAACATGGTGAATAACTTAAACCTACCAGGACAGAATCTGAGAAGACTTATTTTCATCCACATGCTCAAGCAGCATGTGCAGACACATATTTGCATAACAGCAGAGACAGTGTAAACTACAATTTATTTTTGCTGTTTACTCAGTGTGATTAAATATCATTCAGCTTAGAACAGGAAAAGCTTTTTAAAATTTTAATATTACTAGCACATAGATAAATTACTGTTTTCAGGGACATTTCTTTAGCCTATTCAAAAGCTATGAGAAAACTCTTAAATAAAATTATTTAATGCCTTTCATCATTGCCTTTTTAGACTAATAGAGAAATAGAATCATAGAATCATAGAATGGTAAGGTTGGAAGGGACCTCAAGGATCATCTAGTTCCAAGGCCCCTGCCATATGCAGGGACACCTGCCACTAGTACAGGTTACTCAAGGCCTCATCCAAATAGCTTGAATATATACTTCAACAAAGGTCTAGGTAGTTATTTCCATTCTAGCTTACTCTATTCTGTTTAGTCTTGAGATGAAAAGGCTGAGAGAGACTCTTGTTGATGTCTATAAATATCTGTCTGGTGGGCATCAAGTTGAAGGTGTCAGTCTTTCTTCTGTAAAGTCATAGGATAGTAATAGCACAAGGAACAACAGAGCACTGGAACAGCCTACACAGAGTGTTTGTGGAGTCTCCTTCTCTGAAGACTTTCAAGACCTACCTCAACACATTCCTGTGTGGGGTGCCCTAGGTGATCCTGCTTTACCAGTGGGGTTGGACTAGATGATCTCTAGAGGTCACTTCCAACCCCTGCCATACTGTGATTCTGTGATTTTTCTGCAGTATCTAAAGCTGCCAGTTTTGTTTCTCCTCTTTTTTTCTTCTTTTGGTTTACTACTACTGGTTTTCTTCACTGTCAGTCCCAATGTAGATGTCACACTGAAGCATTAAAAGTGTTCTACTGTCTATAAAGGATGGGTCTGAACTATAGCTAATAACATGCACAACATGCACAACATGCATAACATGCACAACATGCACAACATGACAGTGTGTCAGCCACCCCTCCCAGTTTTGTATCATCAATGAACTTGCTGAGGTTACACTGAATGCCCTCATCTAGGTTGTTGATAAAGATATTAAACAAAACCAGGGCCAGTGCTTGTAAATTGTTCTAAGCTGTAAATATAATTCCTTAACTTCCAGATGGCTGAGTTCATCTGGATTAATCTAATGGGGGAGGGAACTCCAAAACCATGACAATAAGGAAACTGTCACTGTGTGTGTGTCTGCTACCTTTTACATGAGCTACTTGCATTCCACATGCTAGTTTTCAAATAAGCTCTGTATTTAATTGCTTCACATTTTCAGAAGTCTGTCTGTAGTAGGAGAGGAAATTTACTGTACTTCAACTACCCTTGGAGATAACAAGTTAGCAGTACCTTGTGTTATAAAAACAAAGTAATTACAACAGACTCCTACTTACCCCGCTAATTTCTTCACATTTTTAGAAGCTTTTCTTTCTAATTTGCATTTGGAAAAAAAAAAAAAAAAAAGAGAGAGAAAGTCAATAGTAGTCAAAGCATATATATCTGTGTTATTCACTATGGTTTGAAAATACCAAATGCAGAGATTTTGTCAGTCAGGTGGAGGGAGCACATGCCAGGGATGGAGAGCCTGTAGACCTACTCAACCTAATTTTCTTTATTTGATCAATCACTTCTTTAGGGGATGCTTTTTCTGTAAAGCTTCTGACATGTTGATATTTCAAGTGAACTACTGACCTTTTCTAAATTATTTTGGTCATCTAGGAAGAACAAGCACGGCTGTGAAATCTGTCGGTGTAAGAAATGTCCAGAACTGCCTTGTGGTAAAGTCTGTCCATTGGGCTTCCAGCAGAACAGTCACGGCTGTGCTATCTGCAAGTGCAGAGGTAGGTGCCAGTGCAACACCAACTCTTAATTACAACTTGTTCTCAAAGCAGTTGCAAGCTGAAGTAAAAGAAAAGGAATACTGCACAGAATATGTAAGAATTTAAATATGGTAACTGGTGGTGGAGTCAGTTCAAATTTGCTCAAAGAAGTATGTTGTTTTGCAGAGGTTTATTATTATATGTATTCATTTTAGCCTCCAACAGAACACGTCAGCCCCACTTTCATCTTCCATTACAAAGTCACAAAAATCAATTTGTTACAATTAATAAAAGTTAGATCAAAAGTACTTGCAATGACAGGACAAGGGGCAATGGGTTTAAACTGCCAGAGGGGAGATTTAGACTGGATGTCAGGAGGAAGTTCCTTCCAGTGAGGGTGGTGAGGCACTGGAACAGGTTGCCCAGGGAGGTTGTGGCTGCTCCCTCCATGGAGGTGTTCAAGGCCAGGTTGGAGGAGACCTTGAGTAACCTGTACTAGTGGGAGGTGTCCCTGCCTATGGCAGGTGGTTGGAACTAGATGATCCTTGAGGTCCCTTCCAGCCTTACCATTCTATGATTCTATAATCAAGCTCTTAATAAGTAACTACTAGTAATAAACTAGTTGGGGATTGGTTTAGGGTTGGCTATTTTTCAGTAGGAGTGTTTGTTTTAGCTTCTTCACCACCAGTATTTTCTTTACAAACTCAAGTTCTGGATTTGATAGATGCCCTGTACACCACCTAAAATTAGAGTGCTGTTTCTTGGACACTTCAGGCAACCTCAAGAAACAATGAGCAGAAAGAGTGCTTGTCCAGGAGGAAGGACTGGATATTCTTAAGCTAAATATTTCACACATGCTACATCCCAAACTTGTAACCACCAAGTTCAACATGGAGATTGAGAGAAGATGTTCATAGGCTGTCTGCTTTAGTTTTGTGCTGCTTTTAACATGTCTTAATGTGTTTTTTGTGTTTTGTATTAGTCCAGATACTAGACTTCCTTCACCGTTCATCTCAATGTGATGCATTCAATAACTTTTTGTTCATGCTTAGGATGTCTCTGATCCCAACTACTCTTTTATGCTTATTTTCTTCCGTTCTCACTTTTGTGTTTTGATTTATAACTACAGGGAAGAAAGTTTTAAGTATTTTCTCATTACTTTGTGTAATGATTCCATTCTTAACTTTTTTAGCAACTGATTCTTTTGCATTTTTAAAAATTATAAAATGCAAGATAAACTACAAAAACGTGGGACTGGAAAAAAAGTGTTATGATTTCCTGAAGTCACTGTGCTGTAGTTTAAGGCAAACATGCGATCACATAGATCAGAAAAACACAATGTATTTTCTCTACATGATGTTGTACACTGTAGGAAATTACAACAGAACTCCAAGTCATCTAGCAAAAATAAAATTGAACGTTATAAATGTACCCCACAGATATGAGAAGTAGAGGGATTTCACTGACATAAGATGCAACATGTATTACTAGAAATAAATGTTTTTTTAAAAAATAAGTAACAAAGGACAACTGCTAAATTGGGTCCCACTGAGACGATTCTTGTAATTTATCTTTGTTTCCATGTTCACAACCAACACATTTTTTTTTCTGATTGTGTTTATGCTGTAGTGGAACATACACAAGATGTTCTAGAGGTGCCATAATTGCATCTCAGATTATAAACAGATGCAATTCTTTGGTTACTATTTATGTAGATGCACACTTTTTTAACTGTTTTCCTCAGCAAGGATGGGTTTTAAAACATGCACTCTATACTACTCTATAAATGCTACTCTAAGTAGTATTTATTGTTACCATGATCATAAACATATGAAGCCATAAGTCTATCACTTCGATATTACTTTATTAGCAACTTGCCCAAGAATAATTAGAGCAGTCGCCAGAATGTTCTAGGGAAGCTCTAAGTCCTTCCTAAAATTTTGACCCAAAATTCCTAAGTAAGAGGAAGGGATCAGTAAAGTTCATGCCAATTAGTTAGCTCCACTTTCTAAATTGCTTCTGACAGAAATAACTTAGATTAGGATTAACAGAAGTAGAACCACAGAAGTATAGGGCTGGAGTAGTCCTCTGTAGAACTGAGAGTCCATTTCTCTGACTTGCATAGAGTAGAGTATATCTGGATAATCTGTGACAGATGTTTAAGATTTAATTTATTAAGAATCTCCACTCAAAGAAAACTAAACGAAACCAACACCCAACAACAAGAAGCACAACTAACCAAACATAAAAACTTAACCCTCTCTTAAACAATGTTTTGCTGTGTTTACCAAAATGTTAATATTTTAGAATATTTTTTCTAATATTTCAGTCTCCCTTTCTAGAAATTGAGCCAGTTACTTCTTATCCTAAGCTCAGCAGACATATGGAACAGCTGAACACCATTCTCTTTAGAAGTCTTGCAATATTTATTGGATTGCACTTGAACCTCCTAAATGTGTTGTGGGTTTTTTTTTTTTCCTAAGTCAAATAAACCCAGACATTTTGGTTTCTCATCACAAGTAAAACACTGGATATTGTAATTTAGCAGTAGCAAAACCCCCTAACTAGCAGAGATAGTAGTACTGCATTTAAATTTCCGTGTTGAGCCCATGGCAGGGTGTTGGAACTAGATGATCCTTGAGGTCCCTTCCAACCTTACCATTCTATGATTCTATGTTTGGTTTCAAGTATTACCTCTTGTACTAATTTTAATTAAAAATGGAAAAGGGAAAACTGTCTCAGTATGTGAAGTTCATTTTGAATAATTACCTACATGTTTTGGAGTTGTGATGGTCTGGGAGTTACCCATCCCCACACACACCATGAAGATCACCCAGAGTAGACTCAGCCAGCTGGAAGTTAAGGAGTGAAGCTATATTTACAGCTTAGCACAATTTACAAGCAGATATATACACAATATACATGAATATATACAAGTTAAAGGTAATACAGAAACACAACGCCCCTCCCAGAAAATCAGAGTCCCCAGGAGGGGCTCCCAACTACCCTTCCACCTTCTTTCCACCCCTCTACCTTATCCCAGGGTCTGCCTTATGTGCAGCTGAGTTTGGAGGATTGGCAAGGGAGGTTAAAAGCAGAATGATGAGTTGGGTTACGCAGCCTCAAAAGCCCAGGGAGAAAGACACACCGACTCAGACATACAGAGGGATTCTCTGTCTTATCTATGTTTGTGTCCTTGTTTTTATACATCTCAGCAAGCCTATGAGTGAAGCAGACATCACCATTGTTTACTTTTCACAACCTATAATCTATTTTTTTTCATTAAAATATTCCAATTAGCCTTTAAATCAGCACAGGAGTATACTTTACAATATTTCAGGAAAAATATTTTATTACATTGGATACTTTGTTTACTAAGTAAGAGGAAGTTTTTGTGTGTCAATAATTATTTTAATACAGGACAGTATTGCCATGTTATTAATTCAAGCAGGAATATATACTAAAGTATAGAAGTGTAGTAACCAAATGTAGTATTTTTCATTGTATTTCTGTTTGTGCAATAGGACAAAATCTGTTTTTAAAAGTATCTTATGCTTTTCTTTTTAATTCACAAAATGGTATACTAACATAGTTTCCGTGTGTTGGGTTCTTATTCTGGTAACATGCATCAAACTAACTTCATACTATCTGCTGATAGATCTGACACAGCTGAACAAGTGACAACTTTAACATGTTAAAAAAAAAATCAAGAAAAAAAAAAACCTTACTGAAATTACATGTAAATGTTAGCACTTTTCGTAGGGCATCCTTTTTTAAAATAGAAATTTAAATAAGCCACTTAATACAAACTCATTCATATGTATCAGCAAAACATGGTTGATGTACTACTGAGAACAAACTGATCCTCAATCTTTCAGCATCGTAATGATGCGGGTTCAGATTCGCTCTACGGATTGACAAGGGATATATTAAGGATAAATCCTGCAGTACTAAATACCCCTTAAGATACAATTGAGACTTCATCCACCCTAGACCAACTGCTTGTGTGTTCTGGCAGAGCAGCTGTCCAAGCTACTGCATTCTCGTCTCAGTTAAAGCTAGGAATGAGGAGTAAAATTATCCAAGCAGTTATCTTCCAAACATCTCATTTATCACAGTAATGTAAACAAAATATTTTCTTGTAGATAAGTGTTTTATTAAATATTTCCAGTATCTAGCATGACCCCATTAGAACTTGCTTGTAATTTTTTCATCATTCATGATACAAAATCAGTTTTAGCTCTTGTAAATGCTATTGTATTCTAATTGCTATCAGATACTCCTTATATAAATTATCAGATATGGTAATTTTTAATTATTTGATTTTAAATATGTTTCATGTTTTATGTTATTTCCCTCCACTGCATTTCTTTTCTTTTCTTTTCTTTTTTTTTAATTCATTTCTGTATGATTAAAAACAGCATAGGTGCACCAGAAAGAAGTGATGATACTTTCCAAGGAAAATAAGTTCTGCTACATACTACCACCCTTTATTATATTCTTTATTTGTTTCATTTGTACCATTACTTTTATTTCTAAGTGTAAATGATAGAATTAATCATCATTTAGCATTTTATCTGTACTTTAAAAATGAATACAAGTTGAGCACAAAGTTGAGGTGGTTTTTTCCCCAAGCAATGCACACTTACCGGAACACTCCACTTTCCTTTGATTTTTTTGCAGAGGCAACTGCTTCTCTGATGCCTCCTGTTAAAACAGGCTCTTGCCTGTCAATGGATGGACGCCGACATGAGAATGAGGAGAGCTGGCATGATGGCTGCAGGGAATGTTACTGTCACAATGGACGGGAAATGTGTGCCTTGATCACCTGTCCTGTTCCTAATTGTGGTAACCCCACTATATATCCAGGGCAGTGTTGCCCATCGTGTCCAGGTAGCATGCTTTCTTCTATATGTTTTGTTATCAGGTTTCATTTCATGTGTTTTCTGTTTCCAAATGTCTGAAAATAATCTCATGCATCATTCAGTAATAAGTGTATATATATAATATATAGGTGTGTATATATATATATAATAGAGCAAATTTGCAGATGATCACACAAGCTGTGTGGCACAGTCGACTTGCTAGAGGGCAGGGATGCCATTCAGAGTGACCTGGACAGGCTGGAGAGGTGGGCCCAGGCCAACCTCATGAAATTCAACAAGGCCAAGTGTAAAGTCCTGCACCTGGGTAGGCACAATCCCAAGCACAAATACAGGCTGGGTGGTGAATGGCTGGAGAGCAGCCCTGAGGAAAAGGACCTTGGGGTCTGGCTTGATGAAAAGCTCAACATGAGCCTGCAGTGTGTGCATGCAGCCCAGACAGCAACCGAGTCCTAGGCTGCATCAAGAGCAGTGTGGCCAGCAGGGCAAGGGAGGGGATTCTGCCCCTTTACTCTGCTCTCGTCAGACCCCACCTGGAGTACTGTGTGCAGTTCTGGAGCTCTCAGCACAGGAAGGACATGGAAGTGTTGGAGCAAGTCCAGAGGAGGGCCATGAAGATCAGAGGGCTGGAGCAGCTCTGCTATGAGGACAGGCTGAGAGAGTTGGGACTCTGCAACCTGGAGAAGAGAAGGCTTCCAGGAGACCTTAGAGTAGCCTTCCAGTATCTGAAGGGGACCTACAGGAAGGCTGGAGAGGGACTATTTACAAGGTCTTGCAATGACAGGACAAGGGGCAATTGGTTTAAACTGGCAGAGGGGAGATTTAGACTGGATGTTAGGAGGAAGTTCTTTACAGTGAGGGTGGTGAGGCACTGGAACAGGTTGCCCAGGGAGGTCGTGTCTGCTCCCTCCTTGGAGGTGTTCAAGGCCAAGTTGGAGGAGGCCTTGAGTGAGCTGTACTAGTGGGAGGTGTCCCTGCCTATGGCAGGGGGTTGGAACTAGATGATCTTTGAGGTCCATTCCAACCTTACTATTCTATGATATTATAATATATATGACATGATCAGTGACTTTAAGTGTGAAAAGTGGCTTTTAATTAAATGTGAAAAATAGGAGCTTAAATATTTAAAGATAGACATGTTTTGGGTCCAAACACATTAATCTAGAATATTTTTTGTCTATATTAGCTATTTGTACTCATGTGCAATGTTGTTGCCTATAAGAGAAAATATTGTAATAAGCTGCATCATTTTCTCTTTTTTTAATTTCAAGTTTTATTAAAATTAATCTCCTGACCTATGTTTAACATCTCCTCAAAGGAGTACACATTTACAGAGATGTCTTAAGTAATTGAACATTATGATTCTGTGTTCTGAGTGGAGGCTCCTGTAGGATATGTTAATGCTTTAGGTAGGGAAATCAAGGACAGTTAATGCTGCATTCCAGAACAATTTCAGTAAGTGTTATTATGAAAAGTATCTATGAAAGATGTTGGTGTGGGGCTAGGGTATAAGACTAATGCCCTCTGTCTTCAGGTTTATTCCTACAGTGTTTTATGCATTAAACAGCTTAGTTTGTAATACAAGTATATTGTCTATTACTTTATTAGAAATTCTACAAGTAGGAACAACAAGGCTTGTGCTGCTCATACTGTTATGAATATCAAAGCAGTAGGAGAGTGCTGCCAAGATATAAGAAATTTGGAACTGTTCAAAATTCTTTGTAAAGAACAGAAAATCCCAGGGACAAAATAAGCAGCCAGGTCCTCTTTCTGAAAGTGATAGTGTATACTGTGTAGAACCTAAAATAACTGATCTCCTTAGGCAAATAATGGTCTCCAATCCAGTTCACACCTTGTGGCAACTGCAAAAACATAGACCCCAAGAAGATGCAGGACTCCAAAAGATCTGTCTGCCTTTCAGCCTTTCCCAGTCTGCACCACTCTCGTCCCAAGTACTGAGACCATGCACACAGTGTCTGTGGCTCCTGTGGTTCCACAGCCAGCCCTGGTGTTGTATTGGCACTGACTTTCATAGAGCCAGACCTGTTTTCAGTACCAACTAATTGCTGAGGCCCAAACTCTTAGTGCTTAGCATCTTAGTAATGATAGGCATTAATGACATTTTAATCTGAGGTTGAAGCACTAAGGAGTTATGCACATTATGAGAACCATTCTTGACTCTCTTGATTCTCTCCTGTTGTAGACTCTCTGGTTAGTCTAACAGGGAATTTAGACACTGTAAGATTTTTAAAGGGAAACTTTGTGATTTATCAGCTTGGAGTCTGTTTTTTTTGCCACAGCCATCTGCTGTGTTGGTCCATATGCCTCCCATCAGATACTGTCATTCTTTCCTTCTGCTCCCTACACATGCACATCCAGTCTATCTTAAGTAGTACTGTTCTCTCCCCCAGGAAAACTCACTGTGAAGAACAATAAAAAGGAGAGAGAGAAAACAATAGCCAAAAAGGTTCAGTTATGAAGTTCCAGGAGGAGCAGTGCTGAGTTTTGATCCCAGCTGGCAACTAAGCACTTTGTAGCCACTTGCTCACTCCTCTTTCACCCTGGTGGGGTGAGGAAGAGGATCAGAGCAAAAGAAAAGTAAAACTCTTGATTTAGATAAGGAGAGGTTAATAGCTAAATTAAACTTAATAAAATTCAATAAAATAATAATAATAGTAAAAATTAAAAAAAAGATAGCAAAAAGAGAGAAAAGTACAATCCATGAAAAGCAGTGATGCACAATGGAATAGCTCAACGTCTGCTGACCAATGCCCAGGCAGTTCCTCAGCAGTCCCTGAGCAGTGATTGTCGTTCCTCCAATCAACTCCTTCAGTTTGTATACTGAGCATGGCATCCTATGGTATGGAATATATCTTTTAGCTAGTTCAGGTCAGCTACCCTGGCTGTGATCTCTCACAGCTTCTTGCACACCTGCATACTAGTAGAGCACAGGAAAATACAAAACCCACAACTTAGGATAAGTACTACATAGCAACAGCAAAACAAGGAGTGTGTTATCAACATTGTTCTTATAGACAGATCTGGACTTCCTAAATCCTGAGCAAGAAGTGCAGGAGTTGTACTGATGCTAATATTTAACAGTTAAACTGTGATCAGTACACTTTTTTAGAACATGGCAGCTGTTACTTGGAATTTCTATGTCACAGAATGGCTTGGGTTTTTTTCTGAATGCCAAGAAGACTTTAAATTATCTATGATTTATATTAAGTAGCACTTATTTAGACTGATTCTCAATTTATTTCTTGTTTGTATTTTTCCCATTTTCCATGAGATGCAGGTAACATAAAAGTCAAAACACCTTCAGTAAAAATACATTTATAGCTTGCTTTGTTGTTCCTAATATCACAGTATCGCCAAGGTTGGAAGAGACCTGGAAGATCAAGTCCAACCCATCACCACAGACCTCAAGACTAGACCATGGCACCAAGTGCCACATCCAAACCCTCCTTGAACACCTCCAGGGACAGTGACTCCACCACCTCCCTGGGCAGCCCATTCCAGTAGCCAATGACTCTCTCAGTCAAGAACTTTCTCCTCACCTCCAGCCTAAACTTCCCCTGGTGCAGCTTGAGACTGTGTCCTCTTGTTCTGGTGCTGGTTGCCTGAAAGAAGGTGGTAACCTCCCCCAGGCTACAACCACCCTTCAGGTAGTTGTAGACAGCAAGAAGGTCCCCCCTGAGCCTCCTCTTCTCCAGACTAAACAATCCCAGCTCCCTCAGCCTAACTTTATAGGGCTTGTGCTCGAGGCCTCTCCCCAGCCTCGTTGCCCTTCTCTGGACACGCTCAAGCACCTCAATGTCCTTCTTAAATTGAGGGGCCCAGAACTGGACACAGTACTCGAGGTATGACCTAACCAGTGCAGAGTACAGGGGGAGAATGACCTCCCTGCTTCTGCTGGCCGCACTATTGCTGATGCAGGCCAGGATGCCATTGGCCTTCTTGGCCACCTGGGCACAATCATATAATATTTTCAACAATCACAGAAGTTACTAATTTTGAGTACTTTTGCTAATCATAAGCGTCACAGTTGATTTTGCCTGTCTTCCAATTCTGTTTTTTCCCAGATGAAATAATCGTGCAGAAGCCAGAGCTCACCAGTCCATCGATCTGTCATGCTCCTGGTGGGGAGTACTTTGTAGAAGGAGAGACTTGGAACATTGATTCTTGCACACAATGTACATGCCACAGCGGACGTGTCCTGTGTGAGACTGAAGTCTGTCCACCTCTTCTTTGTCAAAACCCTACACGTACACAAGACTCCTGTTGTCCACAGTGCCCAGGTATATACTGACAACCAGCTTTCATCAGAGTTCTTTCTTCATCTGAGATTGTATGATGGGAATATATTGAATGTTTCAGTATGTGTACACTTGTTCATTGTGGCGCATTCAGTACCTTGAGGTTAGAGCCTGCCATCCTGTATTTCAAAGGTAAAACTTCACTGTGTGCAAGAGATACATTATATATGTAATGGGGAGTTCTGCCCCTAAAGCATGAAGATCTTTGAAGACAATTTAATAATGTAAGGGTTGCATGAGAACCAGAATCTTTAGTTGGAAAGTTTGTGAAATACACACTGGCTCATTTATGGAAACTTGCACAGTTGGAGAAACTTCAAAAGTAGTCAAAGTGCTAGGCAGGTACAGGTTTGTTTATCTTCCTTTCTAAATGCCTTGGTTTCTATGAACCTCTTTATTACTGTTATAGCTGTTTGGGATTTGTTCTCAAAAATACTTCACTTTGCCTTTACTTTCACCTGGTATAATTTGAGATTGACTTGAAGGCAGCTGAGTAATATCAAAGTATTCCAGCCCAGTGACTCTGCCAGATTACTTCTGCATTGCCTTACAGTGTCAAAAAGGTAACAGGATTTGCTTTCCCCTCAGGAAAGATATGCAATTATAAATGAATGTGAAATCCTATTTTATATAGCAAATGGAGAATTTATTGTTGTTGAAATTAAGTCCAAACCTGTGAGTTTTATCACAGACTCACACAGAATCACAGAATGTTAGAGGTTAGAAGTGACCTCAAGAGATTATCTAGTCCAACAGGCCTGCCAGAGCACGATCACCTAGAACAGGTCACACAGAAACACATCCAAGCAGATATTTAATATCTCTGAGGAGGAGACTCCACAACTTCCCTGGGCAGCCTGTTCCAGTGTTTTGTTACCCTCATAGTGAAAAAAATTTTCCTCATAATTCCATGGAACTTCCTATGCCTCAGCCTCCATCCATTGCCCCTTGTCCTGTCATTGGGCATCACCGAGAAAAACCTGGCTCCAACCTCTTGACACTCACCCTTTACATCTTTATAAACATTAATGAGGTCACACTTCAGTCTCCTCTTCTCCCAGTTAAAAAGACCCAACTCCCTCAGTGTCTCCTCATAAAGATGTTCCACCCCTGAATCATTTTTGTGGCTCTGCACCAGACTTTTTCAAGCAGTTCCCTGAACTGTATGCAATATTCCAAATGTGGCCTCACCAGGGAAGAGTAGAAAGGGAGGAGAACCCAACTCTCCAGCCTAAATCTCACTGAATGACAGCACAACCCTCCAGTGCATCAGCCACTCCACCACTCCACCCAGCTTTGTGTTATCACCAAACTTGCTGACAGTGCACTCTGTGCCCTCATCCAGGTCGTTGATGAATATATTGAACAGAACTGGTCCCAGTACCAACCGCTGTGGGACTCCACTGGTTACAGGCCTCCAGCTAGACTCCAGCCCATTGACCACAACTCTCTGACTTCTTCCCTTCAACCACTTCTGTCCTTCTAGTTCTTCTAAAGTAGCGAGATAACGTGTTACAATTCCAAGAGTGAACACTCTGTAGAGGAAATACAAAAGAAGTTATAGTATTGTAAGTTAAATAACTTAATCTGTTTATATTTACAGATGAGCCTCTTCATCCCTCTTCATCAAGCAACGAGAGCATGCCCAGTTATTGCAAAAATGATGAAGGAGATATTTTTCTGACAGCTGAGTCCTGGAAGCCCAATGTCTGCACAAGTTGTATTTGCATGGATGGTGTGATTAGATGCTACTCAGAGTCTTGCCCACCAGTATCCTGTGAGAGGCCTGTTTTGAGAAAGGGACAATGTTGTCCTTACTGTATTGGTAAGCAAATAAAAATAGTTGATAACTTGCTGTTCCCTTCTTAGGAATAAAAAAAGTTTTATTTACAAATTAAAAGGTTTCCCTGTTTCAGGGAGGTGCAGTTTGTGCCTTCAGTTGAACTGGAGAGTGAAATCTGCATAGGGAGGTTTTTGAGGATCATGATTTGTGGTTTTGAGATAAAAGTGCAAGAAGGTATAAATACAATTTGCCTACAAACTTGAAAGAACAACCTCCTGAAAACCTGATAAATACACCTTACCAGATAAAACCATTATACAAAATCATTTCTATTTAAAGGAAGATCTACCAGGTAACTACCATCTTATGTCAAGACATATGAGACCATGAGAAAAATATTACTTATCACTGCAGAACACAAAATGAAGCATCATGAAATTTTGCAGAATGGAAAATTGCTAATAAGGCATCTAAATTAAAATGCAGGGAGGAAAAACATGAGACAGTTCATTAAAGATGACACAAAATAATATTGGTTTTTAAATGGGGGAAAGTGGATTTTTTTTTTTTTATACTAAAGGTGTATCAAAAATTGAGCACCATGCACAGGCTTTGAATTTGGAGTTTAAGCGATGGATGCTGTCGATTGTGGAAATTGCTAGAGGCATTTTTAAAGTTACAGATTTTGGTATTACTGATCATTTTCCCAATGCATGTCAAATAGTAGGGGTTTTTTTTTGTTTTTTTTATAGATGACTTTTTTAGTGAATTCACAGTAAGGCTGTAGACTGGAAGCTGCTGATAAAGAAGTGTCTAACGAACTTATTGAAATTGTAGCATTCTGGGAAAGCATTCAGAGCCTACTAAAATCTCATTTCCAAAAGTAGCAGGGGAGATACAATAGAAAATAATTCAGTATAAAGCAATATTCAAAAAATTGACAGGCTGTAAGTAATGCTAATTGAACATGTGAATTGTCTTGTCCATCTCTTGTCGTCAGGAAGCTTATGGAGCCCTTTCAGATGTTTACCATTGATACAGCTTTCAAAAATCTTTAATCCGTTGCAAATAAAGTATCTTTAATAATAGATGATACAGTTTTAAAGGATATACAAGGAATTCCATCCCAAAATGCCTGGAAATGTTAAAAGTCTCAAAATCTAAGTTGCCCTTGAAGCTCTACTTAGATAACTGTTGAGGACACTCCTGTACTACTACCATTTCTCATGGGGAGAATTTAAAGTTTCTTTGACAACTGCTATTCTGCAGGCTTTTCTTCCAGTGACTGGTTTGTAACCATAAAGATCATTTAAATCCAGAATACATTTAAATTTAAGGGAATACAGAGTCTATACAAAGTTGGGCAAACAAACCAGTAGTCAGAACATGAACGTTGGTATTCTTCTGGAGAATTCTGTAGACAGAAGAAGGGATGCACCACAGGGACTAGTGACATAGTACCTTGAGTACTGTGTCCAGTTCTGGGCCCCTCAATTTAAGAAGGACATTGAGGTACTTGAACGTGTCCAGAGAAGGGCAACGAGGCTGGGGAGAGGCCTCGAGCACAGCCCTATGAAGAGAGACTGAGGGAGCTGGGATTGTTTAGCCTGGAGAAGAGGAGGCTCAGGGGAGACCTTCTTGCTGCCTGCAACTACCTGAAGGGTGGTTGTAGCCAGGGGGAGGTTGCTTTCTTCTCTCAGGCAGCCAGCAGCAGAACAAGAGGACACAGTCTCAAGCTGCACCAGGGGAAGTTTAGGCTGGAGGTGAGGAGAAAGTTCTTGACTGAGAGAGATATTGGCTACTGGAATGGGCTGCCCAGGGAGGTGGTGGAGTCACTGTCCCTGGAGGTGTTCAAGGAGGGTTTGGATGTGGCACTTGGTGCCATGGTCTAGTCTTGAGGTGTGTGGTATTGGGTTGGACTTGATGATCTTTGAGGTCTCTTCCAACCTTGGTGATACTGTGATACTGTGATATGAACTGCAAAAAGAAAACCCCTAGAACTTTGTGCCAACACCTTGCATGTCACGTTTCCAACTATATACACACACAGTATGTAGATACAACTTTCATTAAATGACACTGAATCCCATATAGTTGTTCAATATTACAAATACTTAAAATGTGTGAAAACTGAATCAGCTTTTTAGTGGCAACTGCTTGCTCAGCAGTATGAAATACAGAAGCTAGATTTTAATTAGTGATCAGATGTGAAGATTTTCTCTGAGGATACATTTTATTAATCCAAGCTCTACTATGTTGTCAGTGTGTTTTGTAGTCTAAATATCTGAAATTCATGGAAACTTAGTTTAATTTAATGACTTCTATGAGCTATAGTCTTACCTGTAAGAGGAGTAAGGTCATGCACTTAATATTTGTCTTCCTGGTTCTTATTGTTTTCATTTCTTGAAAACTGTGAGGCACATCTTCAGAAGCACATTCTTCCATAATATTTAACAGCTGATAAAGTGTTTAGCTGGCCAACTCTGTGGAAACAAGCCTTCCTCATGTATTGGAATTTCAAAAATTGGGTAATTTTAGCACTATATTTAATTCTTCTTTCTGGATCCAGATCTGGTTAATGTTTAACAAATTCAACACAGATTAATACTCCAAATTTGATGGGTCTTGGATGATTTGTTGCTTGTCTGAATCCTCAAATTCACTCTATGTATTAAATATTATTCTTTTTTTTTCCCATGCAAAGTAAGATCAGTTGTGAAAGATTCCTTTATCTAGTCTAGAACAGATAAATGAATACTTTTTTGATTACAGACAAGATTAGTCCTCTGCAGGAAACAGCAGCAACTGATTGTTTGTTTATCAGGTGAAATTAATTTCTTGGTGCAGCTAGAGAAAAATTGTAAGAAGACAGGTAGAGGTAGACACAGCATTCTGAATTGCATTTTTGTTATTTTAGTTTCTTACTGCAAGTATCTTATTTCCACTGTCCTTTAGCACTCGTTGCTGTTGTGGCCTTCATCTTCATCCTGTAACTATACTTCCGTAGAGATGGATGCTAAAATGGGAGATACACAGCCTGATAATGCTTCCTTAGGAGCTAAAAGTTTTCTCTTGAGGTTTGAATCACTGCTATTGTGATTTCATTCTTGTTGATTCTTCTAAAAAAAATACTATATTAATTTGACATCATCTTTACAAATTCCAAAAGCCTGAGCACAAAGAGTGCTCAGTTTTAGATATGCATGGGTAATGAGCATTAGAGGACTGCACAAGGGTGTTCCTTGCCCTCTCCCCAGCCATATCTATTTTCTGGCCAACACAGGGTTCCTTTGCCTCTATATGCCAACATGCACAGCATCTATGGAAGAAGCTAGCACAATTTCTGCAGCTTGCAGCCACCTTTTCCTCCCACTCTTCCTTTCCCATGCCCACATCATATTCACCTACAAAATCTCCTTGGAGAGGCTGGCACCCACACTTACAGCCATGAGATTCCCATACCAAGGAACTCTGGAACATTTGTGCTTCTCAGAGATTCCCATTAGCATTTTCACAATAGTACTTCTTGCTGGTCTGCTTTTGCATTTGGATTTACTCTGTCCAGATCTCTTACACTGATCTGCTGACTGTTAACCTTATTAATCTGTATGATGCCAGTCTATTATTTTGTCACTAATTAAAAACTGTATTGATGGTCATTTTGTATAGTAGCCTTCCAGTATCTGAAGGGGGCCTACAGGAAGGCTGGGGAGGGACTACTGACAAGGTCTTGCAATGACAGGACAAGGGGCAATGGGTTTAAACTGCCAGAGGGAAGGTTTAGACTGGATGTTAGCAGGAAGTTCTTTCCAGTGAGGGTGGTGAGGCACTGGAACAGGTTGCCCAGGGAGGTTGTGGCTGCTCCCTCCCTGGAGGTGTTCAAGGCCAGGTTGGACGAGGCCTTGAGTGAGCTGTACTAGTGGGAGGTGTCCTTGCCTGTGGCACAGGGTTGGAACTAGCTGATCCTTGAGGTCCCTTCCAACCTTACCATTCTATGATTCTATGATATAATAAGGATATAATAAGGATTTTCATTTGGGAAGTAATTCTGATCCATTTATAGATATAATCTGCATGAATTTTAAACCAGCATTTCTCTGACAGCTTAAGACGCTATTTAGTGGTTTCATTTTTGTTAACTTGTGCATATGCTTATTCTGCAAATTCCTGTCATCAGCAGGTTTCATCATAGTAATTTCTACCTCTAAGGAAAAAAAAAGGTAGCAAGAAACTAAGATGAAAATGAGGTGCTACTTGGCTTTCGGAGGTTCTGCTGTGTAGTTTTATTTTGATTATCCATAAAGTGCTGTAGCAGCAAAAATCATGCTAGGCTAAGCAATTCAAGAGTGTCTTCTCAGAGAAATAGAAGGTATACTGCAATCACCTAAAAAGGCTTGCATAGGATACAGCATTTAAAAAGGCATGTTGAATGCTTAGGCAAAATGTGTAATGTCTCTTTGCTTAGGCAAAATGTGTAAACCCTCTTGAAGTGTTTTCCTACTTGTTTCATCAAGTCTGGGTCCTTGTTATACACCATGTCAAAATCTGTCTGAAAGCTTTACTCATTTTTACAGCTCTCAGTCTTTAGGAAGGGAGTTCGGGAGCCTCACTTGTTTCCAAGGGTTAGGATCTCACCAATTTCCAATTGGTATTAATAATACTAATCACGAAAACAATGTACTGAGTTTGGTTACTGCACTTTTCCTTGGATTTTGTGTTGGTGCAGTTACAGGGAATGATCAGATCTCCTTTGAATCTGTTTTATCATACTAGTCTAACCACCTTAGTTATGTCACCTAAGAGTTGCTTCATCCTTTTTGGCATTCTACCTAATCTGAGTTTTTTCAGTTATTCCAAACTAAATTCATCTTTCTTGATTATTGGAAATTAGAAATGTAGGTAGAGTTTTTCCTTCATTAAATAGTATTTACTAGGAAGCAAGGAGGAAGGGGAATAGTTGGCAACCTCAAACAGCCAAGCATTTAAAAAATCAGAGTTTGTTAACTTTTACAGGACTTTGATTTCCCAATCATCTGTGCTCTATTTTTTGCATGAGGAAGATGAGAAGCAGACCATGCTAATTCTGTACTTCATAAAGAAGCAGATATGACACTTTTTTTACAAAGGTCTTCAGGAAGATGTAGACAGGGTCTTTTAATTGTAGCTGGAATTTCTTTGTAGCTAGTATTTTCCTCCTCTGTTTGGGTATTTGGGCATTATTGTGTTTACACCATTCTGTTTTCCTTCAACAGAAGATACAGTTCCAAAGAAAGTGGTCTGCCACTTCAGTGGAAAAACATATGCAGATGAGGAGCGCTGGGACATTGACAGCTGCACACACTGCTACTGCCTGCAGGGTCAGACTCTCTGCTCCACTGTCAGCTGCCCACCCCTCCCTTGTGCTGAACCCATCAACGTGGAGGGAAGCTGCTGTCCCATGTGTCCAGGTAATGCAATGTGACAACCTAGACAACTGCAAAGCTAGTTTTCCAGGAATGATAACAAGTAAAGGGTTTATAACTGAGTTTTGAATGTCAGTCCATGTTTGAAGAGTATCAAGAAGATAACAGATGTTTAGACTTCAGGAAAATGATTATTTTTAACACATAGGCATATTCTGCAAATACATAGTTTAAACTTTACTTATTCAGGGAACTGTCAACTCAAAAATTAGTTACTTTCACCTGCTCTATCCCTTCACAAGGTTATGGAAATGCATTGTCTTAAAAGTAATATGGCATTTTTCTAGCCGTGGACACAAGACGTCAGAATTGCAACCAGTTTTTAATGCTAGTCCTAATAGTGCAGGAGTTTGCTCATCATATTCAGTCAACTGGTAATTAATTCCAACAGGACAGCTGGGGAGATTCAGCAGTAGCCCCTCTTGCAGTTCTGCATTAAGGATTATAAAATTAAAAAAAAATTTAAAAAAAAAGGTAAAGAAACCAGCAGTGACAGTTTATGTCTGGAGACCAGTGAAAAGTGGTGTCCCTCAGAGGTCAGTGCTGGGACCAGTGCTGTTTAACATCTTTGTCAGTGACATGGACAGAGGAATCAGTGCACCCTCAGCAAGTTTGCAGGTGGTACCAAGCTGTGTGGCACAGTCGACTTGCTAGAGGGCAGGGATCCATCCAGAGGGACCTGGACGGGCTGGAGAGGTGGGCCCAGGCCAACCTCATGAAATTCAATAAGGCCAAGTGTAAGGTCCTGCACCTGGGTAGGCACAATCCCAAGCACAAATCCAGGCTGGGTGGTGAATGGCTGGAGAGCAACCCTGAGGAAAAGGACCTTGGAGTCTGGGTTCATGAAAAGCTCAACATGAGCCTTCAGTGTGTGCATGCAGCCCAGACAGCCAACCGAGTCCTAGGCTGCATCAAGAGCAGTGTGGCCAGCAGGGCAAGGGAGG
>VWZE01009661.1:428522-456481 GCA_013396675.1 Eubucco bourcierii
GGAAGGGAAGGGAAGGGAAGGGAAGGGAAGGGAAGAGGGAAAAGGAGGCTGGTAATAGCTCCCTCTGGGCTTGTCGAGAGGAGTGGGGGAACAATTCAAGGGGTGTCCTTATGTAGTTTCTGAATTGTGAATTTATGTAAATACATATATAGTACATATACATTGTATTTCATAGTTCTAGATTTTAATTTGCTTTTGTAAATCCAGCTTCATTTTACTTCCAAACCTTCTGAGCTAGCCTGGTGATTTATTTTGGAGGTAATTTCAACCTGCCACACTTTTGCAATGGCAAATAGACACTTTTCCCACTGCAAACTCATACGATATTTATTTCCTGGTCTTCTTGCATGTGTTTTTAACTGTTCAGCAGTGTACAAAGCTGGCATATGTCTCCCCAGATTATAAATTCTACAAAGCTGTTAGCATTTTGTGAAGCATCATAATGTACTCTTGACTGATCTTTCATTACCAAAGGCCTCAGTCAGCCATTGAAGACTGAAACTGGCAGACTATTTAGCGTGCCCTAAGTGTAACTTTGAGACAGCAGGAGCTAGAGCTTTCTGTAATTATACTCCCTGATTGTGGAATCTGCTCCCTATTGAGACTGGAAGAGCAGCATCTGTTGTGACATTTAGGTTAAAATTAAAGAGGTGCACAAGTTTGTTGATGCATTTAACTGCAGGGAATCATCTTAATTATTATTTTTAAATTGTTCTTGTAGGAAAAAAACCAACAACAACAAAAAGGCAACATAAAAATGAAGCTGTGGAAGGGAATTCAGGTTGTTATGGTAAGATACTGTTTTAAATTGATAGTTATTATTTGTCCTCAAATAGAAGAAAAAGAAGAGATAATCAACACTATGAAGACAGAGTAAAACACTCAGTCTGGATTCTGAGAAAACAGTTATTAGTTCATTCATGTGTTCTCCCCACCCCCACCCCCCCCATCCTACCGGTACAGAACTCATCAGTGCTTTATCCATGACGAGGCTGCTTTTTGCCCTAAGACAAACAATCTGTGAAATCATATTTTTTAATTAGTTCTGTCTTTAAAACTACTTCTAAATTGCAGTCAAATTTCTCATTTAATTTAATTGAAAAGTGTTTTTTTTTTTCCTCTGGGTTGACTGGGTCACTTGGCTAGTGTGCCACTAATTAAAAATATTATCTTAGTTTTCTAATGTTCTTGTTTGCAACTATTCTGGTTTATAGTTGCCACACATTCCCTTAGCAAGTCATTTTCTCCTGCAGTATTTATCCAATAGTATATCTAAAAATTCTCTTAGAATATTTTTTTTCTTCATTAGGACAGACTGTATTTAACACTGGAATTATTATTCATAGAATCACAGAATTGTCAGGGCTGGAAGGGACCTCAAAGATCATCTAGTTCCAACACACCTGCCATGGGCAGGGACACCTCACATTAGATCAGATTGTTCAGAGCCACATCCAGCCTGGCCTTAAAAGCATCCAGGGATGAGGCTTCCATCACCTCCCTAGGCAACCTGTGCCAGTGTTTCACCACCCTCATGGTGAACAATTTTTTCCTAATGTCTAATCTAAATTTCCCTCCTCTAGGTTGGATCCATCCGTTCCCATTCCTATAACTACTCAACACCCTAAAAAATCCCTCCCCAGCTTTCTTGCAGTCCCCTTCAGATACTGGAAGACCACAATAAGGTCTCCCTAAATCCTTTTCTTCTCCAAAGAGAACAGCCCCAACTCTCTCAGTCTGTTCTCATAGAGGAGGAGCTCCAGCCCTTTGACCATCCTCCTGGCCTTTCTGTATCAGATTTCAGCACATCCAGATCTTTTTATAGATGTGCCCACACAAAATGGGATAAATTATTGAAAGTAGGAATGATTTGCAAAGAGATGTGGACAGACTGGATTGATAGGCAAGGGTCAGTTGTGTGAAGTTTAACAAGGCCAAGTGCTGTGTGTTGTACCTGGGTCACACCAACCCCATGTAACCCTCCAGTCTAGGGGCAGAATGGCTGGAAAGTTGCCCAGCAGGAAAGGACCTGGGGATGTTGGTGAAAGATCTGAAGAGCAAGTATTATGAGGAGCAGCTGAGGGACCTGGGGTTGTTTAGTCTGGAGAAGAGGTGGTTGAGGGACACCACATTCGTCTCTATAACTACCTGAAAGGAGGTTGCAGTGAGGTGGGGACTGGTCTGTTCTCCCTAGCAGCATGTGATAGAATGAGAACAAATGGCCTGAAATTGTACCAGGGGAGTTTTAGTTTGGATAATAAGAAAAATGCTTTACTGATGGAGTGGTCAGGCATAGGAACAGGCTACTCAGGGAGGTGGTAGAATTGCTGTTCCTGGAGGTGCTGAAAGTGTAGACATGGCACTTTGAGACATGGGGGTGTTGACAGTTGGACTCAGTGATTTAAAGTTTGTTTCAATCAGAAAAAAGTCTATGATTCTACAAAATCTCAGGTGTCCTCTTCAGAATATCATTGATCTCTCCTCAATACATTTTAAATTAATTAAATATATATTTGGGAAATTTTCCTCATTCTCATTGTGAGCAGAAATTACTAAATCTTTTGAAATAATATGTTCTCATATTAATGTTATAATTGCACTCAATTTAATGTTCAAGATTGGTAAGAAATCTCTCTTAAAAGGTTCTAAGAAACTGCTCATGTTAAATACACCTAAGGAAAAAAATAATAACAGCCAGCAATTTACTTGCTCTGCTAGAAACACATTTATCTTTCCTTCATAGTAAACTACTAGTAGCGTTTCAGGTTTTCATAGAATTAGAGAATGGCATGTTTTGGAAGGGACCTCAGAGATGACCTTCCTGCATGGGCAGGGATGTCTCAACTAGATTTGGCTGCTCAAAGCCTCGTCCAAGCTGGCTCTGAACACTCCCAGGGAGAAGGCAACTATAACCTCTCTGGGGTACCATATGACTCTGCCATACCAGGGTCTCACCACCCTCATATTGATCTTTCTCAAATCCAGTCCAAATCTACTCTCTCTCAGCTTAAAACCATTCCTCTTCATCCTATCAGTAGACACTTTTTCATTTATGAAAAAGTCCATCTCCAGCCTTCCTGTAGGATCCCTTCAGATATCTGAAGTCAGTTCAAAGGTCCCCCTGGAGTCCTCTCTAAACTGACCACTCCCCGCTCCCTCAGCCTATCCTCATAGCAGAGGTGTTCCCGCCCTTGGATTGTCTTTATGGCCCTCCTCTGGACATGTTCCAACAGCCTTGTGTTAGCCTTAGCTATGAAAAATAAACATTTCAAGACTCTGTATGTTTCTTATTGCTAAAATATTCACCCTCCAGTAAAGGACTTTTCCACAGGCTAGTTGGAAAATAACACATGCAATGAAGAAACACTGAATGGTGATAAGAGATGATGTCATCCTTCTTTGCTATGGAATCAGTCCAGAATTCTTTTCTCAGTTCTAAAGACTGTGGAAACAATAGGCAGGAGCACATATGTTTTAAAGAAGTTTCCCTGCTGAGTATTTTCAAAGGGACAATACAGCTGTGCAACATATCACAGAGACACAGAATCACAGAGTATTAGAGGTTGGAAGGGACCTCCGGAGATCAACAAGTCCAACCTCTCTGTCAAAAGCAGGATCCTCTAGGGTAGTTCATGCAGGAATGCATCCAGATGTGTTTTGAAAGTCTCCAGAGGAGATTCCCCAACCTCTGTGGGCAGCCTGTTCCAGGGCTCTGTCACCTTCACTGTAAAGAAGTTTCTCCTCATGTTGAGGTGAAACCTTCTGTGGTCAAGTTTGTAGCTATTGCTCCTTGCCTTATTGCTGCTGACCACCAAAATGAGATTGACCCCAGCCACTTGACACCCACCTCTCATATATTTATAAACACTGATCAGATCTCCTCTCAGTCTTCTCTTCTCCACACTAAACAGCTCCAGGGCTATCCAGTCTAAAAACATGCTTAAGAGTTAATAACTTCTTGCATCCGAATACATGACTAGTGCTGTAGAAAAGGTTTAGTTTAAATACACTCTAAGTTAAAACTTGCCAGGGATAATTTTCAGGTGGATCTGGCAATATTTTCCCTCCAGCATCAGTCAGTGTACTTTTTAAAGGAAATAATTTGCAGAACTCTAACTGTAGCTGTAATATTCCAGACTCTTGTGACAAATGTCCTTTCAAGGTTCTAGAAAGCTGCACATCCCCCAAATCTTCCATTTAAGAGAAAGAAACAAGCCATATTGAAAACATCCACTTGTTCTGCCACCAGTATCAATCACCACTGATGAAGATGTCTGTCTGAAGCATCTGCTGGGTGTTGTCTGCTGCACAGTTTATACATTAATAATATCCGCAAACCTCTATGTCATCGGTATGCATAGGTAGATATTTTTAAATACATTATTTATTAATTTTAAGCAAAGAAATACTCCTCTATATGTTTATGTAAATACATTTTCTTTTCAACAGACCAGCACCTGCCAAATAAGCTGCAGCATGGAATTTTTGGTGCCTCATTCTTCTGACCACCAGAGAGTAAAATGAGTGAGAGCTCTCAGTGTGTGTAGTCGTCACAAGAGTGTTACCAAAATTAATGTGCTCATGTTTGAAAGAAGAAGTGTATATGAAATATGAGGATATACAAAAGAAAAGTGTTATATGGAGAAAATCAGGAGGTGTAGTGGAAGTTTTTGGGTTGAAAACACAGGAAAACTGTCTTTCCTGTCATTTCTGCAGGACAGGAATGTGAAAATGTTCTACAAGCCTATGGAGAAAAGCCAAAAGGATTGAGAGATGTCTATCTTCTAGCAAAGCAGTGAAGAATGGACTTGAGAACCTTCAAATGTGTGACGGTTTGGGAGTTCCCCTCCCCCCCACACTTTGTGAAATGACCCAGGCTAGAACTCAGTCGGCTGGAAGTTAAGGACTGAAGCTGTGTTTACAGCTCAGCACAATGTACAAGCAAATATATATAGTATATACAGGAATAGTTACAGAAATAGACAAGTATAAGGTAATACAGCAACACAACACTCCTCCCAGAAATCAGAGACCCCAGGAGGGGCTCCAAACCACCCTTCCACCTTCTCCCCACCCCTGTACCTTACCCCAAGNTCATGATGTTTTCCTTTCACAGCCTATAGTATAATTTTCTCTATTAAAATATTCTAATTAGCCTCAAACCAGCACAGATGGATAGAAGGTTGTCAATGGCTAGTGATGATGTAGATAGCAAATCCCTAAAAGCAGGATAACCATACTGTTTTGTAGGCCGTAGGAAACTCAGAACTAGAAGACTGCTAAAGGACTGCAACTCAAAAAGATGAAACAGTCTGAATGTGCTGTAGAACCATCACACAGTACATCACAGTACATCACAAGTACAGAGCTCTACCATGAAGCTGAGATCTAGGAGTTCTTAAATATTTCTCAATTTAATAAGATTACACTGTACCGAATCCTTGCTGTATTCATTACATACCGTAGGATTCTACACTGAGGAACAAGAAAATGAAAACTTTATTCAGACTCTGAGTTTTCACTGCAACCTTGAGCATTCACTGCTATATGTAACTTCTGTTCCCTACAAGAAACAAACCAACCCAAACCAACCAAACAAAAAACAAAACCAAAACCAACCAAACAAGCAAAACTGAAAACCCCACCAACCTGCAAATGTATGTGAAATATGCAATGAGAAGAATTGCATTTGTTGAAGAATTCAAGTCCCTAGAACAGATCTGTAGAACATGCAAAAGAAAAGTGTTAGATGAGTGGATTCTGTGGGATTTCTATAGGAAATCCATACTGGCGCAGATGAATTGTCATAGGTAGTGACCACAAGCAACACCAAGGGAAGATTAAGAACCAGGCAAACAGATTATAGCTCCCTCAGATACTATCTTGCCATCTAATTATATTCTGCCTTGAGGATTTCCTGAATCTAATGTAAATTCTTTAACCTCTTTAGATCTCTTTTCTTTGTGGTCACAGATATTTTCATGTGTACAATAACCTATGGTCAGAATTTTAGAAGATTATTGTTTTTCCTACTAAGAACTATGTCCTTTTATTTGATTTGAACTTGGTCCTTATTACCTTCAATTAACAATCTCTTGTTTTTGCCACAGGAGAGACACAAACAGCAGTTTTCTATTCACAGTCTTTGTGATTGTTTTGTAGGCTTCTGGCATTTTCTTTCTGTGGCTTCCTTTCCAGGTTGCAGAACCTGTTCTGTCAACTGTTATATGAAATTTCTTTCATATTTGTTTTGTCGTTCTCAAAATCTTTTTCAGTTCTGTTGAATACATCTGGAGGAAAAGGCAACCTGCACATAATATTGTCACAATAATAATGTCTTGCTTATGTCTTTTAGTAATGAACTCAGATCCATCTTCTTTACGGGAGAATTGGATTTGTTGTGCATCACTTAACACTTCCCTGTACAGAACTTTGTTGCTAAGACACAGTCTTAAAAGGCTGTTCTTCATGCCTCGAGGGTGACTTTCATCTTTACCACTTTGACCAACTTCTATCATTCCACAGAGCTTTCCTTAAAGTTAACATGAAGTGAATTTACCTATCTTGGCTGCCTGGCAGAGGATCAACATAGGCAAAGAACAGTCTCACAAGCCTTCATGGGCAAACCATTACCTCAGAAGTTGAGAGGCCTTGAGCACAAGCCCTATGAAGTGAGGCTGAGGGAGGTGGGATTATTTAGCCTGGAGAAGAGGAGGCTCAGGGGAGACCTTATTGCTGTCTACAACTACCTGAAGGGTGGTTGTAGCCAGGAAGAGGTTACGTTCTTCTCTCAGGCAACCAGCACCAGAACAAGAAGACACAGTCTCAAGCTACACCAGGGGAAGTTTAGGCTGGAGGTGAGGAGAAAGTTCTTCCCTGAGAGAGTCATTGGCTACTGGAATGGGCTGCCCAGGGAGGTGGTGGAGTCAGCGTCCCTGGAGGTGTTCAAGGCAGGTTTGGACGTGGCACTTGGTGCCATGGTCTAGTCTTGAGGTCTGTGGTAATGGGTTGGACTTGATGATCTTTGAGGTCTCTTCCAACCTTGGTGATACTGTGATACTGTAATACACCTTTAATTCAGACTTGGTATAAGGTGTTCTAAGGGAGCATAAGCTTTAAGAATGCGTCCTCCAAATTAATCAACAAGTTTCCTAACAGCTAACCTGTGATGTGCAGTTGGATTATCTCAAAATCACAGAATCACAGAATCTTAGAGTTTGGAAAGGACCTCTGCAGATCAACGAATCCAACCCCCCTGCCAAAGCAGGATCATCCAGGGTAGTCTGCACAGGAATGCATCCAGGCAGATTTTGAAAGTCTCCAGAGAAGGAGACTCCAAAACCTCTCTGGGCAGCCTACTCCAGTGCAAAATTTTGCAAACCTGGAAATGTAGCAAATGAGAGAGACACCTCTCTTTTCAGTTTGGAAGGGGAAAAATGATGTCCTAAGAACTGCCTGTCTATTAGTCTGTGACTCTTAAAACCTGATAGGTTAGAAGAAGTGAAATCCATGTAAGAAATGGAGCATTTGACACTCAATTTAAGCATGACATTTTACCTAATAACTAAGAGGATTAATGGTGAAAAAAAATCAATGAATAAGCAGTAAGGTAGAGAAAAGGCTTGATAAATCTTGACTCAGCAGCTTTACCTTGAGGAGACTTAAGCTCAGATTTTCGTCTGTTTCAGAATTCAGCTGTACAACCTATATCATTAATATTTTTTTTCTCAGAATTTCAAGCATAGTTTGCACTCAGAGAACAAAGTAACACAAAGTACTCTGTTTAAGACACTCAACACACTGGTTTTGCAGTCAAATTGTGTGAACAGAGAATTATTCCACCTCATAAGGACGGATACAGTTTCTTTTCTTTAAATCAGCAGTTTAATAAATAAGCAGTATCACACAGTATCACCAGGGTTGGAAGAGACCTCAAAGATCATCAAGTCCAACCCATCACCACAGACCTCAAGACTAGACCAAGACACCAAGTGCCACGTCCAAACGTGCCTTGAACACCTCCAGGGACGCTGACTCCACCACCTCCCTGGGCAGCCCATTCCAGTAGCCAATGACTCTCTCAGTCAAGAACTTTCTCCTCACCTCCAGCCTAAACTTCCCCTGGTGTAGCTTGAGACTGTGTCCTCTTGTTCTGGTGCTGGTTGCCTGAGAGAAGAAGGTAATCTCCCCCTGGCTACAACCACCCTTCAGGTAGTTGTAGACAGCAAGAAGGTCCCCCCTGAGCCTCCTCTTCTCCAGGCTAAACAATCCCAGATCACAAAACCTCTCTTCACAGGGCTTGTGCTCGAAGCCTCTCACCAGCCTCGTTGCCCTTCTCTGGACACGTTCAAGCACCTCAATGTCCTTCTTAAATTGAGGGGCCCAGAACTGGACACAGGACTCAAGGTGTGGCCTAACCAGTGCAGAGTCCAGGGGGAGAATGACCTCCCTGCTCCTGCTGGCCACACTATTCCTGATGCAGGCCAGGATGCCATTTGCCTTCTTGGCCACCTGGGCACACTGCTGGCTCATGTTCAGGTGGGTGTCAATCAGCACCCCCAGATCCCTTTCTGTTTAGCTACTCTCCAGCCACTCCCACCCCAACCTGTAGCTCTGCATGGGGCTGTTGTGGCCAAAGTGCAGCACCTGGCACTTGGATTTGTTGAGCTCCATCCCCTTGGACTCTGCCCATCTGTCCAGGTGGTCGAGGTCCCGTTGCAGAACCCTTCTGCCCTCCAACCCATCGACATCAGCCCCCAGCTTGGTGTCATAGCAACATCAGCCCCCAGCTTGGTGTCAGTGCAGCCAGGAAAATCTTGGTTTAGGTTTCAAACAGACACAATCTGTTAATTGCACCTACCATTATAAAAAAAGAACTTTTAAAAACAAACCCAAAAAAAGATATTTTTTTTTCATTGCAATGTTCAATTATAAAGATGCAAATTAATAGGAGGAGAATGGGATGAGATCAAACTCTTTTTTGGTGGTACACAGTAATAACAAAAGGAACAAGGGATACAACTTGAACACAGAAGATTTCACTTCAACATGAGGAGAAACTTCTTTACAGTGAGGGTACCAGAGCTCTGGAGCAGGTTGCCCACAGATGTTGTGGAGTCTCTTCTCTGCAGACTTTCAAAACCTGCCTGGTTGCATTCCTGTGCAGACTACCCTAGAGGATCCTGCTTTTGGCAGAGGGGTTGGACTCGTTGATCTCTGGAGGTCCTTTCCAAACTCTAATATTCTGTGATTCTGTGGTCCTGTGAACACTGAGTGTGATCCCTGCATCAAGCAAACTACCTTACTCATAAGCAACAGTATCACAGTGCAAATAGCTAAGTGCAGTTCGAATGCATCACTAAGAAACTGATGAAAACCTTGTCTGAGAAGACAGATTGTTACTGTTCACAGGGTCACAGGATGTCAGGAGTTGGAAGGGACTCAAAGAGATCACCGAGTCCAACACCCCTGCCAGAGCAGGACTATAGAATCTACTTAGATCACAGAGAACTGCATCCAGTTGAAGGAGACTCCACAGCCTCTTTGGGGAGCCTGTTCCAGTGTTCTGTGACTCTTACAGTAACAAAGTTAATTCTTAACTGTGATCTAGGAATTTCAGCATACAGTGAGATTTGTGCGAAAACAAAACAAAGCAAAATAGACCAAACCAAACAAAAACAAACCCCAAATTTAAAAAAAAAAATTAATTAATAAATAATTGCCCTGAAATTATATTAAACACCTCTAAGATGTTTATACCCCTTTGCCTTCTAAGAGCACTACCTGTCTATTTCTTTCTGGGTTTGTTTGTTTTCTCTCTGAATCTGGAATTGCCCAGACATCTCCCTTGGTTAACATCCTACCACAACAAGCCTAGCCTTGGAATGGAGTTAAGCCTTAACTTTCACAGCTGCATTCAGCTCCTTCCCTCAACCTGAAATATTCTGACAGCATCCATTGGTTTCTTATTCTTTTTACATTTCTTTTTAATGTTTTCTTTTCTTCTTATAGGTTTTTCTTCAATCTTCTCCTGCTGTTCCTATTATCTGTAGTTCAACAGGTTCCCAGTTGTAGCTTCTTTTGTTCACGCCGTTTGACTGGTAGCTCCTTTGAATCCATGCCAGTATCTCTGGGCTGCTCTTTTGCTATTTGTTCTCCTTCGAATCAATGTCTTTCCTATTTAAAACTAAGATGTTCTCAGAATTGTCTTGAGGAACTTTTTTTCTCTTTTCTTTTTTTCTTTTTTTCCTATTGTGACCAAACAGCTAAGCATTCTTCCACCTTTTCTGAAGATCTGTAGTCCTGCTGCCAAGGTTCCAGTGATGATTTAATAGACTTAATATCAGAGAAAACAAACACAGAAAGAGTACAGCTAGTTGAAGAAAGACTGAAAAGAAACAGTAACATTTTAATTTGTTAGTCTGACAGATGAGCTGACATTTTGAAACTTGAAGACGGTCTAATGGATTTTGGTTTATGCTAATCTCCTCTCCTCTCCTCTCCTTGAGTCTCCTCTCCTCTCCTTGAGTCTCCTTGAGTCTCCTCTCCTCGAGTCTCCTATCTTTGAGTCTCCTCTGCTTGAGTCACCTCTCCTCTCCTCTCCTTGAGTCTTCTCTCCTCTCCTCTCCTATCTTTGAGTCTCCTCTGCTTGAGTCTCCTCTCCTCTCCTCTCCTTGAGTCTTCTCTCCTCTCCTCTCCTTGAGTCTCCTCTCCTTGAGTCTTCTCTCCTCTCCTCTCCTTGAGTCTCCTCTCCTCTCCTCAAATCTCCTCTCCTCTCCTTGAGTCTCCTCTCCTCTCCTTGAGTCTCCTCTCCTCTCCTTGAGTCTCCTCTCTTCAAGTCTCCTTGAGTCTCCTCTCCTCCAGTCTCCTCTCCTCTCCTCAGGTCTCCTCCCCTCTCCTCCCCACAAACCAGTAATTTGAATATATACATAGTAATAGTGTCAGAATCCATGCTAATGAATTTCAGGTTATGGTCCTCTCCACCCCTCCCCTCCACTCCCCTCCTCTTGACACAAACCAGTAATTTGAATATATGCATAGTAATGGTGTCGGAAACTCATACTGAAATAGACCAGCTTGGAAAGACCTTTCTAAACATCTACTACTGAAACTTGGGAGTGTACTCTCTATACAAACTGTGACCAACTGTTAAGACAAGTTTTCAGAACTACTCTTTTTAAAAAGGTCTTCCAAACTCCTTTAGATTCTGAATTATTCTCTCTCTACATTTCTATTTCTTTCACCTCCTTTCAACTGAAGTAAAGTTGAGCAACTAGGCATTTAAACATAATTTGATTTGAATACCAACACTTTACTGAGCTAGGAAACAAAGACCTCATGCAGAGAATATTCTGCTGTCAGTGTACTTACTTGCTAAGCAGAAAATACTATTACAAAAAGAGTCCTGCAAAATTACACAGAAGTATGTCCTCCTGATTTGAACTATTTTCAAGACTTTAAAAGAAGCGTTAAAGTTTTCTGTAATTTTCTCTTCTGTCCACAGAACATTTCAGAGAGGATTAGAGAGAGCTGCAGTTCTCCTGAATGTGTGCTAAGGAAGGTTAAAGATTCTAGGAATCAGTAGAGATAGAATCATACAATCATAGAATGGCCTGGGTTGGAAGTGACCTCTGGAGGTCATCCAGTCCAAACCCCCCTGCAGTCAGCAGGGACATCCTCCACTAAGTCAGGTTGCCTCACTTTGAATATCTCCAGGGATGGGGCCCAAATCACCTCTCTGTAAATATATCTATGACCAGTGGTTATTTCTTTCTACACAACCACCCTAGAGAGAAAGACTGTGATGGTTTGGGAGTTCCCCAGATTCCTGTTTTCTACTCTAATTAACTGATTAAAACATTTTACAAGAAAAATAGTACCATTCAAAAAAATAACCAAGCAACCCCACCCCACCCCACCCTCCCAAAAAAAACCCACCTTATTTTCAAATATTCAGGACTGTGATGGTTTGGGAGTTCCCCACATTCCCACACTTTGTAAAATGATCCATAATAGAACTCAGCCTGCTGGAAGTTAAGGACTGAAGCTCTGTTTACAGCTCAGCACAATGTACAAGCAGAGATATACACTATAGACAGGAATAGTTACAGACATAGACAAGTTAAAGGTAATACAGAAACACAACTCCCCTCCCAGAAATCAGAGATCCCAGGAGGGGCTCCCAAACACCCTTCAGCCTTCTCCCCACCCCTGTACCTTACCCAAGGTTTGCCTTATGCGCAAGGTGAGTTTGGAGGATCGGCCAGGGGGGTTAGAAGCAAAGTGGTTAGTGAGGTTACTCGGCAGAGAGGAGAAAGAGCCAGAAGCTGCTAGACCGAAACCGTGTGCCTGTACAGACTGACTTATCTATGTTTTGTATTCTTTTCTTAAACATCTCAGCAAGCCTATGAGTGAAGTAGACATGTTTTCCTTTCACAGCCTATAGTGTAATTTTCTCTATTAAAATATTTCAATTAGTCTCAAACCAGCACAGAGACCAAGATCTTGATTTTCCTCACAGGAGACATCAAAGGGGATGCCTGTCTCTCCTCAAACACAAGAAAATCTTGAAACATGTTTCCAGAGAGTGAATCACAAACCAGACAAAAACCAACCAAACAAACAAAAAAAACCCACCCAAACCAAAAAACAACAAAAAAACCCCCACAAACAAACAAAAAAGGAAAAACACCAGCAGAGAACATTCTGCATTCATCTTTGCCAGTCTAACCCTTGATTGAATAGAAAGGAGAAGTAATTTCTCAAAAATTTTTTCAAGATCTGCTGAAAATCTTTGCTGTAATCTCATATAAGTAATATAAGTACATAACAATATTAAGTAAGTTCTATGTTAGGAACATTCAGATGATTGGAAATTCTGTGCATTAATGTTAGGGTTCTCAAAACCCATCTAGATGTGTTCCTGGGTGGCCTGCCCTAGATGATCCTGCTTTGGTAGGGGGATTGGACTGGGCTGGATAATCCCTAGAGATCCCTTCCAACTCCTGGCATTCTGCGATTCTGTGATGATCTCTCAATAGCCACATTCTGCTTGATCAGGCACAACTTTTAATCCAGAGAACATTCCCGTTGTTCTCATTAGGATATAAAATACTTTAATTTGTCTTTAAACTTGTTGCCACAGAAACAAGAGTAGCATAAACTTTCAGCCTACATAATTCCACAGTCACTGATGTAAAGCATAGACATTAAAGGATACAACATACTCATCATATTAATTATCTTCCTTATCTTCCTTATCCAAATTCACTCCAAATGAGGCTTGCATTTAAGAACTTTTGCTAGATCCACTTCCAACCTTGGTTGTCAGGAGCACTAATTCCACCCCTCTGCATAAAATAGTATCTGTTTGTGTTTCTTACCATACAGAACATCATTAACTGAATTATTCCAAAGCCTTGACATTCCTGACTCTCTTTGTTTCCTAGGGAACATGCAAGACAACAAGTTACACTGCTTAAAATGGAAAGGCAAACTTGTTCAAATCCTTTAAGTGTACAGAAATGAAAAGTCATACCAGGGTTCTCTACATTGCATTTGCTATACTGCAACTGGAAGACTGAGAATTATGGAGTCCAGAGAACAGTAAATCAGGACTTCAAATGACTTCTCTCTCTCTGAGGGAAAAGAAGGATTTGAGAACTGAAGATGCAACAATGAGGATACCCTTACTTTTGAATATATATATGTGAATATCTCTATGAAATTAAATGGATTTCTACTTGTTGTTATCTGGGAGAAATAATGACATAAAATGTTTAGATGTAAAACATATTCCATTGATTTATTTTTTTGTTATCCTATGCTCCTTGCATAACCTGGAGAGCTTAAGTGACCATCAGAAAGCTACCTGCAAAACTATAAATACATGTGAAATTTGTGTTCCTGTGTGATTTACTCAAGGTGATCCTGCTCTAGCAGGAGGTTTGGACTAGGTGAGCTTCAGAGGTCCCTTCCAACCTCTAGCGTTGTGATGCTATGAAATAATGACATGAAATAGATGAGCTTTTGAAAATGATTCCAGCGCTATTTGCTTTAAGTCTGTCTGATTCCTGCTTCTAAATCTTTCAAAGCTACATGAGGTCTTCGTTTCTTAAACTCCTCATGTTGCCTTGCTCTGTGAAGTATTATTCTGTTTGATTCTTACCTTTGAAGGCTCATTTATACACTGACATTGATATCTGCAGGAAAAATACTACAATATGAGTGGCAGCTATTTGCAGGGAATAACTGTGAACAAACATATTTATGAGTGTTCAGTAGAAAAAAAAAGAAATAAAACTGAGTGATAATTTGTTAGGATGGAAAATTCAAATGGGTGTTCATAAACAATGATGTGCAGGATTTATCCAAGCTTTTATCTTAAAAGAATGCTACTTGCCTGCTTGGGAATGTTAGTATTCACACATCTCCCCAAGCTGTCATAACATTTCTCTTCTTAACAAATCAAAAAGGCTAGCAAAAATTAAGTACCAAATATTCCACCCTCTGATCCTAGCATCTGAAAAAGAATTTAAATCAGCATCACAGTATCACCACCAAGGTTGGAAGAGACCTCAAAGATCATCAAATCCAACCCATTAACACAGACCTCAAGACCAGACCATGGCACCAAGTGCCATGTCCAAACCTNACTATTGCTGATGCAGGCCAGGATGCCATTGGCTGCCTTGGCCACCTGGGCACCTGGGCACACTGCTGGCTCATGTTCAGAGCCAGCATGCCAGCATGCCAGCATGCTCTATATTTCATTAAAACCTGTGTTATGTAACCATAGCCTTAACCCACAGTAGCAAAGCTTTAAGCCACTCTTTGATTAACATATTAGCATGGTAGTAATTTTCTTATACTGAGAAAAAGGGAGGGTTTTAGCTGCTGATGAAAGAAAGTCTAAGAAACTCTGAAACTCTGTTTCCAATATGTCAATTGCACGATTGCTGACATAACTGATCATGCATTTACAAAGCAGGTGAATAAATATTCCATTACAAATTGTCCATGCCCAGTGACAAGAGGAAGGGGTGGAAAAATAAATTTTTGTAAAATGAAGGAAGACAAAACTAGTGAGGAATAAAAAGTTGTGTTCCTTTTTCACTGGAAAATTACAAAATATAGAGAATGAAAAACAGAAATGGGGGCAAGCTTTCGGTCCTGGCAGTGTGGTTTGACCAAATCCATTCTATAATCAAACATTTGTTGTTGCATCTTTAGTTTACAGCAAAGGCACAGACAAATGTGTCATGTTTTTAACTGAAAGTTATAATCATCAACATATATGTTATGATTGACACTGAATGGCTAATTTGAAATTAATGTCTTGCACTGAGAGACAGAGATCTGCTAGAGAGAGTCCAACAGAGAGCTACAAGGATGATTGCAGGACTTGAACATCTCTCCTATGAAGAAGAACTGAGAGCCCTGGGCTGTTTAGTCTATAGATGGCTGAGAGGGGATCTGTGTCTACAAATATCTCAGGGTTGGGTGTCAAGATGAAGGTGCCAGACTCTTCTCAATGGTGCTCAGTGCTAGGACAAGGGATAATGGGTGCAAGCTAGAACAGAGGAGGTTCTACCTCAACATGAAAGGACACTTCTTTATGATGAGGGCAACAGAGCACTGGAACAGGCTATCCAGAAAAGTTGTAGAGTCTCATTTTTTTTGGAGACATTCAAAACCTGCCTGGATGCATTCCTGTGTGATCTTCTTTGGCAGGGTGTTGGCCTCAATGATCTCCAGAGTTGCTTTACAACCCCTAACATTCTGTGATTCTGTGATATTGTAGTGGAGGACTAATTAATTACTGTAAGATGATATTTTAAAACTATTAATATAGTTTATTAATATTAAAGATTCAGAACTCACAGCACCCCAATCACCAATTTAATAATAATAACAGGTTCTTTGCATCACTCATGGAAACTATATACAGGTACTAACAGGACCTAGGAATAACTAGTAAATATATATATGTTAATTGGACTCATTTGAACTGGTAGAGAAGGCTTTACAGTTAGTGTACCGCTTGTGGTCAATACTCCTCTTGCTCATTAGATGGACTCAAGGAGCTCCTTTCTGCTTATGGTAGAAGGCCATTAATGTTTTCAAGAGGCTTTACCTATTTACTTACAAAAATATTATCTGACAGTACCCAAAGCTCGTGATGGGGTTGCTTTTAGTAGCTATTAGAGGCTTTGGAGATTCACCTGTCTTCTGGCTGCTGGAGAAAGGAGGCAGACATACTCTGACCTGGTCCTGGCTCTTTTGGCAGGAGGCTTTCAGGTGCAGGCAGCATGTCTTGTGGTGCGCAATCTCAGCACAGTGTCACACTGGCAGTGCAGGCCGAATACATGGAGGCATTTAGAGCCTGATCCTGGTCACTGAAGTTCCACACAGCTCAGGATGCAATAAAGTAGTAGGAGCACAGATAGATCAGATACAATGGTGGACCACACAGATAATAGCAGACACACCTTGTAATGGCAAAGCGCACGCTGTGCTCCCTGCTCATCTCCTTTTATCTGTACAACCCGAGACTAATGGGCCTTTGGACACAGAATAGCCAAGCCTGACCATATTAGGTGAAGCCATAGGCTTGCTTTACCCTTTTTAGGGCAGAACACAGCCTTGCACAAGGCAACCCTGTGTACCTTGTTTACCACAGGATCTGGGCAGGCCACAGACTCCAGACTTAGTGGTTCTAGATTCTTTGTCCTCTTTCCCGTGGTTGCTCTCCCCAAAACAGAAGGAGGGAGAGCAGAAAAACATGCCTGGGCAAACCAGGACATGTACAAGCCTATTTTGGCCTGCTTAGGCCTACTACAACCGATATATGTAAAAAAATGACTGATCTATGAGCTCAGGATGACTGCCCTTGAAGTGATGGTGATCTGGAATCATACATCATCAGCTGCTAGTGATAGCTTATTTGTGGCTTATGCCACAGGAACATTGCCATGTTCCTTTGGTTCCTCTTCCTCCATAAAGTAAGAGTGATCTCCCTTAAGATTTTAATCTTCTTCCACAGAAAATAAGAAAGATGTTCCTGCAGCACTGTACTCTCTCACTTTCCTTGTGGAAGATATAAATGTAAGACCAAATAAATGAAACTCAGTCCCTAAATTCTGTGCTGCATCTACTCAAGAACAAGCTCAAGTAGAGGATATATTAATATGAAATGTTGCACCTGCCCCCGTCTGGGAAACCTCTATAAGAGTAACTGAAATCTACCAAGGACTGAGAAAAAGACCCAAGATCTAGCAAACAGATGCATTTTTACAGGTCACAATTTTGCTTTTCTGGGCATTCTGTTATTTTCTGTAGTATTTTGAGGGATTTTAATTTTCTGACTAATGCAATTATTAACCTGCAGTGTTGCTAAGGCAACCTCCTAGAACATTCCTTCCCCGAGGCCCACAGAAAATCCCAGCAAGCAAAGTAAGTAGTTAATTCCTATCTAGTATGCACTCAAAGTTTCTTTCCCCCCCATCCCTAGAATCTAATTTCATTCCTTACATCTTTGAGCTCCTTTACTTGCAGTGAAAAATAAGAGAAAAAAAAATAAAAATCCTCCTTAACATTCAGGAATATGTCTCTGAATGTTTCCTCTTGTAAAAATCATACATCTCTTCTGACCTTGTTGTCTTTATTTTGTTATATAAACTATTAATTTTTGATGTCTCCTATAGGTCAAACACTGAACAAAAACCATTCTAGAAACTTTAAAAAATGACACAGAAGTTCAGTTCTTTTTTTTTTTTTGTTTATCCCTGATAACTATTCAAATACAGTCAGCTGCAGAAGTTGATTAATTACACAATTCCCAAATAAAGTATGCACTTTGGAATGAATTAAGTCTGTGCTAAAGCTAGAATACTCTAGGTATTTTGCAACTCAAAGAAGGAAAATTAGCCTGGAATGGATATTCCCTCTTTGGATGTGAAAAAATAATTAGAATTATCATTAGCAAACCAGCTCAAAGGAGACTACCTAAATCAGGTAATCTCAGACAGTTTCTCATTTATATAAGCCTACCGAAAAGACACCTTTGCAATTTTATCACACATTTTTTTTCTTTTTAATCAGTCCAACCAAATTACCTATTTTAGATGAAGCACAGTGGAAACTAGGCTTTTCTTCATCTACCATAAGACTGCAATACACAGAACTTTATTTCAGGGACTTTGAAGATGTCTTTTTTACCCATCTCTCCCTGGTTGACACTCCTTTAGCTGGTGTTCAGGGAAAGAGAAAATCACAGAATCAGAGAATTATTGAAGCTGAAAGAGACCTCTGAGATCAAGTCCAGCCTATGACTTAGCACCACCACATTGACCAGACCGTGGCACTAAGTGCCACATCCAAGCTTTCCTTTAATACCTCCAGGGACCGCAACTCCGCCACCTCCCTGGGCAGTCCATTCCAGTGTCTAATTACCCTTTCCATCAGGAAGTGCTTCCTGACATCCAACCTAAACATCCTCTGGCACAATTTCAGGCCATGCTCTCTCACCTAGACACGAGTTGCCTGGGAGAAGACCCTGACCTACAATTTCCCTTCAGGTAATCATAGAATCTCCTCTTCTCCAAGCTAACCAAGCCCAGCTGACTCAGCCTCTCCTCATCAGACTTTCTCTGCAGTCCCTTCCCCAGTCTTTTCACTCTCCTCTGGACCTGCATCAGCACCTCAATACCTTTCCTGAATCGAGTGGCACAGAAAACATCCATTTGGAGAACACAAAAATAATATGTGGGGTTTTTTAAATTAATTTTAACATGCTCATTAAATACTGTAGCACACTAAATATCTTGAGAGGTTGAAAATAAGAGCTTTACAGCCTCAGTGAACTCCTGCACAAGGCAGTATAACCACTGCAGATATGGTGGCTGTAATTAGCTTGGGTATCTGTTTTTACCTCTGCTTTATCATCTGACACTTCTCAAACTGTCACCACTTTTAGTATCTTTATACCATACCTTTTGCATACCTCTACTAGGCTTATTAACAGGTCTTACAGAGATAAATCCTTCCTGTCTCGTTGGTCATCATCCCCTGCCCCCAGCTCCAATTAGGCAATTTCTCATCTATATTCTTTATGCCTCCACTGTAAAATATATTAACAAGCACACTGGAACTCAAGTATGCTAATTTACACCAATTCTGCAGAGTACTAGTTCCTTGGACTTTATTGTAGGCAGCACCCCATTTGTAGTGAGAGAAAACTCTACTGTTTCCAAACTCACAATCTCCCAATTTCATTAGCCTTGTATTCTACATTAGCCTTCTAATTCTCTGCTAAGTTTAAATGTTATTCATATATTATATATTTATTCATATTGGTATAGAATCAGAGAATCAGAGAATGGTAAGCTTGGAAGAGACCTCAAGGATCATCTAGTTCCAACCCCCTACCATAGGCAGGGACACCTCCCACTAGTACAGGTTACTCAAGACCTCATCCAACCTGGCCTTGAACACCTCCAGGGAGGGAGCAGCCACAACCTCCCTGGGCAACCTGTTCCAGTGCCTCACCACCCTCACTGGAAAGAACTTCTATACATATCCTCCCAGGTAACCACTGACAGAGCAAGAGGGCACAATCTCAAACTTACCAGGGGAGGTTCAGGCTGAATGTTAGGAAAAAATTCTTCACAGGAACAGTGGTTGGCCATTGGAATGGGCTGCCTGAGGAGGTGGTGAAGTCATTATCCTTGGAATTGTTTAAAAAGAAACTGAATGTGGCACTTGGTACCATGGTTTGGATGGTGTTAGATAATAGGTTGGACTTGATCTCAAAGGTCTTTTTTAACCTGGTTAATTCAGTGACTCTGTGATTCTGTATTATATTCATGGCCAAATCTATAAGCGATAAATTCAGAAATGAGATAGAATTGACTATGGGGAGGAAGAACATCAATGAATTAAATAGCAGATGGGTTGGTTGTTCTTCTGTACACTGAAAAGCACATAACAGTTAAATGGCAAACATCCACTGTTAATCCTTCCAGGAGTTTCTGAGAAGGTTTTTATTTTTGCCTTTACAGTCCATTTAATCCTCCTACTTATTCTTTTATTGAAACTATCATCTGGAATGTGTGACAGCCCAATAACAGCCCAAAGTAGGCAATGTCACTAATAAAACATTACATAAGCAACATAACTAAGGGTAAGAAACTGAACAGAATAAAGTCACATATGGTTTAGCTTGAAAAAGTTATGCTGAAACCAGCAGAAACTTGAGTAATTAATGGGGAGAGCAGGGTCCATATTAAAGAAAGAAATGGAATATTGCTTCCAGTTCAGGACTCCCCAGTTCAAGAGTGACAGGGATCTACTTGAGAAAGTCCAACAGAGGGCTACAAGGATGATGAAGGGACTGGAACATTGCCTGATGAGGAAAGGCTGAGTGACCTGAGATTGTTTCATCTGGGGAGGAGAAGACTGAGATGGGATCTAATCAATGTCTATAAATATCTGAGGGGTGGGTGTCAAGAAGGAAGGGACAGGGACAGCCTCTGCTCACTTGTGCTCTGGGACAGGACAAGGGGCAATGGATGTAAACTACAGCACAGGAAGTTCCATCTCAACATGAGGAAGAACTTATTTACTGTAAGAGTGACAGAGCACTGGAACAGGCTGCCCAGAGAAGGTTGTGGAGTCTCCTTCTCTGGAGACCTTCAAGCCCTGTCTGGATGCATTCCTGTGTGACCTGCGTTAGATTCTATGGTCCTGCTCTGGCACAGGGGTTGAACCCAAAGTCTACAGAGGTCCCTTCCAACCCCTAACATCCTGTGATCCCGTGATCCTATGACAACCTTATACTTAAAAATCCAAACCAATCCTCAACACACTTAGTCCACTACTCCTTCATCATCATGGCGCCTAAAAGTTTTCTGTCTTATTACAGGGTTTTGTGGGTTTTGTTTGCTTGTTTTTTATTGTTTCTTTTTCATTTTGTTTTGGATTTTTTGTTGTTATGGGTTTTGCTGGTTTAATTGTTTTTGTGAAACTCAGGCAGGAGCTCTATAAATGAGAATTTAAGTTTTGTTCTTTGGTTTTCGTCCCCCCACACAGCTCTCCTATGCTCCTATGAGGAAAGGCTGAGAGAGTTGGGGCTCTTCAGCCTGGAGAAGAGAAGGCTTCAAGGGGACCTGATAGTAGCCTTCCAGTATCTGAAGGGGGCCTACAGGAAGGCTGGGGAGGGACTATTTACAAGGTCTTGCAATGACAGGACCAGGGGAAATGGGTTTAAACTGGCAGAGGGGAGATTTATCTTGGCCTCATCTATAAGGCCATTGTCATATTTTCTCTCTTCTGTCTAACTGAGGAGGTAGAATGATAGAGAAGCATTGGTGGGCACCTACTATCCAACCAGGGCCACGCCACCTCATGGTGAATTTAGCTCTAAGAGCTTGCATTTCTTAGTCTGTCATGTACATAGTAAGGAAAGAGATTATGGGAAAGTGTGAGTAGACAGGGATAACACAAATGACACAGATGTGGGTGAAATGGAAGCAAAGTAAAAGACAATGATAAACTTTACTTTTTTGAAACCTGATTAAACTTTATATAGTTCTTTATAAGGAAATCAGCTAAAAATATTTCATGAAAATGAAAATTTGCCGCCCGATCAAATGATTCAAAACAAGATGAAATTGCTGTTAGAAATATCAACAAACAAGACCGGAAGCTTTTGCACAGCTCTACCAGACACCTTTCTTCAACAGAAATCGTTTCTGCATTGCAGTTTTGATCCTCCCCCACTGGACAAATCTGCAGCATTATTGCCTTAAGTTCACATTTATGGTATTAAGAATGGGTCTGTGGAAAAAAACAAACAAACAAATAAAAAAAAGTAGTGTAAATGAAAATAGCAAAATTAATGTCATGAGGGACTAGTAGAGTCTTTGGTGTTACCATGAATCAAATATGGTCCAGAGACCCCAAAACTAGGAGAGAATCTCAAGCTGGGTTGTGTAGTACTGGAAAAGTAGTAAACTTTTCAAGCTGTTTTGAATATTGCCCTGTGTAATTAGAATGGTTTATAGTCATGGGTTTGGTTTGCATATAAGTATCTGTATGCTATAAGCATCTTGTCATGCTTGCCAGGTTGGAAGTAAGTGCTAAGTGCTTACTCCTTTCCCTGGTAGTTGTTAATATAAAGGGAAAATGAATTGTGAGAAAGGGGTTTTGGTTTTTGTAACAGTAATATCAGTGAGGAGAAGGAAAAAAAAAAAAAAAAAACCCGAAAAGATAAGAAGCACTAATAGCCAGGTCAACAGAAATTAATAAGGACAGCAAAGGAGAAGAGCAGAAAATGAAGTGATGAAAACAGAATGGTGATACCAAGATGTGTTTCCTCTGTTTCTTCTCTAAGGCATAAGACTGCAGACTGCAATGAATGATTCGATTAACCTTCCACTTCATCCTAGTACTTACAATGAAGTATATATTTCACTTCACCTGGCCCAATAGCAATTCATAGATATATACAGCTGTAAATTAATATGGAATTATTGCATAACAATCTGCTTGCATGAACAACATGTAGCAATGTTTGATAGTCAAAAGATACAGTTTGATTTTGGGTTTGGAAAATTAATTTCTGGGCAACACTTCTGTTTCTGTTTGTTTTGTTTAAGGAAATGTTACTGTTTACTGATTTTGGTAACAACCAATAAAGGCAAGTATCTTGGACAGATTTAAATTTTACATTTGCATATTTGGTGCTGTGAAGAAATCCTGTATTTAGTGTGCATGGTTATATGTGTGTGTCTGAGTAAATGGCTTTCATCACTAGAATCACAAAATCACAGAACCTTAGAGATTGGAAGGGACCTCCAGAAGTCATCGAGTCCAACCTCTCTGCCAAGGCAGGATCATCCAGGGTAGTCTGCAAAGGAATCCAGGCAGGTTTTGAAAGTCTCCAGAGAAGGAGACCATATAACCCCTCTGGAGGCACCTCTCCTTGGTTTACTTTCCTAGAGGTAAATGAATACTTAGTAAGACTTCCAAACGAACTAATGTTGCAAGTTCCAGCTCAGAAGTATCATATATTATTGTTAAAAATTGCAAAAGTCCAGCATCAGCACAAACCCTGTGATCTACAAATTGATTTTTAGTGTGAAACATTCTCAAAATAAATTCAATTGTCTCTGCCTGGGTACTCAGAAACTTCACTTCCCATGACCCCTACCTCAAAAGTTCAATGTGTACATTTTCATCTGATTGCAGTGGCTGTATGACCTTGTAAGAAAGCTATCATGAGCTCTGAAGTTTGTGACCACCTGTGTGTTTGTTCAGCGGCCACTCTGTCTAAACTGGAGGATCTCTGCTGTACTGATGACAAATGCAAACAGTTCTACAAGATAGAAAAGAAAAAGCTGAAACAGAAAGGGATTTTTAAAACAACATCTGGAGGTAATCTGAATTTGAGCTTGCTCTTTCAGAGAGTTGTTTTGGAATACAGTTTGCTTTGTATTTCACTAGATGAAGTTGAAACTCTACACATGTGTTTGCAGCCTGTGACCTGGACCTGTGTGGGACCTCCGCCTATGTCACCACATTTCTTGTCACAACAATTTTCACCCAGGTAGCAACCAAGGCTGGTCCTGCCCATGCTGCCTTCTGCACAAACTGCTGTGAGGGTGGTCTGGTTCCAGATGCTGATCTCAGAGTCTGGTCTCTGCAATCTGAGTTACCAAACAAAAGATGTCTAATGCTCTTAATCTCTCCTCTTTTTTCCTCTTTCATGCTGAGGATGACATTATATGGCATGGAATTGCTCTTTCATTTGTGTACACTTTGAAACACTTGTGTGTGTGTGGATAAGAAGGCCAATACCATTCTGGGGTGTATTAGAACGGTTGTGGTTAGCAGGTTGAGAAAGGTTCTCCTCTCCCTCTACTCTGCCCTGTTGATGCTGCATCTGGAAAATTGTGTCTAGCTCTGGGCCCCTCAGTTCAAGAAGAACCTCAGGGAACTGCTTGAAGAGTCCAGAGCGGAGTCACAAAAATGATGAAGGAAGTGAAATATCTCTCTTATGAGGAGAGACTGGGGGAGCTGGGGCTCTTGAGCTTCGAGAGGAGGAGCCTGAGGGAAGACCTTATTCACGTTTATAAAGATGTAAAGGGTGAGTGCCAAGAGGATGGAGCCAGACTCTGCTGGGTGATGCCCAATGACAGGACAAGAGGTAATGGGTGAGAGTTGAGGCATAGGAAGTTCCATGGAAACATGAAGAGGAATTTTTTTCACTGTGAAAGTGACAGAACACTGGAACAGGCTGCCCAGAGGGGTTGTGGAGTCTCCTTCTCTGGAGATATTCAAGACCCTCCTGGATGTGTTCCTGTATGTCCCAGTGTAGGTGATCCTGCTCTGGCAGAGCAGTTGGAGTGGATGAGCTTTCGAGGTCCCTTCCAAACCCTAGCATTCTGTGTTCCCCAATCATGTAACTGGGGTGAGCAACAGAAAAGACTTTGATGCTGTGCAAACATTGTTCAGCTACACCTAAAATTATGGTGTGTTATCAACATTGCTTTGACCACCTTACAATCCTCTGTGAAGAAACTTAACTCCGTTCCAGACAAACTCAGTACATAACCATAATTTGCTTAAGAATTTTACGTGTTTTCTTGGACTCAATCTGAAATGTAGAAAACTGTCATGATTTTGATAACTGTGAAACAGACATTAGTTAAAAGAAATAAAATTGTGGAGGTCACCTTGACCCTGATTGTAAAACCAACCTCAAGTTGTGATGGTTTCTTCAGGTTATCCCAATATTACAGTATCACAGTATCACCAAGGTTGGAAGAGACCTCAAATATCATCAAGTCCAACCCATTACCACAGACCTGAAGACCAGACCATGACCACAAGTGCCACGTCCAAACACGCCTTGAACACCTCCAGNCTCCTCCAGGCTAAACAATCCCAGCTCCCTCAGCCTCTTCTCATAGGGCTTGTGCTCGAGGCCTCTCCCCAGCCTCGTTGCCCTTCTCTGGACACACTCAAGCACCTCAATGTCCTTCTTAAATTGAGGGGCCCAGAACTGGACACAGTACTCAAGGTGTGGCCTAACCAGTACAGAGTACAGGGGGAGAACGACCTCCCTGCTCCTACTGGCCACACTATTCCTGATGCAGGCCAGGATGCCATTGGCCTTCTTGGCCACCTGGGCACACTGCTCGCTCATGTTTAGGCGGGTATTGTCTTCACGGAAAGCAGTTGTGTTACACAGACCTCGTCAAGATGAGAAAATTTACCACAGTATAGATCATCCAAGTAGTATTTATGCTACCATCTGCTGCTCTGTGGTTTGGATTTTTGAAACCATAAGTTTCTTTAAATTAAAGATATATATATGTATATATATATAGATATAGATATATATGTACGCATGCACACACACAGACTCAGATATATATGTATGCCTATATACATGTATAGATAATGCATCTCCTAAGGTTCTGTGCTGGTTTGAGGCTAATTAGAATATTTTAATGGAGAAAATTACACTATAGGTTGTGAAAGGAAAACATTATGATGTCTACTTCACTCATAGGTTTGCTGGAGAATTGTTTGGGAACAATAACCAAAACCATAGATAAGTGAGTCTCTGTCGCTTGCTGGAACAGGAGCTGTTGGGGTGATCTAGCAGCTTCTGGGCTCTGACTCCTCTGCTGATTAATCCTCACTAACCACTATTCTTCTAACTCCCCTGACTGATCCTCCTAATTTACCTTGCACGTAAGGCAAACCTTGGGGTAAGGTACAGGGGTGGGGAGAAGGTGGAAGGGTGGTTTGGAGCCCCTCCTGGGGTCTCTGATTTCTGGGAGGGGAGTTGTGTTGCTGTATTACCTTTAACTTGTATATTTCTGTAAATATTCTGTCTATAGTGTATATCTCTGCTGTACATTGTGCAAAACTGTAAATAGAACTTCATCACTTAACTTCCAGCCAGCTGAGTTCTAGTCTGGGTCATTTTACAAAGTGTGTGTGTGGGGGGGGGGGGAGAACTCCCAAACCTTTACAGGTTCCCCCAGAAAATCAGCAGTTAATCAAGGATACTGAAGATGACATTTTTTTCATTTGGAATTCAAGTAAGAGTTTGAAAGTTGTTTTGCAATGGCATCATAGAATGGTCTGGGTTGAAAGGGACCTCCAAAGGTCATCTAGTCCAACCCTACTGCTAGTCGCAAGGAAATTAAAGAGCTAAGAGAAGCTTATGTGAGTGCCAATAGGTTAAAGCTTATTTCAGTTGTATTTACAAACCATTCAAATGGCAGAATGCTTAAATTGTGAAGGAAAAACCCCAATAGAATAAATAAAGAGAGGACTGTGAGTGTCAGGAGTATGATGGGAGAAAACCATGAATCTTGGAAATTCATGATAGCTGAACATTTAAAATCCTGACTAATCTGTGTCCTTATTAAAAATTGCAACCCTGGAAGGATTTTAACAAATGCAAACCTCTTACATTTCTGTCTTACTGCTGTTGACATCTTTCCTTGATTTAACCTTGAACTTAATCATCGGATGGTCAGAAACTAACAAAGACAGTGACATCAGTCTTAAATTATGGGGAGTTTTACATTTCCTCCTTTTAAATTCTTCAGCTTATTATATTAATCACATTTGCTGCCATGGAGTGCAGAAGACCATCCTTCTCTACTCTTGTATAACCTGTAAAGCTGTCTACAGAGTACCCATGTCATTTCAGGGGAAGTTCTTCATACACAGGATTAAGCTAGATGTTGTTTGGGGTAGTGACACAGATTGTCATGATTTAAATGATGGACAGGTAGGTGCTACAGGATAGATGAAAGTTTTAAAGTGGTATAACATCACAAGTCATAGAGCCAGGAGTATCTCACCTACAAAGAGAGACTGAGAAACCTGGAGCTGTTTAGTCTGGAGAAGGGAAGACTGAGAGGAGATCTGATCAATGTGTACAAATACCTGAGAGGTGGGTGTCAAGTGCCTGGGGCCAATCTCTTTTCCGTGCTCAGCAGCAATAAGGCAAGGAGCAACAGCTACAAAATGGAACGTAGAAGGTTTTACCTTAACATGAGGAGAAACTTCTTTAGAGTGAAGGTGTCAGAGCCCTGGAACAGGCTACCCACAGAGGTTGTGGAGTCTCCTTCTCTAGAGACTTTCAAAACCTGCCTGAATACATTCCTGTACGAGCTACCCTAGGGTATCCTGCCTTGGCAGGGCTGTTGAACTTGATGACCTCTGGAGGTCCCTTCCAACCTATAAGGTACTGTGATTCTGAGTCATTTGCTTTAAATCTTGAGATCCTTCTATAAATTCCCTTGCCCAGGTTATAAGGACTTTATGTTTGACTACTTTCTGCCAGCAAGGAAACCAGCTGTGAGCAAAATATATGATTTGAATACCTTGCAAATGGATATTCATTGCCTTGCTTTTATGGTATGTTATTTTAGAGGTAAGTAGCAGGTTTCCTGATGATTTTCCACCATTATAAACCCCCAGTACTGAAAGCAAGTAGCTTGTAATGAATGACACCTTCCAGATAAAGTGAGATTGCTACCTGCTGCTACAACTGGTAAAAAAAAAAAAAAAGCAACTAATTTAAACTATTTTTTTTTCTCACACATTTTAACAGTTGAACAATTGAACCAAATCTTGGGATAAAAATAGGTGCATTTACATATTACATTTTACAAGTTACACTTTCATATTTGCAGTCCAGTTGGTACTGCAGTCATGACATATTATTTACTTAATTAAAATTCTTAGGCTAGGTACTTCCACTTCTTTTAAAAACCTGTATTACACTTAGCATCTGGCAGAAGAATAGGGCTGGATTCTTCGGAAGGGAGGGGGGAAAAAATAATTATCCTAACCAGTGTAAAGGCTATAGAAACTGTCATCTTTGAAGATGGAATTTTTTTTTTTTTTTTTTTTTTTTTTTTTTT
>VWZE01009661.1:460800-474315 GCA_013396675.1 Eubucco bourcierii
TTCTCTCAGGCAACCAGCACCAGAACAAGAGGACACAGTTTCAAGCTGCACCAGGGGAAGTTTAGGCTGGAGGTGAGGAGAAAGTTCTTCACTGAGAGAGTCATTGGCTACTGGAATGGGCTGCCCAGGGAGGTGGTGGAGTCACTGTCCCTGGAGGTGTTCAAGGCGGGTTTGGATGTGGCACTTGGTGCCATGGTCTAGTCTTGAGGTCTGTGGTAATGGGTTGGACTTGATGAGCTTTGAGGTCTCTTCCAACCCTGGTGATACTGTGATACCCCTCCACAGTTAGGAATTCTCCCAGAGTAACTCAGTCAGCTGGAAGTTAAAGAATGAAGCTGTATTTATAGCTTGGCACAATTTAAAGCATATATATATGATATATACAGATATTTACAGCTATATACTGTAATATATAAGTCAAAAGTAATACAGAAATGCAACCCCCCTTCCTGAGCAGCCAGACTGCCCAAAACGGGCTCCTGACCAACCTCCCACCTTCTTTCCACCCCCTCCCTTATCTCAGAATCACTCTTATGTGCAGGGTGAGCTGCAAAAGATCATCAAGAAGTGTTAGAAGAAGAATGATTAATTTGGGTTGCACAGATCCAGGCAGAGGAGTTAATACAGCATGCAGGCAGCCACAGGCTGACCTTATCTTTGTGTTCTTCACGTGTCTGAACAAAACCAATGGATAATGTAGACATCACTATTATTTTCTTTTCACAGACAATGATCTAATTTCTCTCATTAAAATATTCCAATTAGCCTCAAACCAGCACAGGTACAAAAAATAAATTTAACTTTACATATACTTAAACATCCCATAGCCCCAGATGGCACAGAGGATTAAGAAAATCTGTGTTGTTATCAAAACACTTTTTTCATATTACTACTAAAAGTTTATTTTACCATCCACTCGAACCCCACATGATACATATGTAGATATAATACATATTTTCCTTATCTAATGATAAATAGAATATCAGTAGTAGATGAAATTGCAGAAATTATAAATATTAAGGAATGCTAGGTTAATTCATTTTTATTGCTGGGGCATGCTGATGCAATATTTTCAACCTCCACAAAGTTTAGATGATATAGAATCATAGAATCATAGAATCATAGAATGGTAAGGTCAGAAAGGGACCTCAAGGATCATCTGGTCCCAACCCTCTGCCATAGGCAGGGACACCTCCCACTAGTACAGCTCACTCAAGGCCTCATCCAACCTGGCCTTGAACACCTCCAGGGAGGGAGCAGCCACAACCTCCCTGGGAAACCTGTGCCAGTGCCTCACCACCCTCACTGGAAAGAACTTCCTCCTAACATCTACTCTAAATCTCCTCTCTGCCAGTTTAAACCTATTGCCCCTTGTCTTGTCATTGCAAGACCTTGTAAATAGTCCCTCTCCAGCCTTCCTGTAGGCCTCCTTCAGATACTGGAAAGCTACTATCAGGTCCCCATGATGCCTTCTCTTCTCCCGGCTGAAGAGCCCCAACTGTCTCAGTCTGTTCTCATAGGAGAGCTGCTCCAGCGCTGATGCAACCTGGTCTAGTTGAGGTGTCCCTGCTGACTGCAGCAGGGGTTGGTCTAGATGAACTTCAGAGGTCCCTTCCAACCCAAAACATAGATTTTATGATTCTGTGCTCCTATGATTCTATGCATACCTAGATCGTTTTGCCTGGAACGAGTATGTAGGAAATTAATGCTTGATATATAAGAGTGACTATGGTAAGGAGACATAGAAGAGAAGCTGGTCTTAACTAGAAATTAGAAGTCATGATTAGTAATAGATTTTAGGGATGATAAGCTTTCACAGAATTACAGAAACATTCAGGTTGGAAAAGACCCTCCGGATCACCAAGTCCAATCAGTAACCCTACTGTACTGGACCCTACTGGCAGTTCAGTTTTTCCTTTTATATGCTTAGCTATTCCTCTGAGTTCAGGCATAGTTCCCCCTAATTCAGGCAGACTTCCCCCAGTTTAGTTAGTTTGAATGTATCAGCTGAGCCTGATTGAGAAAATGCAGAGTAGAATGCAGTTCAGCTGTACATTTAAGATGACAAAATAGTCTCTCATCAATAGGTGTCTGTTAAAGAAAGGTTAAGCACACTTCTCAGAGAATGAACTCCTCTTCAATTATTTGGTCAAAGGTAAAATATTCTGTAGGAACCCAGTCTTTTTTTTTTTTTTTTTTTTTTTTTTTTTTTTTTTTTTTTTTTTTTTTGTTTTGTTTTTTTTTTTTTTTTTTTTTTTTTTTTTTTTTTTNCATTTAAAAAAAGAAAAAAAAAAATTGAGTCAGTTGAAAAATGTCTCTTGTGGTTTTATCTAATTAATCCTCCATACCTTTTTTAAGATTTCCAGTCTTCCTTTCTTGACTTCCCTAGTTTGCTATAAACTCAGAAAATTTCTGGTGAATGAAATTTTATTACAGTAACCTTGTCCAAAATATTTGAATATTTGTTTTGTTTTGTTTTGTTTTGTTTGGAAAATATTACTTCAACAAAATTAAACTTTTGTCGGTAAACATTGATATATCTGTGGATTTTTTTCCAAATATCTTTTGAGCTCAAGGTGAAGCATAGAATCTGAAAAAAGAATAACAAACAAACCCAACAAAAAAGCTCCAGATCTTCTCTCCTACCTTTTTTCAGCCATTCTGCTGGTTAGGACACAACCCAGGCAATGGTAAATCCTAGCCCTATTCAGGCATAGACTGGTACCTTAATATCTAATTTCCATTGTGAATGCCTTTTTTTCTTCACTCCAAGAGACATTTAATTATTTATGCAGAGTTAACAGATTCAGCTGAGGGAGTGACATCATAGCTTCATGGATTTGAACCACACAGAATCATAGAATCATAGAATGGTAAGGTCAGAAAGGACCTCAAGGATCATCTAGTTCCAACCCCCTGTCATAGGCAGAGACACCTCCCACTAGTACAGCTCACTCAAGGCCTCCTCCAACCTGGCCTTGAACACCTCCAGGGAGGGAGCAGCCACAACCTCCCTGGGCAACCTGTTCCAGTGCCTCACCACCTTCACTGGAAAGAACTTCCTCCTGACATCCAGTCTAAATCTCCCCTCTGCCAGTTTAAACCCATTGCCCCTTGTCCTGTCATTGCAAGACCTTGTAAATAGTCCCTCCCCAGCCTTCCTGTAGGCCCCCTTCAGATACTGGAAGGCTACTATCAGGTCTCCTGGAAGCCTTCTCTTCTCCCGGCTGAAGAGCCCCAACTCTCTCAGCCTGTCCTCGTAGCAGAGCTGCTGCAGCCCTCTGAGCATCTTCATGGCACTCCTCTGGACCCGCTCCAACATTAGAACATTCATTTCAAACTGTCTTATCCATCATAAGTGCATTAGTTAACAACCCATGGGCTACATTAAACAAAAGCAAGCTTTAGCTGTCACTGTCAGTCATTCTGAGATGAGTTGCAAAGGACTCTTTCCTTCTTATGGAGGATAAAAGTACCTTACCTACTGTGCAAAATACAGTTTAGAACATGAATTCCCATTAATTGAATTCATTAGGGTCTCCAACATGTGAAAAGTTCCTGTGTTGTCCGTGGCACAACAGAGCTAGACTCTAGCATGTGTGTATTTACTAACACACACACAAAAATGAAAACACTATCAGTCAAGAACTTGATAAACATTTAATTGAATTCCAGATTTCATTAAAACTATCTGGCAGCTTTCAGCCAATAAAATCTTTCCTCCAATAATGTTTATACAGTTTAAAGGAAATACACCTCCTTGTTGCTTATATCAACATTGGCATATATATATATATTTAGAATCAGCGTATCAGCACTGACAGTATCAGATATTTCTACATTGTATTTTTCTTTTGGAGCCTGACAGAGCTGATAGACTGTAGGTCAATCCTTCCCTTACCAAAAACAAAGAAAGCATTCCTGTGGTTCTTAACAGCACCATCACTCAAGTCAACTTATTCACACACTAAACAATTACACCATTAGCACTTACATAAGAAATGGAATTATAATAAAAATGAACCAGGTAGATGTTGAAGTAGATTTACCAGAAACTAGGGTAAAGAAGAATACATGCATCAGCTGAATAAACATTTGACAAGACAGCTGTAATAGTACATATAAGGTGAGTGGTGGTATTACAGTTGGGCATTCTGTGATGAATTTAGGTAATATTAACTAAAAGTGCAGAATAAGCAGGAGTAAAGGATGAATAAAATGTCGGGGGAAAAGTTCCCATTTTCCTCTCCCAAGAGAGAGAAGAGGGACAGGTAAAATTTGTAGGGGAGTTTTAATTTTGAAGTAGACACCTAAAAATCAGCTATTTGAACAACACTTTATGTATAACTAATGTGAAGAAATAATTCTGGGCCACTCAGTTCAAGGACAAGGAACTGACTGAGAGTCCAGCGCAGAGCCACAAAGACACTGAAGGCAGTAGAACATCTCCCTCCTGAGAAAAGGCTGAGGGAGCTGAGGCTCTTCAGCTTGGAGCAGAGGAGCCTGAGGGGTGACCTCATTCATGTTTACAAAGATGTGAAGGACAGTTTCAAGAGGAAGGAGTCAGGCTCTGCTCAGTGATGTGCAATCATAGGACAAGGGGCAACGGGTGCAAACTGGAGCAGAAGAGCTTCCACATAAGCTGGAGTACTGTGTGCAGTTCTGGAGCCCTCAGCACAGGAAGGACATGGAAGTGTTGGAGCGGGTCCAGAGGAGGGCCACAAAGATGATCAGAGGGCTGGAGCAGCTCTCCTATGAGGACAGGCTGAGGGAGTTGGGGCTCTTCAGCCTGGAGAAGAGAAGGCTTCAAGGGGACCTGATAGTAGCCTTCCAGTATCTGAAGGGGGCCTACAGGAAGGCTGGGGAAGGATTATTTACAAGGTCCTGCAATGACAGGACAAGGGGCAATGGGCTTAAACTGGCAGAGGGGAGATTTAGANTGATTCGATGATAAGGAAAAACTTTTTCACTGTGAGGATGCCAGAGCCCTAGAACAGGCTGCCCAGAGAGGTTGTGCAGTCTGCTTCTCTGAAGGCATTCAAAACCCACCTGGATGCATTCCTGCATGATCAGCTCTAGATGGTCCTGCTCTAACAGGTTGCCCAGGAAGGCTGTGGATGCTTCCTCCCTGAAGATGTTAAAGGCCAGGATGGACAAGCAGCCAAGCCTATTTGAGAGGCATCCCCACCCATGGGGGAGAGGTTGGAACAGATGATGTCTGAGACCCCTTCCAACCTAAGCCATTCTATGATTCTATGATTAAAACTATTTCTGAGACATATCTTGGTGTGACCTTCAGTTTAATGTAGTGTGTTTAATGCAATATCACAAATAAGTAACTAAATAATCCATACTGTAAACACTGGGGAAAGAGAATCATTATATTGTGGAAGGTAAGAGTAATATAAATGTTAACCAAAGGAAAGCTGGAAACAGAAAAAAAAAATGTTCATAAATTGCATTTGCCTGTCTTGTATTCTATTTGATTTTCTCACAGAAGCCCCACAGAGTATTATGAAAGGGTGATAGATAATGTTTCCAGAGGATTTAAAGGTGGACTCAAAACAGCTGTTGTTAAACTAATAATAAAAAAATACCCTATAGGATTCTATATTATTTGCCCAGAACTATCATGGTGGTAATACAGACAATGCATTTATTACTTAAGTAAAAAGAGATCTTCCTTTATGCAAGACAGTCTGGATCTTCATTGTACAAGACTAGGGTCTTTCATGCCAGAGAAGGTTGTCTCTGCTGAAGGTATCGTATCTGTCATTGAATCCTGATTGTACCTACATAAGAATGAGATGCCTGATCTTTAATACTGGAGGCAGCATTCCCAGCAACTTGACAAGGCAGGAACTACAAGAGTTGGGGCTCTGCAACCTGGTGAAGAGAAGGCTTTGAGGAGACCTTAGAGTAGCCTTCCAGTACGTGAAGGGGGCCTACAGGAAGGCTGGGGAGGGACTATTTACAAGGTCTTGCAATGACAAGACAAGGGGCAATGGGCTTAAACTGGCAGAGGGGACATTTAGACTGGATGTTAGGAGGAAGTTCTTTGCAGTGAGGGTGGTGAGACACTGGAACAGGTTGCCCAGGGAGGTTGTGGCTGCTCCCTCCCTGGAGGTGTTCAAGGCCAGGTTGGACGAGGCCTTGAGTGAGCTGTACTAGTGGGAGGTGTCCCTGCCTATGGTAGGGGGTTGGAACTAGATGATCCTTGAGGTCCCTTCCAACCTTACCATTCTATGATACTATGATTCTGTATGTCTGCAATGTACAGAGGCCTTGAGTAGGTTTTTTACTGACAGTTCTGAGACAGGCATGGAATCCTACAGCTTGCTGAGCATCTGATAACAGATATTTGTCAATAGTCATTGAGACAATAAGATATTTGTGAGAGTGACATTATTAATGTCAGCAAAGGAGCTTTAAAATCAAAGATCACCAATATAAAAGGACCTTTGCACAGAACTCTTTTGACAAAAGCAAGTTAATCCTTTCCAACTCAACTGTCTTCCTCCCCACAAACAAAATGATATGTTCTCATGGATTCTGTGACTACTTCATTGGGGTAGATGGGACAGCCTCATGTTTCACTATAAAAAAATTTGTGATATCTCCAGCTCCACAGGTGTGAAATCGCTCTGATTCAGTCAGCTCCAACAACCTTGATTTCTCTTGCCAGCAATCTGTATTATTTTAATCATAGGATTGTCAGGGCTGGAAGGGACCTCAAAGATCATCTAGTTCCAACTGCCATGGACAAGGACACAGAATCACAGAAACATTCCAGTTGGAAAAGACCTCAGGATCATAGTCCAACTATTATCCCTGCTCTACAAAATTCACCCTTAAACCATATCCCCAAGCACTGCATCCAAATGACTTTTAAACACATCCAGGACTGGTGACTTCACCACCTCCCTGAGTAGCCCATTCCAATGCCTGACCACTCTTGCTGAGAAAAAAAATGTTTCTTAATGTCCAGTCTGAGAAAAAAATGTTTCTTAATGTCCAGTCTAAGCCCACACAGTGGCAGCTCGAGGCCATTCCCTCTTGTTCTATTACTGTTTACCAGTGAGAAGAGACCAGCACCAGCTTCTCCACGGTTTCCTTTCAGGTAGCTGTAGATAGCCATGAGGTCTCCACTCAGCCTTCTCTTCTTCAAATTAACCACCACCAGCTCCCTCAGTCACTGATAAGATTTATTCACCAGGCCCTTCACTACCTTTGTTGACCTCATCACACTAGATCAGGTTGCTCAGCACCCCATCCAACCTAGCCCTAAAGAACTCTATTATTATTGTTTTTTTCTTCCCTAAAAGGAAAGCTTCGTTTTAAGCTGTACACCTCAGCAAAATTTCTGGTCACATCTGCATGATACCATCTACACTCTCAGTAGACCAACGATGTCTAGAGAAGATAATGAATTATAATTTAATCTTAGAAAAGAGTATGAAGGATAGGATTGACCATATATAAGTCATAGTACTCAGTTCTTTAAGAACTGACTTCTGTGATGGAAAATCATTCTGACGGGCAGAACAGCTTTTTATTTCAACCAACATATCAGCTTACAAAGAGAAGAAAAGGCAGGATGAACACTGCTTTTTAACTGCTCTGAGTACGTTGCTTTCTCCTATAACCTGACTCACATTATGCACTGGATTCTCCGTGTTTTCATTTCCTAAGTGTTCATAAGAACATCATGAAAAGCACAGCAGCCTGCACACTTCAGAACTGACAGCCCTGCTGGTGCTCTACCAGATACATTATAGATGACAAAATCTTACTTTTCACCTTAACCAGATATTTCTGAAAGTATTCCCCAAGTCATTTGGTTGATTTTTTGAGACTTCTACTATGTTGAGATGGAGTCAAATATGTTGTCTTCTCTGGAGACTTTCAAGACCCATCTGGATGCATTCCTGTGTGACCTGGGCTAGATTTTATGGTTCTGGTGTGGCAGGGGGGCTGGACCAAATGATCTATGGAGGTCACTTCCAACCACTTACATCCTGTGATCCTGTGAGGTCTGAATTATGTTTTGTTTATCACAGCTCTCGTCCACAGGTATAACATATATCTGAAATATGATTGTATCATACCAGGTTTAACAGGGGCATGCTAAGATGAAAATCACAGAATCATAGAGGTTGGAAGGGACCTGCACAGATCATCAAGTCCAACCTCCCTGCCGAATCAAGATCCCCTAGGGTAGTTTGTACAGGAAAGTATTTAGGCAGATTTTTAAAGTCTCTAGAGAAGGAGACTCCACAACCTCTCTGGGGAGCCTGTTTCAGGGCTCTATCACCTCACTTAAACCTTCTATGTTCCAGTTTGTAGCTGTTGCTTCTTGTCTTATTGCTGCTGACCACCCAAAAGAGATTGACCCCAGCCACTTGACATCCATCCTTCAGATATTTGTACGCATTGATCAGATCACCTCTTAGTCTTCTCTTCTGAATACTAAACAGTCCCAGGTCTCTCAGTCTCTCTTCATAAGGGAGATACTCAAGTCCCCCAGTCATTCTCATGCTTCTCTGCTGGACATTTTCCAGCAGGTCCCTGTCTTGAAATGAGGACCCCGAAACTAGACACAGTATTCCAGGTGTGGTCTCACGAGCGCAGAGTAGAGTGGGAGAAGAACCTCTCTAGACCTGCTGGACACACTTTTCCTGATACTCCCACAGGATGCCATTGGCTCTCTTGGCCACAAGGGCTCATTGCTGTCTCATGCAGAACTTGCTGCCCACCAGCACTCCAAGGTCTTAATATACAGTGTATATAAATATACTCTCATGTAGGTAACAGTGATGAGGACTCCAAGGTCTGAATATACACTATATATAAATATTCTATCATGTAGTTAACAGTGATGTAAGTATAGGGAGGACAAAGTATTTTGTGTGGTTAGCCATTTGGCTTGGTTTCATTCTTCCAGCCCAACCTGGATAGTAAGCTACCTTCCCAGTTCACTTTTGTTCGAATTACCCTGAGGTACACACAGGTCTCCAAGTGTTGACACTGAGAAATTGCAATTATTATGGAGTTGGACTTGGATATATTTCATTACAGCGATCTTTATTTTTCTCTCCTGAGCTGCAATATATAGCTGTCATCTTCAACTCAGAACACAAGAAAGTTTTTAAAGAACTCGAGCACATTAGTAGAGTCACATTGCAATAACTCTAATAAATTGCACCTGTGAACTCCCCTCTGGTTTATTTATATACTATATCACAGGTTATTAAGAGAAAATAACCCACTGAGACACAACATTCTTGTTTACAGTGAGATGCTGGTGATGACAGCAGGAATATAAAACATAAAATCAACAGGGAACACAGAACTAATAAAAAAACTGAGGGTCTATAAAGCAGGGGAAAAAAATCCAAAGCCAACTGTGAAGGCAAAAATAAAATAAAATAAACTTCCATCATAAAACAATCAAAATCTGAAGTGTATTTATAGAAACCAGGGAGCACAATACCCACTGAGCTTGAATATTTATGGGTGTCAGGAAATCTGTGAGCTATTCAGAATGAAAACTTGATCAGCAGGACATATCTTTCTAAAAAACTTGTTCTGCCTACTTCACTACAGCAAAGAAAAAGAACTTTAAAAAAAAAAGAAATAAACAAAAAGAAAGAAAACAAGAAACAAAGGAAAAAAGGAAAGTAAATAAAAAGAAAAGATGCAAGAAACAAGGAGGGGAAATCATCCTTTGGGAAAATTCATGTTTAAAGAGAAAAGAAAAATTGAGAAACTGAGAACCTTTTGAAGCTGGTTGGAGTTGTTACTCCCCTTTAAATTGTGTTTCATATGGATATTTGGTATCTTTACAGCTATCCTGATATGTACATCAGAGAGATGATACAAAATCATCAATCATTCAATTGCTCAGGATCAGAAGTTCTCTTTCTGATACCAAAAGAAAAATTACCTGAGAAAATAATGAGATCCTGTTAGCTGTGAGGATATGTTGATTATTTCACAAGTCACAGCATAGTGTGTTGTAGTGGAAGGGGTAATTAATTACTGCGAGTTTTTTTTTTAATATTAATATAGTTTATTAATATTAAATATTCAGAACTCACAGCACCCTGATCACCAAAATAATAATAATAATAATAACAGGTTCTTGCATCATTATGGAAACTATATACAGGTTATAATAGGATCTAGCAATAATTAGTAAATATATACATTAATTGAACTCGATTAAACTGGAAAAGAAAGCTTTGCGGTCAGAGTACTGCTTGTGGTCAATACTCCGCTTGCTCACTAGATGGACTCAAGGAGCTCCTTTCTGCTTATAGTAGAAGGCAATTAATGATTCCAAGAGGCTTTTGGTATTTATTCACAAAAATATTATCTGACAGCACTCAAGGCTCGTGGCAGGTTTGCTGTCGGTAGCTGTCAGAGGCTTTAGAGTTTCCCCAGGCTTCTGGGCACTGGGGAAAGGAGACAGACGATCTCTGACCTGTTCCTGGCTCTCTGGAAGATCTGTGTCATCTCCAGGGCTTCTGACTGGGCAGAAGGCTTTCAGGTGCAGGTAGATGTCTTGCGGTGTGCAGTCTCAATACAGTGTCGCACTGGCTGTGCAGGCTGAACATGTGGAGGTATCAGAGCCTGATCCTGCTTCACTGGGGCCCCACACAGCTCAGGATCAATGATGCAGCAGGCACGGATGCAATAGCAATAGCAGACACATCCTGTAATGGCAAAGCACACACTGTGCTCCCTGCTCATCTCTTTTTTATCCATACAACCAGAGACTAATGGGCCTTTGGACCCAGGATAGCCAATCAAATGGCAGTTAGCCACGATTTGACCATATTGGGTGAAGCCATAGGCTTCCTTTACCCTTTTTAGGCTAGAACACAGCCTTGCACAAGGCAACCCTGTGTACCTTGCTTATTGTGGTTGCTGGGCAGGCCACAGACCCCAGACTTAGTGGCTCCAGCTTCTTTGTCCTTTTTCCCGCAGTTGTTGTCCCCAAAACAGAAGGAGGGAGAGCAGAAAAACATGCCTGGGCAAGACAGGATATGTACAAGCCTAATCTGACCTACTTAGGCCTACCACTACATGTGTATAATGTGCTCTATAGAGGACTGTAGAGCTCCTCATCATTCTATAATTCTCCACATTACACTTTATATTGTACTTCTCTGTACCTGTATTTGGTTTCAAACGGGCAGAAGGATTTATCAGAAGAAGAAAATGAAGCATTTTTTAAGTGAGACAACAGATATGGAGCACCTCTTATTATTCCTCACTGAAACAAACATGAAATGTTAAAATTATTAGCACTCCTTTGCTGACAAATTCAAAAGTATTATCTATCAAAAGGAATGAAAGGTAGAAATATTTCTTAATTCTACTACATGCATAGACTGGAAAATATATCCACAAAACGCTAGCGAGGCTGGACGTGGCTAAACTTTGGTATAAGGCACACAGCTACATCCTCACCTCATGCTGAGATGCATCTTCACCTTCATTTCACAGACAAACAGCATATTTCTGGGGTAAGACAAGCTTACATATCATTCAGTCTCACAGAATATTACCAGACAGAGAGCAACAGAGTCCTGAGGGTTGGAGATAGGACAAAGAATTCATGTTTGTGTCACCAGGGGACAGTGATCGAGAGAAATAGGTAAAAGAAAAATGTTGCAGGACAGGTCTTGTGAATCCAGTTCGGTATCTCCCCTTTGAACCAAAATTCTGGATTTTGCACGAGGAACTCTTTGATATAGTTTCCCCATCTCAGATTTTTTTCCACCATCCATACATCAAATAAGCTACACGATTGCTCTCAGAACTGCTGCTGCTCTTATCTCCTCTGCATGGCTTGTTTCAGACAACATGGAGTCACACAGCTCCCCTTTCCATAAGAGTGGGCTCTTCAGGAGCAAGAAGGTTTTATAATGTAAATAATATTTCCCTAATTCCTATTCTGATTCCGGCTGCCTGTAGTAAAATGCAATGAATTAAAATTTCAGTCAGTACAGATGCTGCTGTCTGGGCTTGTCCCTGACCTGCTGTGTTAGTTCTCTGTATTATGCAGGAAGGTTAAATGAGTTCATCAACAGTTCTGTATCTTGTGGCATAACTTCACTGAGTGTCTGCCTTGGATGGACCCCTTGCTGACTACTCTGCAGCCCTAGCAAGGAATATTCCTCAATTGTTAGGTTTCTGTTTGTGGCTTTTTCTGTTTGTGTACTGTTTTACTTTTTGTTGTTGTTGTGGTGGTTATTATTTTGGTTTATGGGGGGGGGNTTCACAATGTTGTCAGGAAGGCTGAAGTAGAAAAGCATCTGGTTTATTTTTTTCAGCTACAGGCAATCATCATCATTACAAATAGCTTTAGTTCATGTATCAGCTTCACCCTCACCCTTCCTAATGAGTATAGATATCTGATTTATCCACTTCTGCCATTAAAGTCATTGTCTATAGCAGTGGCAGTGATATATACACCCTGAATGTCATGATCATCCCCTGTGAGATTTTCCAAGGAGAGTATCAATCTACTTGTGTGATATTGAGGGAAAAAGCTTCTCCTAATTTTTACTAAACAGTCCAGTAACAATCTTCAATGTTATTTCGGGTGTACCTGTGTGCAAACACTATGTTTAATATATATGTTCTAAGTATATCTGATACATTCTATCAGATGGCTGGTATCATCTCATGCCTTGCCATCCTATCAAACATCCCACTAGTAAGTGTTTGTTCCTTGCCTTTTTCTCAGGAGAGTGTCAATATGTAGTGCAATCTACGCTTTATTCCACTTTGGATGACATATATTGGTCTGTATGTTAAATTATGTGTCTAATTATTGTTGTGATAGACCTAAACAGGCCAAAATATGCTTTTACATGTCCTGGCTTGCCCAGACGTGTTTTTCTGCTCTCCCTCCTTCTGTTGTGGGGAGAAAGGACAAAGAACCTGGAGCCACTGAGTCTAAGCACTCTGGCCTGCCCAGACTTGTTTTGCATCCTGTGGTGAACAAAGTACACACAGACTTAGCCTGCACTTGCGTCATGCAAGGCCTATATTTTTCCCAAATTTGGGTAAAGCAAGCCTATGGCTGCACCTAATATGGTCAGCTTGGCTTGGCTAACTGCCATTCTGCTTGGCTATTCTGTGTCCAAAGGTCTATTCCTCAGAATCAGACATGGGTTCTTGTGAGAGGTCTACATGACAACCACCATAGGTACACAATAGTCATACAGACTGCCTTAAAAAACCAGAGCAGTGTCTTTTGATTGCCAAGTTAGCAATGGGAAGCTTGGGTCAGCTAAGCACGTCTCTGACTTCCCAGCACTGATGCTTCTCACCAAAACCCTGGGATCATTCCAGTGCAGTGTTGACATCTGGGTTCATTTTCACTGCACCTCCACACTCCCACCAGCACAAATCAGTCATGGTGATTTAGGCACAAGTGTACAAATCCAAACCATGATGGTTAACTAAACGAGGGGTTACTGAAACCCTTTAAAGAAT
>VWZE01009661.1:480883-492325 GCA_013396675.1 Eubucco bourcierii
TTTTTTTTTTTTTTTTTTTGGGGGGGGGGGTATGTATTTATTTGGTTTTTTTTTTTTTGTGGTGGTTTTTTGGTTTTGATTTGTTTGGGTGGGTTTGTTTGTTTTTTTTCAGGAGTGAAATAACCCTCATGCAGACTGCACAAACTTTTTCCTCAAGTGGTACTTACATCCCCATTTGTCACTGGGAGAGCTTTAGATCTAAGAGTATTCCCAAAGAGCATAAAATTAACAAAGCAGAAACTTTTTTTGGAAAAAGAGAAACCCAACCAAAACACACCCCTTGGTTTTTATATCCTGCACAATAACAACAAAATCTATTAAGATAAGTTTGTAAACTTAATAGCCCTTAGATAAAGACACTGTAACCACAGAGCACACCTTAAGGACAAGCTCAAGACATGCAGACTTTCAATACTGTCTGAAACACACACAAAGGAACATTTGCCTATACAAAGCTTGTCTTTTCTAAGTCAGGCCTTTTGAAATTACTCAGAGTTGAAGTAGAGAATATTTCCATGCAGACCACACTTGATTAATGGGGCCAGCTCACATTAGTCACAGTTCTTTAAAGAAAAACTTTGATACAGGCCATCTGTTGGAGTCTAGTAAGACTATATGCACATGCAGGCTGTAGCATAAAGCAAAGCATCCAGAGAGAGATAATGAACACAAAACCAGGCTGTGTTCTGACTTAGTTCCTCAGTCTGCTAAAAAGTGATTTGGCACCAACATAAGCAAAACCAGGGTGACGTATCCTCCAGTGATTGTTGGATAAGCCTTAAATTCACATCCTGGACAGTTCTGCCACATATTCCATAAATGAACCCTTTATTTTCTTTCTTCATTGTATTTTTTTAAAGAGTATTAAAGACATGTAATCCCTATTAAAAAAAAAAAAAAAAAAAAGCTTAGAAGACTCCAACTTTATGCACTTCATTTACTTCCAACCCTATAAAAGTGAAGATGGTTGTGAACTGCAACGTTCTGCACAGAAGCAACTTTCCTGCCTTCCTGTGAAATACTTCCCTTATAACCCAGTCAGGAACACAACTCTCTTCTTAGCTTTCTGTTTTGTTATACCAAAGAAGTTGCTGTTCTTGGATAAACCTTCTTTTCATTTTTTAAAAATATTGCTACAAGAGCTGTGGTTTCTGAGTTAGTTATCTGTTTCTTGTCACAAACTGTTTGCAGCTCACCTTGCTTTAGCTGTGGTGAAACATTTCATTTCCTGTCTTTCCCTTCTTTACAAGGAAAAGGGCAGACACTCCTCACAGAGGTCATGATCCAGATAACAGTCTCCAGATTTCTGTGAACCTTACGGCATTTTGGCTGTCATCTTATATGGAGGAGCCTGGCCACCTTCCTTTGCTATGACTTTAGAAAAGGTATACCTTGTGTGGCAGCTTGGAGAGGGTAGGGAGGGGAAGGGATGGGAGAACTTTGCATTTGGATGAGGTTCTGTGATTTTCTGTGGTGGCTCTTCTGTAAGACTAACTTGTAGAACTCCATCCACAGAGTGAGCAATGCATGTGTAGATGTTCAGGGGACAGACCAACAAGCCAGATACAGTTAAGTATACAACAGGTGGAACGTCACCAGTGACCCTAGATACCCTTATCACTGTAAACACTGATCAGAGAATTTGGCTTTGAGACTACTTGTGTATGAGGTATAAATGCACACAATAATATCATTGCTTTCCTTTTCCTTTCAGTCCCCAAAGGTTTTGCAAGCAGCTTATGACTTTTCAGTTGGAATCACCCTGAGTATTCCTGTCAAAACATCTGCCATAGTCAGGTCATTTCTGAATAATGCATTGAGAGTGCTGAGTTTTGAAACACTAAATACTGTGATCGTGAATGTACACAAAGGCCATAGGGACATGCTTCTGTTCTGTCTTAATCTGATTAGCTCTTTAGATCAGACTCAAGACTTTTTTTTTTTTTTTTTTTTTTTTTTTTTTNATTTCTCAGTCAGTGAAAATAAAATTCTCATCAGGAAAATACTTTGGACAATAAATGTGAAGGTAATGCGAATACAGCGCTCAGATTTTTAGAGCAAATCTTGATGATTACTCCCACGTGGGACTGTTTCTGTATCACATCATCATAGTTTGTTGTGGAAATGCTGTTTTTCAAATTTTTGTCCCTCCTGCCTTCCAGCTGCTAGTGTCTGCAGTGAAATGTATTAGCTGCCAGCTTGTCGTTCTTGACTTTTTTAATTTTTAGTTTAAATAAAAGTCAACACCTTCAACTTCCTTTAGAATGCATTTGTTACATGGGACAGCTGGTAGAACAAAAGGGAAAATTGGTTCAAGAGAAACAGTGTCTTAGAAGTGGGCTAAAGAATTATGCATTAGCATGAGATTTCCTAATATTTTAAAAGCATTATCTCATGGAAAGTGCATAGCAATAATAAAACATGAAAGGAGAGAGGGGGAAAAAGAAAAAGAAAACAAAAGCTATCTAAGCAACAGCTGTGGCTTAGGTAGCCAGAAGGATTTAGGGAATCAGCATGATCTATAAAGATTTCAAATCCTCTAACCAAATGGTGGGCATACCTTGGCAGCTGTAGAAATACCTCCACTTTTTAATTGCTTTGCTCATAAATTTATTTACTTATTTATTATGTGTCTTGCATCTTAACCAAGTTAAACATCATGTCTTACTTTTTTTTTTTTCTTTAACAATTTTTTTCCCCCCTCAACCACTCCCTGATACACACCTGTTTTCCAGAAGAGCCACAAGGGACAAAACAGCTGAACTTGGCACAATTGGTTAGCATGAGATAATTAAGTACCTCTTCTCCAACACTCTTAACAACAGCAGAAGTGTGCTACAACTGATTCAAAGAGGAGAGTTTATTTCAGTAGGCTGCACCGCTGCACCATGTCAAATGGAAAGGTGAAATTTTCACATCTGTTTGTTTTAAAAGCATGTAAATACCTTCTAGCCAACAACAGAGATTAGTCAGTGCAGACACCTGTTTCTGTTCTGTGCCAGAACGAGAATATTAAATACAACCCCTGCTGTTGAAAGGAACTGTAGTCCGCTGTGCTCATCAGACATCCCCACACAAGAAGCAGCTATGCTTTTGCTTTCCTCCTTCCCTCCCCCCCACTTTTAAATCCTGTATGCACATTTATCAATCTTAATCCCCATCTTTGTGAATTTCCTGAACTCATCTGGCAGCTGCCTTCCCAAGACTAAGCCTACCATGTATTCAGATAAGAATGGGCTGGTTCAGAGAGTTCAGGTAGTTCCATAAGTTCCCTATGAAGCTATAAATCCTATTTCTTGATACCAGTCGGAGTCACAGCATGCTTTGCATTATCGAGATTTCCCATGTGCCAAGACACACTTTAGTACTCTACAATAGAAATGCACAGGTGATTTGAACTTGCTGGGTGGTGTTACTTGGTCATCTCACTTCTTGCCTGAACTGCTATGGGTAGAAGCATAAATGACATCATCATAGTTCAGGCACTAGCATCAGACTTTCAGTGGTCTGCCAGCACTCATCCTTTACGGTGTATGTAGCCAGTGAAGTTTAGAATCACCTTCATGTTCTCAATCACTGCATGGTTCAATATTGGTATCCTGATAATTAGACAGAAATTTATGTCATTATGCATCAGGAAAAGACCTTCAAATCAATTCAAGCTGGTTTGGGGCATCTGCTGGTTTTTTTAATGATCACTTGTGTCCTATGATACTGATGATTTGCAAATTCATGTCTGGTCTCTGTTTCAGCATAGTTCAGGTATTCCATTGGTAGGACCCTTGATAAGACAGTTGTTTGTTTGTTGGGGTTTTTTTGTTTGGTTGGTTTGTTTTGGTGGTTTTGTTTTGTTTTGTTTTTTTCTTAAAAGCATGTAGAAATATTACAAATTTATATTTTAAAGATATTTATCATGGACTGCAAATGTATAGGACAATTCTGATAACAAAGACAAAACATCTTAAAACCTCTTCACAAAACTTCACTGGATTTAAATTATGTAAAATCTGGCTCGAACAGATAAACCTAGACAAGGAGTAGCTTTCCTATGAGGACAGGCTACAAGAGTTGGGGCTCTGCAGCCTGGAGAAGAGAAGGCTTTGAGGAGACCTTAGAGTAGCCTTCCAGTACGTGAAGGGGGCCTACAGGAAGGCTGAGGAGGGACTATTTGCAAGGTCTTGTAATGATAGGACAAGGGGTAATGGGTTTAAACTGGCAGAGGGGAGATTTAGACTGGATGTTAGGAGGAAGTTTTTTGCAGTGAGGGTGGTGAGACACTGGAACAGGTTGCCCAGAGAGGTTGTGGTTGCTCCCTCCCTGGAGGTGTTCAAGGCCAGGTTGGACGAGGCCTTGAGTGAGCTGTACTAGTGGGAGGTGTCCCTGCCTATGGCAGGGGGTTGGAACTAGATGATCCTTGAGGTCCCTTCAAACCTTACCATTCTATGATTCTATGATAATATTGCTAAGACCCACAGAGTCAGTTTTCTGTATTGCTGTATGGAGTTTACTTGGCACAGTTTTGGTAGCTAGGTGGTCTCTACAAGAAGATGCTAAGGACTGCCCCTGTGCCAGCCAGTTCCATCTGGCTCCAAAACAGACTCACCACTGGCTGAAGCTGATCCTGTTAGTGATGTTGGTGTCGCTGTTACAACATAGTTGAGAAAGGTTAAAAAATTCTCTACAGCAGCTATGAGAGAGGAGTAAGAAAAATGTGAAACAACCCTACAGACAGAAAGGTCAGCATGATGGAAAGGGAGGAGACGCTCCACAGACCCGAGCACAGATTCCCCTGCAACCCACAGAGAAGACCAGCATAAAGCAGGTTGTCCCACTGTATCCTTCAGATTCTATGCTGCAGCAGATGGATATACCTGATGGAAACTATATCCCATGGAGAGCCCAGACTGGAGGCAGCTTCTGGCAAGAACTGCAGAACGTAGAAAGAAGGTCCTGCAGGAGCAGGTTTTCTGGCAGGACCTGTGACCTGTGGGGGATGCACACTAAATCTTTCAAGAAGCAATCTTTTGATGAAGGATGATGGAAATGACTCATGCTGAAGCAGAGGGACGTGTGAGGAGGAAGGAGTGGCAGCAATGTGGTGTTATGAACTAACTGTAACCCCCACTCCCCTCTGGCAATATTCAGGGTGGAGAGAAGGTAGAAGAGTCATGGAAAAAAAAAAAAAAGTTGAAGTCCATGCACACTTTAGCAAATAAGAAAAATATATTTTTCTTGATTCAGATAAGAGATAATTCAGGTAATTGACATGAGATCAGAACTAATCTGAATATCAAGTTCCAACACTACACAAAAACATGAAGAGAACCCAAAACTTCTTTCTTATTTACTAATTTTATTTTTTTAATTTGTAGAATTAGGTAAGTTAAAATCACCACAGAAAGGCTATCCTGAAATAGAAAAACCTGACAAAAGAAACCACATAAGAAAAATCTGACTACACAACAGTTTTCACCTATGGTAAATATTTCTGAGCAAAAATCTGGATGTCTGTACTAGTGTCAAGAGGAGACTGAATATCAGATTAATTTCATTCACAATTGTAATTGCTTTTTGGAAAAAGCAGCATTTTAAGGAAAATTATTAATGGGAATATCCACTTTTTTCCATTTTCTTTTGGTATCTGAATAGGATCAGAGGATGATAGAGGTTGGAATGGACCTACGGAGATCATTGAGTCTAACCTCTCTGCCAGAGTAGGACCAGAAAATACAGCTGAGGTCACACACATGAATGCATCCAGACAGGGCTTGAAAGTCTCCAGAGAAGACTCCACAAACTCTCTGGACAACACTCTGTTCCACTCTCTGGACAACACTCTGTTCCACTGCTCTGTCATCTTCATTGTTCTTCATCAAGGTGAGATGTAACTTCCTGTTCTGTAGTTCACATCCATTGCCCCTTGTCCTATCACAGGGCACAACTGAGAAGAAACTAAAGCTGTGATATATAAAATGTCCTTGTCTTCTTCGTTACTTCTTTTGAGAGGGACTGACATACATAAAGCCAGTGCCTCAGGATGCTTATTAGGTCACAAATGCTCATGGAATTATTCAAATGCAGGAAAATTTAACATATGGTCCCACATAGTGTTCAGTTATGAAGCACTCCCATTTTTAATATATATATAATTTTTTCTTTTATATATACATATATATATATTCCTGATATCTCCCTGTTAACAAAACAAATAAGAATGCAAAGAATATGAAGACATTGAGGTCCTGGAGTGTGTCCAGAGAAGAGCAATGAGGCTGGTGAGGTGTTTGGAGTGTGTCATACAAGGAGCAGGTGAGGGAGCTGGGGTTGTTTAGTCTGCAGAAGAGAAGGCTGAGGGGAGACCTTGTTGCTCTCTACGACTACCTGAAAGGAGGGTGGAGTGAGACTGGTGTTTGTCTCTTTTCCCAAATAACTAGCAATAGGATGAGAGGAAATGGGTTTAAGATGTGCCATGGGAGGTTTAGATTGAACATTAGGAAAAAACCAAGAGAGAGTGGTGAGGTGCTGGAACAGTCTGCCCATGGAAGTGGTGGAGTCACCATCCCTGGAGCTGTTCAAGAAGTGTGTAGATGAGGCACTTCTAGATATCTGAGGGGTGGATGTCAAGATGAAAGTGCTAGTCTTTTTTGGAGGTGTCCAGTGATGGGACAAGGATCATCAGGTACAACCTCGAACACAGAAAGTTCCACCTCAACATGAGGGAAAACTTCCTTACTGTGAGGGTACCAGAGCCTTGGGACAGGCTACACAGAGAGGCTGTGAAGTCTCCTTCTCTGGACACTTTCAAAACCCACCTACATTCATTCCTGTGTGATTTGCCCTAGGTCTGGCAGTGGGGTTGGACTCAATAATCTCTGGAGGTCCCTCCCAACCCCTAATATTCTGTGATGCAGTGATTCAGGACATTTAGTGATCATATCAGTTGGGTTGGACTTAATATTTATCTCAAGGATCTTTTTCAACCTTAATGATTCTTGGTACACAGTCAGAAAGGTGCCTGATACACTCACTGAGAAACAGAACTTGCACATCTATATAAACACAAAAGTTTTTTTTAACGAGGATGCTAAAATGAATAAGAAATCAAACCTTTACATGAAGAAGGGAGGAATTAGGAAGAATCAGAATGCATTATCTGCTTCAGATCAAATATAGACAGAATTGGCAAGCTATGATACAAGCTGATGCCTATGCAAAGTGTCAAGAAGTGTCTTCTGTATAGTCAGTGCTTCTCTTGGGCTGCAGTTTGCTGGTTTTGCCTGTCTGACATTTTTTTCTCTTTTGAACAGTAATGTGTCGTATTGATGAAAGATGTGAAAAGGGGCAATGGGTGGAAGTTGAGGCATAGGAAGTTTCATGTAAACATGAGGAAGATTCTTGTTTCCCTGTGAGGGTGGCAGAACCCTGGAACACACTACCCGGGGGTGTTGTGGAGTGTCCTTCTCTGGAGATATTCAAAACTCACCTGAATGTGTTCCTGGGTGATCTGGTCTAGGTGATCCTGCTCTGCAGAGGTGTTGGACTGGATCTTTCCAGGTCCCTTCCAGCCCCTGACATTCTGTTATTCTGTCTGCTTCTGTGATTTTATTTTGTTTCTTCATTCCATCTCACTTACTCAGTTTCAAATATGAGGTGAAAGAGTCTCTGGTGTGAAGGAATACCCTCTCATTAAAAGTATATTGTGGGCTCTCATAGTGGCTGAGACAGGGACAACGTAATCTAGCAGAAATGATATAACCAATAGCAGGTAGAAACCACAAGAAAAGAATCTGCTCAGAAAAATTGCATAAAGAATTATTTGGGGCAGACTGAGAATTCACAATAATCCTTTCCACCTACAGTTCTGTTTTCATTGGTTCTACCTAAAAGGGAACAATTTGCATTATGCAAATACAGTGATGAGACTCTTTTGTGTCACTGAAAACAGTGATACACATAAAGTCAAGGCTACTACCAGCCAAACTATGACCAAGAGTAATGGTCTCTCTGCATCTCACTGGAATGCATGCTCAGCTAGCTGCTTTGCAGATGAAAATCATGCTGTAAAAGGAAGAATCTACTGTAAGTGAGAAGGTTTAAACTGCAGTTTAGTCCTCAAAGAAATCTAACGACCTTTGGGAAATGTTGCAAGACTGATCTCTGTCTGCAGGCATTTCCTTATTCATTAATCTATTTTAATTATAGTCCATGGGCAAAAGTGCAAAACTGGCCTTGATCCACAGCAGTGCTCACTGCTGTCACTTTGGGAGGTTCACAGAAAGAACAAGAATAGTAACTGTAGCAACTAAATATTTAGTCATTATTATTTCTTCAGTACCCTGTGGTTACTCTCAGCATCATTAATAAGTGAATGTGCTCATTTTTAGCTTACCATTTCTCCTCCTTATTCTCTCAATCTCTCTCTCCTTTGGGAACTTCTTTAGTAAATTGCCCTATATAAGATTTCATAGCACCATTGGTGAAAGACTTTATCACTAAACTAGTCTGCAGCAGTCCTAATACAATCATAGAATCATAGAATCATAGAATGGTAAGGTTGGAAGGGACCTCAAGGATCAGCTAGTTCCAACCCCCTGCCATAGGCAGGGACACCTCCCACTAGTACAGCTCACTCAAGGCCTCGTCCAACCTGGCCTTGAACACCTCCAGGAAGGGAGCAGCCACAACCTCTCTGGGCAACCTGTTCCAGTGCCTCACCACCCTCACTGCAAAGAATTTCCTCCTGACATCCAGTCTAAATCTTCCCTCTGCCAGTTTAAACCCATTGCCCCTTGTCCTGTCATTGCAAGACCTTGTCAATAGTGCCTCCTCAGCCTTCCTGTAGGCCCCCTTCAGATACTGGAAGGCTACTATCAGGTCCCCTTGAAGCCTTCTCTTCTCCAGGCTGCAGAGCCCCAACTCTCTCAGCCTGTCCTCATAGGAGAGCTGAATCAAATAATCCTGATAATTAAATATCATTAACTGTTCTAGTCTCTTCTTGGAATAAGCAGCATATTATAATAATTCATCATTTTGTGAGTGTTTCATTTTGTAAACCTTTCTATATACCAAGGTAGAGTGTCCAGGTGGCCAAGAAAGCCAACAGCATCTTGGCTTATATCAGAAACCATTTGACCATGAGGGCTATGGAAACACTGATTCCCTGTGCTTGGGACTGGTTCAGTTCAGGAATGCTTACTACAGAAAATGCATTAGAGGATAAAAGGAAATGGCCTCAAATTGTACCAGGGAATGTTTAGATTGGATGTTAGGGAAAAAAAATCTTCACAAAAGGACTGTCAAGAATTGGAACAGGCTGTCCAGGGAAATGACTGAATCACTGCTGATTTGAACCTGGCTAGGGACCAGATGCCCACCAAAGACACTCTATCACTCCCCTTCTTAGATGGACGGGCGACACAGAAAATATAACAAGAGGCCCATTGGTCAAGATAGTAGAAATTTAATGGGGCAAAAGCAAAGGCTGCCCATGGAAGGAAGAGTAAACAAACCCATTGTTCTTTACTTGCCACCAGCAGATGACATCTGACCGCTCCCCTGGAAGCAAGGCTTCAATACACTTAGAGGTATCAATGAATATCCCCACATTTCCTTCTTAAACTTAGCTTTGGTATCTGACATCATATGATATGGAATACCCCTTTGGTCAGTTTGGGTCAACCGGCACTGCCGAGTCCCCTCCAAAGACCTTGCCCACCCCTCAGCCTAGGATTGGGGGAGGGGTGTTGGAAAAGCACAGCCTTGTTGCTCGGTAATAGCCAAAACACTGGTGTGTCATCAACACCCTTCCACCTACCGCTACAAAACACAGTGCTGTGAAAGATACTGCGGCGAGAACTGACCCCATATCAGCCAAACCCAATACAGCCACCATCTCTGGAGGTATGTAAAAGAGGTATAGATACAGCACTTAGTGACATAATTTAGTGGTGGATCTGGCAGGGTTAGGTTAACAGTTGGCCGTGATATTAAAGTTTCTTTCCAACTTAAATGATTCTATGTTTCTAAGTAGATATCGTGACTTGTTATATTCCATGTAACAAACCTTATGTGGAATGAGTTATCTGTTGGCCTTATGGATAGAAACACAGAATCTGTTTTAAATAAATGGCAACACTAAATGTATGCAGTGAGCCATGTGAATATATCCTTTTGTTTTCTTGTTCCTGATGAAAACATTGAATTCAACAATTCTACTTACAAAGGTTATTTAAAAGATTCTGTGAACAAGTGATCCTGATATTTATTGTCTGTAATGGAAGTCTACCAAACTTCTCAGGTTATAAGGCCAAAATTGGGCATTTTGGAAACTGAAGACTTGCCACACCTGATCAAGTTGAGGAGGAGGAAGATAAGACCAAGCCTATAATATATATGATCTATTTAAGCCTTTCAGACACTTTGGAGTTCTATTTAGCAACTTGTTTGAAGCTGAGTTCCTGTGTTTAATTCCACCCTTTGTCCTAAATTCCTTTTGCAGACTTACTGTTTTCTTAAGCTGGTGATCTTATTTCTTGGCTGAAGTCTTGGCTTACTACACTCTTTTCTTTGGAGCTCAGATCACAAATTATTTACACCTCTAGCAACTACTTATGGTTTTTATTCCAATAGTGATGACTTAAATCATCCTCAACATCTTCTTCAACGTCTTTTTAATTCAATGTTTCAATCTCTATTCTAATGAAAAAAAACCCAAAACAAAACAAGCAGTGATTTCTGAACAACTATGAACTCTGAATAATCTAAGCTAAAAAGCAACTCTTATTTCTGTCTCAGTGGGTTATTTTTCCTGGAAGCTGAAGATATATAAGGACAGAGATTTATCATGGGAAATACTACTCTGAAAGTAACTAATTTTGGATGGGTAGCCCAATGAATTTGTTGTGTTGACAACCATCTTGAGGAGGCCTAAATGCCCAAGCTGCTCTATGATAATTTTTCCTCTATGTACAGTTCTGGGTTCTACAGCTAAATCTACTCACATATCATTTTACAACAAAATGACTGGAAGCTTTTCCTTCTGTATAGTATTTTTATATAAATCTCAAAGTAGGAATTCCTTTTCCTTTTTTTTTTGTTTTGGTTTTTTTTTCTTCCCAAGTAAGGCAGGATAAAATCCAGCAGGAACAGCCTGAAACCTTTCAGTTTGTTTGTTTTGCATGAAACCCGTTGCCCTTAGTCACAAAAGTTGAGAAATAGACATATCCTAGCACTGCAATGCTTTTCATCTTACAATTTCATGAAGCTGTTCCATGTGCTTTGATGAATATTCATCAACTTTTTTTCCAAAGTGAAATATTTTGGTAAGACTGATGAGGAAAGTAGAAAAAAATTACACTAAGATCCAGGAATATTTAACTTTTCAAGTTAAAAAAATCCTTTTCAAATCTATCCTGGAGAAAAAAAAAAAAAAAAAAACTTTTT
>VWZE01009661.1:507320-520309 GCA_013396675.1 Eubucco bourcierii
GGTGTGGGGGAGAGGGTGGTGGCAGGGGAGAGAAAGAGAGTGTCTCTTTAGCTGTGGAAATACTTTTCACATACAAAACAGAAGTCAGGTTGGAAAATTCCAGTCTGAAATAGGTAGATTCTGAGTACAATTCCACCTAGCTACGTTTTCAGCTTCATTGCCTACTTAACTACTGACTGTTCAGTGCAATAGTTTTTAACATAGCAATTTGACACAACATTAAATTGTCATTTTACCAACAAAATGCAAGATATAGATTACAGGTGAGACTATTCAGCATAAATGAAGTTCAGAGAGAGATAGACCCATAATCATACACTTTGGCATATACTGCATGCATGAAATCCTTTAAAAATAACTATACTTAACATTCAAGTATTATCTAAGCTTATTTAACAGAAACAAGGAAAAAAAAAATCAATTTCATCCTTGATTCCTCATATACCTGAAGAGCAAAAACTACAACTGTGAATGCTTTGGGTTTTTTAATTTCATGATGCTTCCGAAGCAAAATATCTTGATTGATATTATTATTATTGATTTCCAGGAGCACCTTTTTATTTTTTTTTTAATTTAAATGTAAATATTTTCCAACATTACCCAATTTAGAGCTGTGTCTCCTTATACGTGTCCTCAGCACTGTCAAAAACTGCTTCCCTAAAGAATATGAATCACAGGATCATCTTCTGAATGGAAAAACATGACTGGAAAAACATGGACTAGAAAAATATGGACTTCACAAGTGGAGCACTGCTGGATAAGGAATTGGCTGGATGGTCGCACACAGAGAGTGGTGACCAACAGCACAATGTCCACCTGGAGACCAGTGCCAAGTGGTGTCCCTCAGGGGTCAGTGCTGGGACCAGTGCTGTTTAACATCTTTGTCAGTGACACGGACAGAAGAATGGAGTGCACCCTCAGCAAGTTTGCAGATGACACCAAGCTGTGTGGCACAGTCGACTTGCTAGAGGGCAGGGATCCATCCAGAGGGACCTGGACAGGCTGGAGAGGTGGGCCCAGGCCAACCTCATGAGATTCAACAAGGCCAAGTGTAAGGTCCTGCACCTGGGAAGGCACAATCCCAAGCACAAATCCAGGCTGGGTGGTGAATGGCTGGAGAGCAGTCCTGAGGAAAAGACCTGGGGGTCTGGGTTGATGAAAAGCTCAACATGAGCCTGCAGTGTGCACATGCAGCCCAGACAGCAACCCGAGTCCTAGGCTGCATCAAGAGAAGCGTGGCCAGCAGNAGTGTTGGAGCAGGTCCAGAGGAGGGCCACAAAGATGATCAGAGGGCTGCAGCATTTCTCCTATGAGGACTGAGAGAGTTGGGACTGTGCAGCCTGGAGAAGAGAAGGCTTTGAGGAGACCTTAGAGTAGCCTTCCAGTATGTGAAGGGGGCTGCAGGAAGGCTGGGGAGGGACTATTGACAAGGTCTTGCAAAGACAGGACAAAGGGCAATGGGTTTAAACTGGAAGAGGGAAGATTGAAACTGGGTGCTAGGAGGAAGTTCTTTCCAGTGAGGGTGGTGAGACACTGGAACAGGTTGCCCAGGGAGGTTGTGGCTGCTGCCTCCCTGGAGGTGTTCAAGGCCAGGTTGGATGAGACCTTGAGTGGGAGTACTAGTGGGAGGTGTCCCTGCCTATAGCAGGGTGTTGGAACTAGATGATCCTTGAGGTCCCTTCGAACCTTACCATTCTATGATTTCAGATGGAAAATACCCCCAAGATCTATTTACCTTGTAGTATTGTGTTAGCTTTAACACAAAGACTATGTCCTTTGACTCACATCTTGCTGTGAGTTTGGAATGGTTGAAGATCGGATAGGATGTTGCTAGTACTCTGGAATCATAGTTTGTGTCTCTTTATGGAATGAGAAATCGTGATAAAGGAAAGCCTCTTCCAATGAATGTTAATTTAAATCGATACATCTATAGATATATAGATACAGAAACTAGAAATTCTAATCAGCCATGACAAGTAGAAATGAAGTTCTGTGTTCCATTCCCATATATATCCATTTGTAATTAGAAATAAATGTTACTGGGAAAACTTAGAATTACTAATAGCTGGGAAAATAAAATAATTTGTCTATGTATTTTTTATACCTGTCCAAAAGCTTAAATGGTTATTCAGTGTTTGATATCAGCTTTCTGTTTTTCTTCCAGGTCCTAAAGGCTTCAAAACCACTGCAAACAGTTACATTTACCTAAGCTTTGCTCTTGCTGTGGAAATGTTCTTAACCTTTGGAATTCTTTTGATTTTTTTTTTTTTTTTAACAAAGATAAGAAAGACAGGATGTTAAAGGACAAGTCATAGAATAATGAGCAGATCAAGATATGCATGATTTTTCACAATACTGGGGAGGAATAACAACAGGCATGGGGTTTACCCTACTGGAAAGCACTCTTGTGGAGAAAAACCTTGAAGTGCTGGTGGACAGCAAGTTCTGCTTGGGACAGAAACATGTCCTTGTGGCACAGAGAGCCAATGGCATCCTGGGGTACATCAGGAAAAGTGTGTCCAGCAGGGCTAGGGAGGTTCTTCTCCCCCTCTATTCTGCCCTAGTGAGACCACAACTGGAATACTGTGTCCAGTTTGGGGCTCCTCAGTTCAAGAGAAACAAGGACCTGCTGGGGACAGTCCAGCAGAGGGCCACGAGGATGACTGGGGGACTTGAGCATCTGGCCTATGTAAAAAGACTGAGAGCTCTGGGCCTGTTTAGTCTGGAGAAGAGAAGACTGAGAGGAGATCTGATCCATGTGTACAAATATCTGAGGGATGGGTGTCATGAGGCTGAGGCCAATCTCTTTTTGGTGGTCAGCAGCAATAAGACAAGGAGCAACAGCTACAAACTGGAACATAAAAGGTTTAACCTCCACACGAGGAGAAACTTCTTTACAGTGAGGGTGACAGAGGCCCAGAACAGGCTTTCCAGAGAGGTTGTGGAGTCTTCTTCTCTGGAGACTTTCAAAACCTACCTGGATGCGTTCCTGTGTGAACTACCCTAAGGGATCCTGTTTTGTAAGAGAGGTTGGATCTCTGGAGGACCCTTCCAACCTCTAAGGTTCTGTGATTTTATGATACCACCTTCTTTGTATTAAAAAAAATAATAAATGAAAATGTCCTAAATAATAAATTCCAGTAAGTACCAGTATTGATTAAATTGATGTAAACCAAAACCCATATAAGTAATCTAACTGCATGATGAATCAAAATGCTCTTAAGTGGTGCAAATTCTGTTCTCATGTTGTTAATACTTTGAATACTGGATTTCTTATTGATATGCTGGAGATTTTTATTATTTGTTTATTTACACATTAAACCCAGCATGTTCATGTCAGGTTTCTAATGTGGAATATCCTGCTTCTCCCTCGAAGTTTGCTGGATTTGTACAAGTCTTGAGCAATGCAAAAAAAAAATAAATAAATACTACTGCTTTATGAGAACTCCTGCAGGAAAGTGGCAGGTTTCCTCAACATCTGGGATAGGTTTGTTGTAGTAAACATAAAGTGAGAGCAGTGTTTCTTTTTTCAGTACTTAATAAGCATGTTTACTGTATTTTGGTGGTGAAAATAAACAAAAAAAAAATCTAGACAGGTTTGTCATATACTTAACTTGAATTTCCTCTTGTTTTCAATATGTTTTCTGAACTGTCACCATATACAATGTTGTGACAATTATTCACTGATAAGTTATTCCATAAAAAAATAAAAAATGACCAGGAAAAGCACAATCTGTACCCAAAATACCATGGAACAGACTTTTCCAAATGTTGTTATGACTACACAAAATAAAGACAATCAAATTCAAACAGAAAAAGAAAACATAAACCAAACAAGCAAGTTAAACTCACAAGAACAAAACAGGAGGAAAAAATTAGGTGGAAAATTAACCCTTTTTTCTGTTTTGACACTTTTTAAATGACATATTTAAATTGATGCTGCTGGATGTTATAGAATCTTAAGGTCCCAATGAGGGCAAGCACAGTTTCCCACAGGAGCAGTATAAAGATTCATGTAGATCTTCATTAGCTTCGCTCCTTCTCCTTCTCCTTCTCCTTCTCCTTCTCCTTCTCCTTCTCCTTCTCCTTCTCCTTCTCCTTCTCCTTCTCCTTCTCCTTCTCCTTCTCCTTCTCCTTCTCCTTCTCCTTCTTCTCCTTCTCCTTCTCCTTCTCCTTCTCCTTCTCCTTCCCCTTCTCCTGGGTCTGGCTAGGATGGAGTTAAGTTTCTTCATAGCAACTCAAATGTTTCTGGTTTCTGGATTTGTGGACAAAGTGTTGAGCACTAACGTTTTGAGTTTTGCCAAACAGTGCCTGCATAACCTCAAGGCTTCCTCTTCTTTCTCCCGTTCTGCTTTCCCCTGTGTGCGCTCCCCAGTTAGTGTTGAAGGTGAGCAAAAACTTGGGATGTGGCACAGTGAGAGCTACTAACTCAAACTGGCCAAAGAACCAGTGGTGCTCAGCACTAAAAAAAAAAAAAAATATAGTAGTGAAAGAAAGTAGGGTGGTGGTGGAGGGGCTCTATTCCAAGGTGGCCACTGCCCAGTCTGGGCATTAGTCTGCCTGTGAGATACAGTTGCTGACACATGACTTGTTTTTTTGTCTTTCTTTCCTTGACTTATTAAATTGTCTCAATCCTTACGTTTTCTTATTTTTACTCTTCCTATTCTCTTCCCCTTCTCACCAAGGACAGGGGAGTGAGCAAGCAGCTGTGTGAGTGATTAGCTACTGGCTAGAGTGAACCCACCCAGGGAACAACGTAATTTTGATCAAATGTAATGCACCCTGCATCCTCAGAGGTTCCTACAGTTTGTGTGTAAATAATTTCTTGCTAATACTATTGACAGAGGATTTGCAAAATGAGAAGTGAAGGAGTCTATATGGCACCATAAGTGTAAGACCCAGACTATAGGAAACCAAACTTCTTCTGTCTCTTTTCTGACACTATGACCTGTGTAACTGCACTGATTTCTCATACTTGCACTACTTTTCCCTAAATGTTTCTGTTCATTTCTGCATTGTAGGTCTGCAGATGTAATGAAGGGAGCTTTAGAATTGTTTTAGGTTTCATAGGAGCTCATCACTTTCTTTAGGTTTAGCAGGATCTCATCATTTTATCCATCAAATTTGGGATACTGTGCAGAGAACAGGAAACAATGCGATTGTCATTTGATACTAGGCATTCATCTCAGGGTGGAGACACTCATTGACCTCCATTCATCCACTGTGATCAGCTGCTGGAACTAAAGAGTTCATAAAAGGAGAAAGGAAAATAGCTGAGCAAGAAATGTGAAATTTAGTGGTGCCTAAAAGAACATAGAAGTCACCAAAATGTGACTGACTGTGAGTCCGTCTCTTCACCTTGTAGCATAGAAGGTGGAGTCATGCAGACAGTTGGTATTCTGCAGTGAAAAGCCAAACTGGTTTCATTCCTATCATCCCTCAGTTACTAGCTCACTTAATATTAGGTGCTGGTGTATGCCCACATTCTAAAGGTAAGAAATACTGAATGTATTTCCTTAACAAAACCAAACCAAACCAAACCCAAACAAACAGCAAAGGTTTTGAATGAAACTGTTTCATAAGGAATTCTTCTTCACTACTGTACCTAATAACAAACAAACAAGTATAAATAAATAAATAAACCCCAAATAAATGATTTTTTTTGTTGTTGTTATTATGTACTAAATCCATATACATGGCTGGATAACTCTAGAACAGTCATACAGCATGTAGTAGAGGAAAGGGAAATAAGGCTGAGTAAATTATGAATATTATGTTTTAAATGTGTGACAAGAATATGTTCAGAGCTCAGTCGAGCAGCTTGTAAGGCTTTGGTTTTAGGGTAGAATGGTTAACCTTAAAAAAAAGAATGAAAAATACAGATTTCAGAGGCTAAGCTGATGGTGTAAAAGGCAGTATAAAGATTTTAAACATTTTAAGATGTTCTTTTGTAACAGCCAAGAATGGCAAAGAATTCTTCTGTTTATCATCTGAAGTATTCTTCATCTTCTCCACCTGAACTACAACATAATTAGAAGAAGAAGAATGTATGAGGATGTTATTTTCTCCTAATTCTTACATAAAAATGTCATTTTGATGGTAGTAAATTTTCCTGGAACATGTAGAAGCCACTAAAAGCTCAGTTCTGAGAGATTTTATAGCCTTTGTCAAATGATATCTATGTATGTATATAATAAATTGCAGTAAGTATTTCCCAGTTTTATCCAGTAGAAATTAAAATCTTAAGACTCTCAGAAAGAAGGTTATAAAACACTAAAAAAAACCAATCTAGTGAAGGAGTAGATGGCAGTATGCTTTATAGCTGCTTGAATTAAGACAGATATGTTTTTCAAGGTCCATTGCAGAGACAGAGGAGTAATACAACCCTTTGTTTAAGAACAGATTTGAAACAAAGCACTATATACCATCAATATCCAGCCTTAAATCTGAAATACTGACAGTGAAACCTCTGCAGGCATGTAATGTAACTACTTCTTATTTACCACACAGAGTAGACCCTAAGACACTGTTAAATTGGATCAGGTGATAGGAAGAAAAATTGAAAAGGTAAAAAGATCAGCAAACTAGAGAAATGAAATTGCAAGAAAAACCATATATAAAAAAAAAAGGAAGAACTAATAAAACAAGAATTTCCTCACCTATCTTTGCACTAAACCTTACATTTCCTCATGGGTCTTGTTTTTCATGCAGTATAATAATTTACACGTCGTGGGCAAAAAAAAAATCTTGCTTTAAGGTAGAATGTCCAACATAGGAAGAGTGGTCATGACAGGACTGTGGCAGATTATGTAGGAAGGATGTGTTCCTGTCAATGCATAGTATTTGCCAGGGGAAAAAAAGGCTATTAACAATAGAATCATAGAAAGGTTTAGGTTGGAAGTGACCTCCAAATGTCATCTAGTCCAAGACCCCTGCAGTGAGTAGGCACATCCTCCACTAGACCAGGTAGCTCAAAGCCTCATTGAGCCTCACCTTGAACAGCTCCAGGAATGGGGCACTCTCTACTTCCCTGAGCAACCTGTGCCAGTGTTTCACCACCCTCATGGTGCAGAACTTGTTCCTCACATCCAATTTAGTCTGCTTTTCTCTCATTTCAAACCAGTGCCTCTTGTCCTATCACTTCAGGTCTTTGCAAACACTCACCCTGCAGCCTTCCTGTAGTCTCCTTCAGATCCTAGAAGGCTCCTATTAGGTGTTCCTGGAGCCATATATGACAACTAAGCAGGATTTTTTCTCTTAGTTTTTGTTTTGTGTTCATCTGTGGTGTTTTGTTTTCTTTTAGTTTGGGATTTTTGTTTACTTATTTGGTTTTGTTTGATTGCTTTGTTGGTTGGCTTTGGGTTAGGTTTGGGGTTTTTTTTGGGGGGGGGAAAGTTGTTTTCTCTTTTTTCCACAATAAGAACAATAATTTCAAGAGACATATTAATCAGATTGTGAAATCCAATATTATTCATTAATCCATGCCATATCCAATCAATCAAATTTCAACTGCTATGAAACTGTTATTTTACTACCTGTTATTCTCAAAAGGGATATTGGGTTTTATTTGTGTTTTAATTACATACATGAGAAATAATACCTGTGCTACAAATAGCTAATTAAAAACTTACATCTGCAACTGAATCCTCTTAATCACAGAATCACAGAATTAACCAGGTTGGAAAAGACCTTTGAGATCATTGAGTCCAACCTCTCACCTAGCACCTTTCTATTAACTAAACCACAGCACTAAGTGCCTCATCCAGTCTCCTTTTAAACACCTTCAGGGATGGGGACTCCACCACCTCTCTGGGCAGCCCATTCCAATGTCTTTCTGTGAAGAACTTCTTCCTAACATCCAGCCTAAACTTGTCCTTGTGCAGTTTGAGACTGTGTCCTCTTGTTCTGTCACTGGGTGCCTGGGAGAAGAGACCAACCCCCACCTGGCTACAACCTCCTTTCAGGTAGTTGCAGACAGCAATAAGGTCTCCTCTGAGTCTCCTCTTCTCCAGTCTGAGTAACCCCAGCTCCCTCAACTGCTCCTCATAGGACTGTGCTCCAGCCTCCTCACCAGCCTTGGTGCCCTTCTCTGGACATGTTCGAGCACCTCAACATCTTTCTTAAATTGGTGGGGCCCAGAACTGGACACAGTACTCAAGGTGTGGCCTAAACAGTGCTGAGTAAAGGGGCAGAAGAACTTCCCTGGTCCTGCTGGCCACACTATTCCTCATACAGGCCAGGATGGCATTGGCCTCCTTGGCCACCTGGGCTCAAGTTCATCTGCTGTCAACAAGTAGCCCCAGATCCCTTCCTACCTGTCTGCTCTCCAGCCACTCTGTTCCCAACCTGTAGTGCTGCATGGGGTTGTTGTGGCCAAAGTGCAGAGCCTAGCACTTGGACTTGTTAAACTCATGGGATTGGTCTGTGCCCACCTGTCCAGCCTGTTCAGAACCCTCTGCAGAACTCTCCTACCCTCTAACAGATCAACACTTGCTCCCAACTTGGTGTTGTCTGCAAACTTACTGATGGTGAACTCAATCCCCTCACTCAGATCATCAGCGAAGATCCAAACCAGGACTGGGCCCAGCACTGATCCTTTTTCCTCAAGGCAGGAAGCTGTCTCAAAGAATACAGACATGCATGATAAAAAACTGTAAATTGGGAAGTGGAAAGAATGGCACACAGAGGGCTATTAAATGATTTTCTGATAATTAACTTCTCAATAGAATTGAGTGAAATATAAAGCCCTCTGAAGGAATTCATGCATGAAGACGTGTTTTTGAGAGAGTTCTAGGTTGGGGGTGGATGGTGAAGGAGACGTTAATTAGAGACTGTTCCAGGTATAATACATGAGGTAAATTCCTCTCTGATATGGTGTTTCAATATATAGACAGAAAGTTCACTCACCTCAAAGACATTGCTATAGTCCCTTCATTAATCTACAAACATGCATTAGCAGTGCCACCAAAGCTTCTCATTACAAGAGCAAGGAGAAAGAGAAGGTGAAAAGAAGTAGAAACACATTAAGATGCCAGAATGTAAATATTCTGCTCTCTCCTCAGCCTCTTGCACATATATCTAAAGTAAATGTAGTCTCTCGCTGAAGCCAGTGATCTTATCTCATGTTTTCAGCAGTCCAATGCAGCCTCAGAGGCACACAAAAAATTAGTGCTCATTGGTGTTATCTGCTTTTACCTAAAGAAAATGCTGTATTGATGAATGCAAAGAAAAACATTGTGCCTGTCTGATAAGACATCATCCCTCCTGGCACTCTGACTCTGTGAAGTACAAGATAACACACTGGAGAAGTAAGAATTGAAAGTCTCAGTTTTGGGGTAAATTCCCTGAAATCACAGAATATTAGAGATTGAAAGGGACCTCCAGAGATCATCCAGGCCAACCATCCTGCCAAAGCAGGGTAGTCTACACAGAAATGCATCCAGGCAGGTTTTGAAAGTCTCCAGAGAAGGAGACTCCACCACCTCTCTGGGCAGCCTGCTCCAGTGCTCAGGCACCCTCACTGTAAAGAAGTTTCTCCTCATGTTGAGGTGAAACCTCCTATATTTCAATTTGTAACCGTTACTCCTTGTCTTATTGCTGCTGACCACGGAAAAGAGATTGGCCCCAGCCACTTGACACCCACCCCTCAGATATTTGTACACATTGATCAGATCCCCTCTCAGTCTTCTCTTCTCCAGACCAAACAAGCTTTCAGGGCTTTCAGTCTCTCTCCATAGGGGAGATGCTCAAGTCCCCCAGTCATCCTTGTGGTTCTTAATTCTAAATAGAAAGCATTTCAGTCAGATCAATCAAAGGCTAAAACTACAAACCTTTGGAAAACTGTATCCAAAAGATGAAGTGACCTGCATCAGCAGTACATTCTGACCATTCTTATTGGCACTGTTTAATATTCACAAAGGAAAGGTAACGACAGACTGGGCCAGGTATCGATTTAAAACCACAATTTGTGTTTATTGACAAGAGTTCTACAGTCCACCCTCTCAGACTGAACCTGCACCTTTAGATAGAAAGAATTAGCAGTAGCAAGAATGATATGCAAACATCTAGCTGCGCTCCTTGTCATGACTTATTAAAGTCAGTTGCATTACTTTTTATTTTTAATAAACATAAGTTTTCATGGAGGTAAAAAAAAATAATACAAAGAAGATTATTTTAAAGCATGTCAGAAAAAAAAAATAGTACTGTTGCTAAAGGAATACAGAAATATTCCTTTTTCTGATATTCAGGTTTGCTATATTTAAATTTATTTCACAGTGAGTTCTTTGCTGAACATCCCCCAGACTGGTGAAACATATAAGGAGCATTGTCTTAAGTATCTGCTTCTGTATACCAGGTAATATATCCTCTCCTAATGTACATATGAAATAGTCACCATTAAACACCAATGGTCTAAGTACATGATGAACTGCAAAGATACTCTCAAAACTCACAAAAATAACCAATATTAACTGGATTTCCTGAAGCACTGGAGAGAGCAAAAACACCTGTTTAAATTTTCCATGCTATTTACTTTGGATGAAGGTGACGCAGTAGGTGACTTTGCTGTCACCGTAGTTTGTGATGAGTTAGTGAAATGAATTCAGTGACCCATAAGGTCATGCTGAACTCTCAGAGCACAACCAAAATTATTATTGCACTCCACACTCTGTACTGGCAAGTTAGAATAAAAATAACACTGCAACTTTGGAACCTACATGCTTTTCTGCAGAAGAGTAGCACAATGAAATTCTGCCTAGCTCTACGGTAAGGTTTTTTTAAAGTTTTGTTTTAAAAACCTCCTTACAAATTGGTACTGAAAACAATATTTGTGTGTTTTTCTGTCTCAATGCCAACACATAAAGAAAGCTGGTGAGAGATTTCAGAATATTATTTCATTATATTTTGTGTGGGGTTAGGAATACAGGACTGCCAAGATTTGGGCTGAAGAGGAACTGTAGTTTAAGTCTTTTGCTTGAGGATGCAACTCAGTTATTTTTATACTTCTTTATTTATACATCATTTATTTCTTTATAAGCATTTTGCAGCATTTAGCACCTCAGTATTATCTGGTGCAACACTGACACACTATTTTGTTGTCAGTGTGGCATACAACCTGGTAAGGACATTAAGATGGTCTCTGAAGTACCTCTAACTTTTGGTTCAAGAACAGAAACAATTAAATTAGATCATCCTATACAGCACGATATATGTCATGGCATATTAGTGTGAACACAGAAAACTCTATCAGGAATAAGTCTACACTTAGGTTACAACGTAATATAGAAAGTCACAGAAAATTAAAATATAAAATTGATACAAGACTTTTTGTCTTTCTCTTGATTGGCTCTGACTATATTGGGTCTAAAACATCACGTTATATCAGAAATATCTCTATCTCTATATTTATATCCATATATCTATCTCTATCACTATGTGTCTCTCACTCTATGTATCTCTCTCTATCTCTGTCTATCTCTATTTCTATGTCTATCTCTATCTCTCCACTCTATCTCTATCTCTATCCCTCTCTCTATCTGTTGTAGTAGGCCTAAACAGACCAAAGTAGGTCTGAACATGTCCTGACTTGCCCAGACATGTTTTTCTGCCCTCCTTCCTTTTGTTTTGGGGAGAAAAAATTACAGGAAAGAGGACAAAGAACCTGGAGCCTCTGAGTGCCCAGACTTGTTTTGCTCCTGTTTACACCCTGTAGTAAACAAGGAACATACACTTGACTTCTGCTTGTCTCATGCAAGGCCTATGTTTTTCCCAAATTTGGGTAAAGTAAGCCTATGGTTTCACCTAATATGGGCAAGCTTGGCTAACTGCCATTCTGTTTGGCTATTCTGTGTCCAAAGGCGCATTGGTCTCAGCCTGTATTGATAAAAAAAGATGAGCAGGTAACACAATGTGATCTGCCCTTGTATTTGTGTTTGCTTGCTGCTGCCTGCACACAACTTCTGGCAGCGTTCTGCCTCACTGACTTATTGCATCCTGAACTGCCTGGAAACTACCTGCTTTGAGTTTACCAGGAACAGGTTTTAAATCCCTCCACTTGATAGGCTTGCATAGGCAGCATGACATTATGCTAAGGTTGCACATTGGAAGACATTCTGCCTGCACCTGCCAGGATGAGGAGCCCTGGAAGGGACACACAGATCATTCAGAGAAATCAGAACCAGGTCAGAGATCATCTGCCTCCTTTCTCCAGAATCCTGTGAAGTCTAGGAAGAATCAGAAGCCTCAGCGGCTAAGAAGACACCGACAGAATTCCCTGAAAGCATTTGTGTGCTTTCTGAAGCTGTAGCCAGCCCTGCGAGTCAGGAGACCATTTTTGTGGGTAAATAGTTAAACCCTCTTGTAATTCACCATTGCCTTCTGCCATAAGCAGAAAGGAGCTCCTTGTGTTCATCTACTGGACAAGCAGTGTATTGACCGCAAGAGGTGACTACAGGAACCTTCTCTTCCAGTTCAATTGAGTTTGATTAATCGTAGAATCATAGAATGGTAAGGTTGGAAGAGACCTTAAGGATCATCTAGTTCCAACCCGCTGCCATAGGCAGAATGTTATATTATTGCTAGTTATTTGTTCTAGATACTATGTTATCATCTGTATAATGTTTCCATGACCTTTGCAGAAGAACCTAATTATTGTTAAAATTGGTGGTGAAGGACGAGACTCCTAAATACCAAAATTAATACACACTATTAATTTTTTTTAAAATACCATCTCACCATTAATTAATTACCCCTTCATTACACTATCTCCATCTCTATCTCTATCCCTATTTCTATCCTTATCTCTATCTCTATCTCTATCCTTATCTCTATCCCTATCTCTATCTCTGTATCTATATCTATATCCCTATCTCTATCCCTATCTCTATATCTCTATCCCTATCTCTCTCTCTATCCCTATCTCTATCTCTATCTCTATCTCTATCTCTATCTCTATCTCTATCTCTATCTCTATCTCTATCTCTATCTCTATC
>VWZE01009661.1:520352-544466 GCA_013396675.1 Eubucco bourcierii
TCTCTATCTCTATCTCTATCCCTATCCCTATCTCTATCTCTATCCCTATCCCTATCTCTATCTCTATCCCTATCTCTATCTCTCCATCTACATCTACATCTACATCTACATCTACATCTACATCTATATCTATATCTATATTTATATCTATATCTATATCTATTTCTGCTTCCATTATTATAAATACTTGACAAGAGATTCCTTCTTTAGTACTGATTATTGTTATTTATTTATAATAACAGACAATACTAAGTGCACCTCATTATTTTGAGGTTAGCAGAATGGACATGAAGGTTTGCAAGAGCCAATTAGGCATCATATTCTGTAACATGTTTTACTGCTTTGTAGCAACAGGTCAAACAAAGCAATGATGAGGAACTATGTATTTATTTCAGTTTGCTCTTTGGGCTTTAGCAGGTTTAGGTACGCTGCAGTTTCTCTTGAGCTTTTTCCTTGTCTGCAGAGAATGGGACAGATATTACCTACCTCAATTCTGTCTTACAGAATTTGAGATATTACTTAGAAGGAACAGTGTTGCAGAGGCTCACCGATTTCAATTTATCTGCACTGTTCTTAGCTATTCCAGTTATCATTTCTGACATTAATTTATGGTCCTTTTATTTGCTTTTTTGTTTTGGCAAACAGCTCAGAGTCACACTTGTTGCAGTAGTGACTGTAGTTTAAACAGCCTTTGTACATGCATGTCTCATTATTAACCAAGAGCCAAGCTGCTGTCTGGCATTTTTTGGGACAGATCAGTCAACTGTCCAAAGCCCTCAAGGCTTCTGAAAGCTGTAGAGATGCCAGATACTGGGATGCCAAAGTGACAGCTCCTTCTGTTTTAGAGCAAAAAACCTAGTGCTCAGTATCTAGGATTGGAAAGAAACGGTCTCTGTGGGTAGCCTGCTTTAACATCTCCCCAGAAACATCTGGTGTTTGCCACCAAGGCAGAAAGAATTACAGATCAGATGGAGTATAAGGTCTGATCTACATCTGCTCCTGAAGTGACATGCCTTGAGCCATCAACAGGAAAGGGGTTAGCCTCACACAAACGGATGCAATATTCAGAGGACTATGGATTCACCCACATTTTTTCAGTCTTCCTGCATTCAGCATTTTCCAGCAGGATATGTTTAATTGTGTATGACATTGTGCTGATCCTTCATTGATACTTTTTATGCAACTTTATTTTAGTAAAAAAGGAGATGACTAAAATCAAGCATTGTCAAAATTGATAATGACAACCTTAACGGAGAAGCAGAGATAACAAAATTCTTTATTCCCCTCAAAAGCACAGGGTGTTAAAGTTTTCGGATTATATCAGGTCTAAGGGACATCAAATGTCAAAGACAGCTGATGTGAGCTCTAGGAACCTTCAGTATCAAATGTTCTCCTCTATAATAATGGCCACTGACATCAATCTCAAGACTGTGGTTACAAATGTGAAAGAAAGTCTTACAGTGTACACAGATTTAAGTTGTGGAGAAAAGCAGGGGTCCAAATGAAAGCCTTAGTGTTCTGTCACTGAAACCTCACTGCCAGAAGGGAGGTTACTCATCAAAAAAATGGTTTCTGTGGCATAGCACTCAAACTTCCACATATTTTTGTGTTATCAAGAAGGTTTGTTCTAAGAAAGCTATTTTTCCTTCAGATTACTACAGAAGAATCTCACTTACTTTCTTTCCTTTTTTTTTTTTTTTAAATCTTCCTGTTCTTTAGTAAAGAACATTTATCTACTTCAGAGCAATTGGCTTCCAGACAGACCAACTTGCTCTGGAAATATAGTGATATAGTAGCACTTCAATAGTTGTTTGCAGCTCCCAAAGGGGACACTCATGCTTAAAGACAGACAAAACAAGACACATTTATGCTTCCACATTGCTTTCACAAGTTGTTCATAGCTGAAGATGCACTTGCAGAACGGCATAAGAGTCCATAAAGGATGTGATGACAATAGGGTCACAAAAGAACCCACAACAAAATTGAATAAACAAAATCCACATCTAAGTTTCAAAGCTTCTAGGATTTTATCAACTCTGACTGGCTTGTTTAAATTGTTCTGAAAAACTTTGCCAGAATGTTTTAAGGTATTTTGATGATCTAGGTAGGATTATGTTATGAGAAGTGATTTTTACAGCTAGAGACAGCTTTCTCAAGGGACCTTCAAGCACAAAGTTTTTGTGCTTGAAGCAGCATACGGTTTTTGAAAGAAAGCTCAGAAAAAGCACTTTAAGTACCTGCAAGTTTATAAAAATGGAGCCATACATCTGGACTTATGGAAGCAATCATAGGATCATAGAATGGTTTGGGTTGGAAGAGACCTGAAAGATCACCTAGTTCCAACCCCTCTACCGTGGACAGGAACAGATTCCACAAGACTGGATTTTTCAGAGGTTCATCCAGCATAAATTTAAACCAAACTAAAGAAAGCAATTGAAGTATAAACATACCTCTAAAAGACCTTTCAGGGTCCACATTTGACACTGAATAAATTTACATTTCTGGTGAGCTTTTCTGCAATGAGGTCCTTTTATATTACTTTTAATGATCTTGGTGCCTAAATTCAGCTTAAAACATTTTTTTTTTCTGTCACTCACAGTGTCTGTCTGGAAATCATGCTTAACTGTCATGGATTTTGGAGATTAGTAGATAGACAAATGATTTAGGTAGCAGTCTTTCTTTTTTATCTCATTGCATGCTTTTTAAATTTTGTTCGATTGGTTTTTTTCTTTCTCTATTTTTTTATATTGTTTGGGGGTTTGTTTGCTTTTTATTTTTATTCATAGGTACTTGCATTCCTGAAAGTCCTTTTCTGTAAGTTCAAGTCCAATTGCTTGTTCATGACCTAAAATCCACAATATGACTGTATTTAAGAGCTTGATGCTACACTGATATTACTTTCCACATGTCTTCTAAACTCATGTTCTCTGACTGTAATTCCTGGAAAAGTCAGTAAGGAGGGGAGGACAAGGAGGAAAGATTTAGCTTAGAATTGAATACGGGGTTCAGTTTTGGCCGCCTCAATACAGGAAAGACATTGAAGGGTTGGAGCAGGTGCAAAGAGGAGCAGCTAAGCTGGGGAAGGGCCTAGAGAATGAATCTTGTGAAGAGCAGCTGAGGGAACAGGGACTGTTTAGTCTGGAAAGAGGAACATGAGGAGAGACCTTATTACCCTCTACAACTGCCTGAAAGAACAATAAAGAAAGGTAGGTGATGCTTTCTTCTCATAAGTAATTAGTAATGGAAAAAGAGGGAACAGTCTCAAGCTGCACCAGAGGAGCTTTTAGCTAGACATTAGAAAACATTTTTTCACTACAAGAGTGGTCAAGCATTACAGCATGTTGCCCAAGGAAGTGGTTGAGTCACCATCCGTGGATGTGTTTAAAGGTAATTTAGATGTGTCACTTACTAATACAGTTTAGTGGTGAACTTGGTAGAGATGGGTTAATGGTTAAACCTGATGACCTCAAGGGTCTTTTCCAACCTGAATGATTCTATGATTCATGGTTTTGTAGTATTGTTTATGTTGGAAAACACCTTTAAGATCATCAAGTCCAATCATTCACTCAACAGTACTGAGTGCAAAGCTAAACCATACCCTTCAACTTCATCTCTGTCTCAAACCTCATGTATCCGAACAGGCTTGGCTCAAAAATTGCTGCCCATTATTCTCACAGTCCATGGCCATTTTAGTTCCTTCCTCCATTTCCAAGCTCTGCCCTGTGCCAAGGCATTTCAGGCTCACTGGCCCTTCATTTTCCATCACAAAAGATCTTGTTGGGGTAGTGGACTATAAATCAACCCATCTCAAGAAATGAGCCTAATGACTGGAGAGATCCCTATTGTACATGGGTGTAATTGTAGCCTTACTCTGTACCTCCACCTTTCTCAGCCATCAGGGGAGCAGGATGAGTCCATTAGTGCTACTCGTGTTCACGTATGTGCTCTGTATGTCTGTCTTTGTTGGTGTTTGCAGCCAGACACATCTGTGTGTGTCTGTGCTCTGCATGCAGGTCCACTGTGAATGCATGCTCAGTCTTACTGCTGGTGGAACCTAGGGCATGGAGCTGCAAAAGACTCACCTCACTCAGCCTGTTAGAGTCAGCATGAAATATTTTCCCCTAAGAGCCTGGAGAATACAAAAGAAAATCCATGGATGATACGTGGGTGATACTAGCATTTTAGAGGGATACAATTCTGCAGATATAGGTACAAGGAATAAACGATGCCCTACTGATTTATTTAATTTCCCTTCACAGAAATATATGAAACTGAATTCCCACCCAGCAACTTTTCTCTTTGCCATCAATATATAGAATACGTGACTTCAGCTGCAAGGCAGAACACTGACAGTTTTTTTTGTTTAAGCCCTGCATTGATTTTTGCATCAAGATTAGGGAGAGAGGGAACAGGGTGAAAACAAACAGCATTTGGCTGAACTCCACTGAAACATCCTGGAACATGATGGGCAGCCAGGAGGCAAATACTGAGTGAATTCTTTGATCATAAAAACCTATCTGGTGTCAGACTATGCTTTTGATGATATATGAGCCATGAAGAAACAAATGTTAAGAACACAACATCCAACCATATTGGAGGGGAAGAAGGATTCAAGATTAACTCCTGTCTTCTCCTCAGGTAACACGCTTCGTACTGCCAGCCACAACAACTCAGTGCAGGATGAATATGAAAGAGACATCTTGAGATGCTTTCTGACTGTTTCAGCCTGTGCAGCTTGTTTTGGTAAGCTTACTCGAGATTTCTTTTATTTTCAGACTTCTTCCAGGGAATCTTTACCGACCATGGACTGTCACTGCCTTGCATTCAAGATTCTTGAACTAAATCAGCAGAGGAAAATCCACATGCTTTACACTTCTAAATGTGTTCACAACCACACTGACTATATGTGGAAAGAGAAAGAAAGTAGTGAATATCAAGGAATGGAATGTTTTTTAAGCACAATTAGGTAAGAGGAGCCCTAGGCTTGGTGATTTCCCCAGTCAGATTGACCATCTCTTATGGCTCAGTTACCACAGCTCTCTCAGGCTGTCTAGAACTGACTTAGAATGTCCTGTCTTAGTTTTCTGACAAGGATATTATGGCAAATTTGAATGATGCAGAGCTTACTGATGTCACCATAGGCAGCTCCTGTTCTTCAAACACGAAATGTTTGGTGACAACAACAAAAATTTCAATATTCTTAGAAGAAAGAACAAACAAAGGAGTCCTAATGAAAACAATAAAAAATACTGTCTTTCTAAGCAAGGTCTCCTCTGTAATCCCACTAAGCCAAATGGGCTGAAGACAGACTTAAGCAGAGAGGATGACAGTCATTTCATTTGGTAACTTGGCTTGCTGGCAGAATTTGATCCTGATATTTAAAAGTGACGGGGAAAATTCAAAATTAAGACGACAGTGTTTTCTAAAATGGTATCAGGGAAATACTGGATATTAAAACTGCGGACATCATTCTGAAAACAATTAAACCATTCTCTGGAAGTTACCGTGAAATGAAAAAAGAAAAGAAAAAGCTACTTCAAAAACCACAGCAACCAAATTATTATTTCTGTAGTAAATGGATGATGATGTAGAACTAGGTGAAGAGCTCATGAGGAGTACACAATAAACCAGAGATATTAAACCAACAATAAAAAGTGTACCAACAGGTTTAGAGCTGTGGAACAACAGTACTTATAAACAAGGAATGAAAATCACAGAATCACAGAACATTAGGTATTGGAAGGGACCTCAAAAGATCATCCAGTCCAATCCCCCTGCCAGAGCAGGATTGCTTATACCAGATCACACAGAAACACATCCAGGAGAGTCCTGATCATTTCTAGAGAGGGACACTCCAAAACCCCTGAGGAGCCTGTTCAAACAACACCAACAGCAGGATAGGGATATAGGAAACTAAATGCAATAAAACATATTACAGTCGAATACAGACATTATTGTGTTATTATTTTAGAAGTAATAGTTCTCTAAAGGACTCTGAATTGTTTAGAAGATAAAAAAATTAACATGAGAAATAATATATTTCAAGATACAAAGAAAGCAACAAGTCAACAAGTATCTTTTCTCCAATCAGGTCGAATTTTTTTGTTCAAGGAGACTTGTTCCATTGTCAGAGATTATCTTTCAAGGAGGAAAATAAACATATGTTGGAAGAGCAAAAGACCGAAATGGGCCCTTTAATTGATGGCATGGCAGCTCAGATGGAACAGTTCAACTTTCTGAATGATTTATACAGCAAATTTTCAAGGGCAAGTTTCATCAACAGAAGTCCAATCTTTTATGAAAATGCTGTTGCTTTCAATTTATCACTCAGATGAAAGCTTGCACCTGCTCTGGAAAACAAAGAAGCAAACAAACAAACAAACAATCCACCAAAGAGTCTGAAGTTAATAGTGGTGGATATTGAAATAAGGGTAGGTGATAACACAGATTCAAGCCATTCAAATTCAGTAAAGGAATCCATTATATGCATATTTCAACACGATTCATTTTACAGTGACCAATATTCAGCTCAGATCTTGAGAGCAAAGCTGCAATTTTATTGAAAGTGTTGAGAAGCATTTGGAACTGCACCAAACATAAGAGAAATGTATGTTCCTTACACGTTTTAGTCTATAGTTCCAGTTTCAGCTACAATCAACTGATTACTTAGCTTCAGCTGCTTCAAGCGAACTGTTACATTACAGAAGAGGCACTGAAGTCCATTCAGGAACACCTCTGTTTATTCAGCCAAATTAAATGTCAGCTGCTTTTCTGAAGTGCTGAAGCTAATAGAAATTGTTGTAGAGATACTGGCAGGACATGCTGTGAGAACTGTTTCAGTGCTCTGTGCCACATTAAAACATGGCTTTGATCCACAGTGACATAAACCTGACTTGTGCGGCATGTGATTTTATTTCTACAAGCCATGGCACTGCTTTAGTCATTAAAGATGTTGTAGGAGTGCTCAGTTTTGAGCAGACAGAAGTGAAAATTACTGGTTTGAATTTTACTAGAGTTGTTAAATGTTTTTTTTCAGTTTGTTTTAAGGAATCACAATCTCCATAGAATTCATTGTGTTATAGTTTTGTTTTGTAAAGTGACTACATTTTGAAGTAAAATAAACAATCTTCTACTTCAGATCTCAGGTAAAAACCTGAAATGTAGTAGTTCAACCACTACAGTGGGGAGGGCGAAGGGGAAAGGATGGAACACTGCAGGAGAAAAGTCAATGGAAAATCTTTTTAGATCTCAGCCATCTCTATTTGAACATCTTGTTTTGAGCCCATGAAACACACAGGTCCCTGGTGGCATCTACATATCTCAATTAACAATTTCTTTTCACAATCCAACCTAAATCTTCACTGACCTGAATTCGAGGCACACATCTGACACAATACATCTATGAGAGGGGACAACAAATACTGATCATTGCAAACGCTATTTTTTTTAACAGCCTATAAAATAAAATATAAAATTAAATTAAATTAAATAAAATATTTTTAAATGAAACAAAATTAAATTAAATTTTAAAATTTTAAAATAAAATAAAATAATCTCTACAGGGAAAAAAAAAAAAAAGCTTGTTACGTATTTACATATTTGCCTCAACACCAGACAGAGTAACTTGGACAAAATCAAAATAATCAAAACCTAGCACAAGCTGCAGAAACAAATCATGAGGCAATCTTGCCTCCAGATAAACAGACTATGTAAGTTAAAAAAAAAAAAAAAAAAAAGAAGTGGAAGCAATACCATTGCATTTCTGCCTCCCAAATGATTACCTTATACATTCCAGTGCCACTGCAGACAGGAACCTAGCTAATAAACAAGTCATAGTAACAGGAGACTCTGTTATCAAGGACAAGGTTTTTGATTGCAGTAAAGACAACTTGTTTGCTTTCCCACTGGGTATAAAAGCAGCAGCACTCAACTGAGCTCTGGGAAAAATGGAAAAGTCATCAGTTACAGCCTGTGTGGTGTAATAAAGATTATCACAATTGTGGAGTGGCTTCTGAGCAAGAAGAGATTGAAACCGTTTGGTAATGTTGAGTTTTGCAATGGAATAAATGAGTGAACATGACAGAAGTCTCTGGAATCACAGAAGTTGTGGATAAAATGAATAGGAATGGTTATGCACTATTTCCCACAGGATAAAAACTCTGAAACGCCAAGCTTAATACACCCCTCTTGAAATGTAGTGTTATGGTGTTGAAAGAAGAACTCAGTGGGGACAAAATTAATTTTCTATGTACATGGAAAAGGTAGAAAATCACAGAATCACAAAAACGTTCAGGTTGGAAAAGCCCCTCAGGATCACCAAGTCCAACCAATATCCCTACACTACAAGGTTCACCCTTAAACCATATCCCCAAGCACCACATCCAAACAACTTTTAAACACATTCAGAGTTGGTGACTCAACCACTTCACTGGGAAGCCCATTCCAATGCCTGACCACTCTTGCTGGGAAAAATATTTTCCTAATATTTATATTTTCTTTTTCCAGATAAATATTTGGATTGTTTCTCATTTTGGAATTAAAAATATTCAAACATTTCACCAGCTTTTAAATATTAGATTAAATAGAATACTATGTATATAAAGCAGTTTTTCTGTAGAGGATTTGTTTTTTTCCTCTTTTCTCTGTGAAGTTATTTACTTTGCTCTGGAAGTCTTATACAACCTCAAACACCACACACAAAGAGAAAAATATTTATGTAACTCAAGTCAATTCACCTTCACTGAGGAGCACACTGAAAGTACGAGACTTGGACTGAGAGCCACAAAGTTAAACCCCCACATGATGTAAGTGGTGAGTGCAGTGGTGTTCTTATCTGTATAAGTAGGTGACACTCTGTTTACACAACAGAATTATGAACAGTGTGAGACTGTTTACATCTAAGGTTGTGTTTTGGAAACAGTGTTACTCAAGAGCTGAATAAAGTAGTACAGCAATATATTATGAATCTTTGGTAAGCTGTTAATGTGGCTGCTTATATCATAATGAGAAAGTAAAGTGCCAGATAAGCTGTATCTGAAGTTTTTCACTTGAAGAGGTCAATATTTTATTCTGTACTTTCAGAGAGTGATGATCTGATAAAATTTCAGCAATCTTGGCATAAATTATATTATACATGATTCATACAAATTACTACTGATATATTTGCTGAGTTACTTGCAATTTGTCAAAAGCTATTTCCACTTATAATTTAAATAGTGTGCAAAAGAGATATGATGAAAGCAGCCATTTTGTCTGCATGTGAGAGTGAGTAAATCCCAATTACTTTTTCTTTCTACAGCTGCATAGTCAGAAAAAATGTTACTGTTATAAGAATCCTTCCTTTTCAACCGTTCTTGGTTACCTCATACGGCGGAAACTTTTCTTATCACTCTGCATCAAGTAAAATGAATTCCCATAAATTAATTTTGACTGAACTCCTTATTAATTTTGTTATGATAAAAAAAACCAACCCTGTAGATTCCTCTGAAAATCTTTTAACTCAATCCAAAATCTCATCTCTCATTGAGTCATTGTGTAGGTAATTCTTATGAAATGTCTTTTTTTTTTTTTTTTTTACAAAGAAATGCTAAATATTTCTTTCTGAATATGAGCACTTTACATTAAAACAGAGAAAATGTTTTATATGTTGGTTCATATAATTGTGCAAAAATATTACAAGAATAGAATTGTCAGGGTTGGAAGGGACCAAAAGGATCACTCAGTTCTACACCCAGCTGGCTATGGACCGGGACACCTCACACTAGAGCAGATTGCTTAGAGCCACATCCAGCATGACCTTTAAAACTTCCAGGGATGAAGCTCCACCACCTCCCTGGGTAACCTGTTTCAGTTACTCACCACCCTCATGGAGAAGAACATCTTAACATCCAATCTGAATCTACCCACTTCTAGTTTTGCTCCATTTCCTCCAGTCCTATCACTGCCTATCACCCTAAAAAGTCCTTCCCCAGCTTCCTTGTAGCCCACTTCAAATACTGGAAGGCCACAATAAGGTCTCCTCAGAGCCTCTTCATCTCCAGACTGAAGAACCCCAACTCTCTCGGTCTGTCTCCACGGGAGTGGTGCTCCAGCTCTTTTCTTTAGGTATGTATTCTTACTGTTGGACCAGCCTCATGGCCATATCTCAGGGCAACTGAATTTTAGCAAACATGCCAGAGGCCATGAAAATACACTGTTAGAGCATGAAAAAGAAAAGTCACTGGGCTTCAGGTTTTTTTTTCATTATATGAAAAAGCTAACAACAAAACTACATATGCATTCAAGATTAGATACAAAATGTTCTGATTCTCACCTAAATGTATCACAGTATCACAGTATCACCAAGTTTGGAAGAGACCTCAAAGATCATCAAGTCCAACCCATTACCACAGACCTCAAGACTAGACCATGGCACCAAGTGCCACGGCCAAACCTGCCTTGAACACCTCCAGGGACGCTGACTCCACCACCTCCCTGGGCAGCCCATTCCAGTAGCCAATGACTCTCTCAGTCAAGAACTTTCTCCTCACCTCCAGCCTAAACTTCCCCTGGTGCAGCTTGAGACTGTGTCCTCTTGTTCTGGTGCTGGTTGCTGAGAGAAGAAAGCAACCTCCTCCTGGTTACAACCACCCTTCAGGTAGTTGTATACAGCAAGAATGTCCCCCCTGAGCCTCCTCTTCTCCAGGCTAAACAATCCCAGCTCCCTCAGCCTCTCTTCATAGGGTTTGTGCTTGAGGCCTCTCACCAGCCTTGTTGCCCTTCTCTGGACATGCTCAAGCACCTCAATGTCCTTCTTCACTTGAGGGGCACAGAACTGGACACAGTACTCAAGGTGTGGTCTAACCAGTGCAGAGTCCAGGGGGAGAATGACCTCCCTGCTCCTGCTGGCCACACTATTCCTGATGCAGGCCAGGATGCCATTGGCCTTCTTGGCCACCTGGGCACACTGCTGGCTCATGTTTGTATGTATAATACAGCTGATGTGTATGCATATTCTGTCTCTATAATCATGTGCCTGACCTTTTCTGAGTGATGAATAACATGCTAGGTTGAGAATCATTTCTTTTCTCCTCTATAGTAGTTGTTTTGGGTTTTTTTTTCCCTTTGTAGATCTGCACAATGCAAGTAAAAAGATGAGATGTGCATGATTCCGTTCTAAGTACTCTCCTCTCATAATGGCTTATGCTATCTTGTTCTTTTTCCATGTCCAATATAAACAATAATATTGGCATGCGTTAAACAGAAGTTTTTCCTATCTCTTTTGAGTAATGTTGACCATCAAGTATTATGCATAAAATCTAATTAGTGTGTTGATTGCATTGACTGTGTTTGGAAACAAAAAATGTTTCATTACTATGCTAATAGAAATAGCTCTTGTTTCCACACTGTCCTGGTAGACTATGATATGAAGCCAATAAAAGTCAGAATCTTTCCTAATTTACAGCCTGTATAGTTCTGTCCAAGTCTCTGAAGTTATACCATGGAATTTGGTTGTTAATGGGTCTCAAACTCAATCTTCTGCAGTAATATAAACAAGTATATAATGTATAAAACTCAGTTTTCTATTGCAGATTCTGGAAAACAAATTATGCTTTAGATTCTGGAGAGAAAAATATGGACTGCATTTATTTATTTATTTTACAGGTGGCTTGTGAAGAAGTTCAATAACATTTCTTATAAATCTTAATAGTTATTAACAGCCAGAGTAAATGAGCTTGTACATGTGTATGAAATCCTGACACTGTTCCATTTGGATCATATCTTACACAAAGCAATGACTAAAGGGAGGAAAACAACACCTGACAAGGCAAAGCAAAATGCCATTTGTCTTTTATATACAGAGTGANTCAAGTCGTGTGTGTACATTTCACAGGCACACATACTACAATGCCAACAGCTAAAGGCACAATCTGTGTTTGATTTTGCCATCTCACCACTGTGAACCCTTCAGTAGCAATTTCTCCAGCTAGCAAAACTTGTTTGGCCTCAGCTGTCACCAGCCAGCCCAGCTGTCATCAGTAATCTTTCTGATAATGTGTGCTGCTTTAATACCCTAGATATTTTGACATGAAATTTGATGAAATTTAACCAAAACAATTAGTAAACTGATCTGTATTATCGAGTGAAATAATAAATTTAATTTACCTTAAGTTCAAATATCTTTCTGCTATGACTCCATTTTAAAAAAAATGAATCATTTTTTACTGTTGCATAAGCTTAAAATATAATTATTTGGTACAGGGAAATTAGAATCACTATTCAAGAACCAAAAAATCTAACAGCAGTACATTTAAGTGCACTCACCCCAGCCTTGTGATCAGCTCGTTGTTGTGTTTAAGCTGAGCTATTTCATTTCCTGAGGTCTTCTCCCCAGGGATCCAACTTCCCAAGTCATTTTCTCAGAGCTATGCCTGTATTTTGAAAAGAAGTCTACCAGGATAAGAACTGAGAAAATGAAATACAAGGCAGGAGATCAGAAAGTGTGAGCATGCATATGAGAATAAAAGATAGGAGCAAAAGGGGATAAATAAAACAGTCAGATAAAAGAAACCAGGAAAGAGCATCACTACAGGCTGAAAAAAAATGTCTTTTCCAACTCAAAATCCCGAGGCTGATTACAGGGTAAAAATATGAGCAGTATCACTCTTGAAATGGAAAATATATTTTCTTAGAATTTGAATATTCCAACAGATAATTTATTTTTATTCTTTAATATTTCAGTTTTCATACCAAGTCAAATCACTGTCACCTGCAACTTGCATCTTGCAACATTCTATTTCTTCTGCAATGACAGATGCAGTGTTTTTTTATGTTGTAGAAAGGAAATACTCTAAAACCAGATGTTCAGTGAAACTCTCTGTCCTGCTTTTGGCTAAGGCTAATTTTCTTCCTGCCATAGTGCTGTGTTTTGGGTTTATTCTGAGAATAATTTTGATAGTGGTTTAAGTATTGCTTAGTGTTTGTACTGAGTCAATAAATTTTCACCTTCCCATGCCCTGCCAGAGAGAAGCCTGGAGGGTTACAAGAATTTTGGAGGGGACACAGCCAGGATAAATGATCCAAAGTGGCCAAAAGAATATTCCATACTGTATGACATAGTGCCCAGTATGGGCTGGGAGGGCTGGGTTGCTTCTCAGTGACTGACTGAGCACTGATCAGTGGGTGATGAGCAAGTTGCATTGGTTTCACTTGTCTTTCTTGGGTTTTGTTTTACTCTGTTTTGTTTATCTTCCTTTTCACTACAGTTATTATTACTATTTTTTTTTTCAGTTTTAAATAGTTTTTATCTCAACCCATGAGTTTTTACTTGTTTCTGATTCTCCTCCCCACCTCACAGCGTAGGGCAGGTGTGTGTTAAAACACAACATATCAAACATCCCATTTTTTGAGAGCCTTGTTGCCAATTAATTATTTTTCTTATTTTTAAAACTGGTAAATTTTATATTTTAAAAGCCAATAAATACACATTCCAAACCTACTGGAATGTGCAATGGCTGTGATAAATTACTACTTTTTCACTATACAAACCTTCAAGATTTCAGCCAGAGTGTTCTGGGCTCATGTTAACACAGTGAGTGAATCAAAAAATCTGTGGTGTATATTTTGGATTATCAATTATGATCCTTATTCCTTAATAAGAAGTGAGTAGTACTAGCCTGTTTTTCGTCCTGTGTTCTGATGAAAAGGACCTTAAATTAATGTTGTAATATCAAAATGAGCCATCAATGTGCACTTGAATCCCGGACGGTAGCTGTACCCATGGATGCACCAAAACCAGTGTGACCCACAGGATGAGGGAGGTGATTCTCCCCTTCTTCTCTGCTCTCCTCAGATCCCACCTGAAGTACTTCATCCAGTTCTGCCTCCACCAGTATAACAAGATCAAAATGCTGGAGCAGATCTAGAGGAGGACCGTGAAGATGATCAGAGGGCTGGAGCACCCCTCCCATGAAGACAAGATGAAGAATTGAGCCTGTTCAGAAGAGAATGCTCCAGGATGACCTTGTAGTGGCCTTCCAGTACCTGAAGGGGACCTGCAAGAAAATAGGAAAGGAACTTTTTGCTGGGGCTGGTTGTGATAGGTTGAGAGGGGAAAAAGTGAAGCTTGAAGAGGGCATATTTAGACTAGATACTATAAAGAAATTCTTTACAGTGAGAGTGGTGAGACACTGGAATAGGCTGCCCAGGAAGGTTGTGGATACTCCCTCCCTGGATCTACTCAAGGTCAGGTGGATAATGCCTTGAGCAACCTGGTCTAGTGAAAGGTGTCCCTGCCCATGGCAGGGGGTTGGAACTAGATGACCTTTAATATCCCTTCCAACCAAAACCATTCTATACATCTATGAATGTTAGTGTCTGTATGAATTCTAGTTAGGAAATACCATGATACCACCATGTAGCACTTTCTCTTGAAAGGGACTATTGCTGTTAAGAATGTAAAAACTGGCTTAAGACTCTTAGGCCATTCCACCAATGGCTAAAGGAGAACATTGCAGGTACGTATATACACTAAGTCAAGCCTCCTGTAAAGGATCAGTCTTCTAACTCTGTAAGGTGGTTTAAGAAGTTTGTCCTTGGGTTTTCATTCAAAATCCCTGGGAATTTTTGCAGTACTGTGTGTACAGACTGATCATATTTAAACTACATTTGGAAACAATCTTGGAAGGTGTAGGGGTATAAGTCCTTGGGATCATATAAAATCAGGAAATATCAAAGCAAGTAATGGTAATCTCAGACCCTATACCTGCAGCATAGCCTTGGGTAACTGAATAAATCTATCTTTATTTCAGATTCCCTGGGTGCTGTCTGGGAATATAAAGGCTTATTACCTGCTGTAGAGAAGCATAATGAAGGCTAAATTAATAAGACATCTGGATGCATACACAAACAACCATTGATTTTATAGGCTTCATGTACATGACTGTAATATTAGGTGGAAGTTGTGAAATCTAATAAATATCAAGCAGCAAAAAGTGTCAGTGTAAGGAATGTTTCACAGACATGAAATAGTGTAAGCTGACTGTCCCTGTCCCTGCCAGTCAGCAACACTTAGGTGTCTTGGAACGTCACTGAAGAACTCCAATGAAATTGTTAATTGCGCCTTGCCAAATCCAAGTGTTAAAGAAAATCCTTCTGTGAGAAATGGATCGAATCATTGGTCCACATAGGGTCTAGGGGGTGTCCTATCTAGACTTCAGATGGCACTTCAGAGGTTCAAAGGCCTCCAACAAGTTCTGTATCCTAACTGCCAGTCACCTACAGTTTCCTCTACTGTCCTATAGAGTTTCAAATGGCACTAGAAATTTATCTGCAGGTAACTCCACCATGCCATATTCTGTTATGTCTGTCATAAGGTGTGACAGTTTGGGAGTTCCCCACCCTCCCACACTTTGTAAAATGACCCAGACTAGAACTCAGCCAGCTGGAAGTTAAAAGATTAAGTTCTATTTACAACTCAGCACAATGTACAAGCAGATATATACACTATATATAGGAATAGTTATAGAAATATACAAGTTAAAGGTAATACAGAAACACAACTCCCCTCCCAGAAATCAGAGACCCCAGGAGGGGCTCCCAACCACCCTTCCACCTTCTCCCCACCCCTATACCTTATCCCAAGATTTGCCTTACGTGCAAGGTAAATTAGGAGGATCGGCCAGGGAGGTTAGAAGAAAAGTGGTTAGTGAAAATTAATCAGCAGAGGAGTCAGAACCAGAAACTGCAAGATCCGGCAAGAGTCAGACAGAGACTGACTTATCTATATATTTTGGTTATTGTTCCCAAACAATTTTTTATTAGCAAGCGTATGAGTGAAGTAGACATCACCGTGTTTTATTTTCATAGCCTATAGTGTAATTTTCTGTATTAAAATATTCTAATTAGCCTCAAATCAGCACATAAGGGAGAAATATAGCATGAAATCCAAACATCTGCTGGTGGGTGAAATGGGAATGTAACGGAGTGAAGTTTGGACTACAGTGAAGAGAAAGCTGCTACGAAAAGTCTCCTAGATGAATGTGTTGATTTGAGGCTAATTAGAATATTTTAATGAGATAAATTAGATCATTGGTTGTAAAAAAGAAAATAATTATTAAGTCATCCATATATGTCATAAGTAAGTAATGGAAGCTACCACTTACTCGCATCAGCCCTTGGGACCAAGTTAGTGGATTAAATAAAAGAGGCACAGGAACGAAGAGATATATGGAAAATGTTGTGGAAAATTCCCACCTATCATGAAGCAAAGTGTTGTGTCTACCCACATGTCCCAGGTTGGGAACTATAAGGTTAAAAAGAGTCCTGTGGGGACTGGAAGATTGTTATTCAATCCCATAATTCTGCTATCTCTTCATAAGCTCAGGGCAAGGCCAGTTCATTCTCCTTTCCTCCCCCTCCAGCCTTGCGCCAGGCAGGAGCTCCCTTATCAGGATAAACATGTAAGGATAGGTCTTGTTTGGGGCCTCCAGAGGCTGTGCTTAGGCCTCTGGAGGATGGCAGTGGCATGGGGGGGAGGACTGGAGCACTGTGGATTGTAGATTTAGCTTTGAGTTGGGGGAAAATTCAGGGGGTTCGCTAATGGCTTATATATCTACTTTGTAATTTCTGTCTGTAACACTCTCCAAATACAATTCTGTTTTTTCTCCAATTCGTTTGAGAGCTTCACTCTGTCGGCTCTTTAAACCTACGACGCCACAGCAGCATTGGCAAGTCTCCCTTCCTCATATACAAAGAGGCTGAGTTAACACTTTGCTGATCATCTCACCTCAGATAAAGCAGTCCAGCATGGACCCAGTATTTACAGAGCAGTAAACTCCAGGAAAAATGTCATAGAGAAAGGACAGAAGACTATCAGCTCCTGGAAAAGAGAGTTACTTTACAGCATTGGCCAGATGCACAACAACTGATTTAGTATTTTGGGTATTCTTCATGGAAAACCCATTTGTTGCTAAAGCTGATATGAAGGAAAACATTTTTCACTTCTTGTTTTGGCCAGGGCAGAAAGTAGAAAACTTCAAAGACGTTTGTGAAATAGTCATAAGTGGATTAGGACTACGAATGAACATACCAAGGGAGTACATGTACTGGAAAAATTTCTAAACCAGTTTTCTTGTTTATTAATCTACCATTTCAGGAAAACAAGAGTCATTCTATTTTTTTTTTTACTGTCTCACTTAGGAGTAGCACTATAAACTAATTACACAGTAGAATTTGCAAATATCATTTCTTTCATTTAAAACCTTTCTTTGATAGCCCATAGAATCTAGGCCCAGTCTTGAAATAAATACGGCCTTCCAGAAAAAAAAGACTTTACTGAGTGACTCCCCTTATGGAGTTTTTTTGATCTTCCAATCTCCTAGTTACATCCAGAAATGTAGAGCTAATAGCAAAGTACCATAAAAAATAACATCTGGGTATGTCCACCTTGACAAATCCACAAAATAAGAGTATTTTAAGACATACTTAGAAGATTTAAAGACCAGAGAGCAGTTCAGACAAGTGTCTAAATTTTGAATGCTTATCAGGGACAAACTGTCATATCTAGAGAGGTTCATGCTTCTCTAATTTCCCCTTGAGAAATGTTTCTCATTACTATGTGAAATTGTCCATACAGCCAGAATTAGGTTTAAACTTAGAAGCCTCAGAGACAACAGTCACCTTTTAGACAAGAGAAATCAAACCCTAGGATTTAGCCACTATGAGGAATTTATATACCAGAAGGCTGCACTAAAGACAGATATTCTGAAACATAACACCTACCCAGGGCAACTGCCAAAGTCAGAAATGTTAAGCTGCCGTTCTGTAATATAGAATTTTATTGATGAAATAATTCCTATGTGACAAATTTCTAGGTTTGGATGAAAATGATCAAGCCGTCAAGTGGGCTGGAATATGAAACATCTCTTTGCCACCCTTTTATGCTTGACTTTTTGTTACTGTAAAGAGTATGTAAGGTCAATCACATCTTGCTTGTCTCTGCCAGCAATGAAAAGTTATAAAGACATTTACTTTTATTAAAAAGGGCAGAGATTTTTTTTCAGAAACAGACTTTGTTTTTCAGATTTTACTGCCCAAAGTAATGTCCAAGACAGTTTTGGGTTTTCGGTTGTTGTTGTTTTTTTTTTAAATTTAGTTTCAGCATGTGACTAATTCAACTCAACTGAGGTCTTAGAGTATTGTCTAAGCTGCAACAATTGAGGGGCTGAAAGGACAAGCAAAAATTATTTTAGTGTAAAAGATCTTCTGGGCCTCAATCTCTCCTAATTTTACTGGTTTTACTGAACAGATTGAATGTATTTTCCCTGAAACTCAGAAGCAGGAAAAGTGAAGGCAAACCTGAAAACTCTCTCTTAACTTTATCCCAGACAGCACATCAACCCAGCCCTAAATGTGTATGAGAACTGACTGAAAGTTCAAAGACAGAAAGTGACTTTCTACAGCTTTTGTTCACTAAATTAACCACACTCTCACTCAAAATACTTTTTTCTCACTATGTATTAATTAAATGATATTTTAACTAATAAATAAATTAACACCACTAATTGCTTTTGATCCGTGCATCCCTTTCAGCTTTGTGACTGTACAGGGTGAATGAACACTTGCAACCCATCTATATAGAACTACATGTTGAGAAAATCATGTGTTCTAATCACTTATAGAATATAAAGGTACTTGCTTTTGTTTAGAAATAAAGCATGTGTATTGCTTATGTTCTATGCAAAAAGAAAATCTCACACCAAACTAAGTATTGGAGATGTCAAATCAGTGTTGCAAAGGTTGGAGAAATAAGATGACTAGTCTGTGAAACTTCATTAAAAAATAAAAAGAGATTTCAGACTATCAATTTCCTCTTAAAATTTCATTACAACTGTCTAAAATTTGTGTTCAATGTCATTTTAATGTTGTGTATTTATCTGGGAATAATTCAGCCTGTTAGGGGTGTATTCTTTGAGGCAGCACAGATTTCCTTCAGTAACCTTCTATCTCACATTTCTACTGGTTCCTAGCAAAGTACCAAGGGGGAGAATAAAGATAAATTGCTATTGGAACTCTATCTGATGATAGGTGATATTAGAAATGCTATTAAAGATTAAGCAGTAGGAGGGTGACAATAGAATACTGCCAAAAGGCGTTTTTAGCTTCCAGATAATATACTAGAGCATTGCTATTGTTGTAATTAGGAGATAAATTAATTGATTGCTAGAGAAGTAAACAAGTCTTTAAAGCTTACAAGGTTCATAGACAAAATAGATCTAAGTTTGCTGTTTCAGTTCACTCTTGAAGCACCCCACTCTACAAGAAACAGTGACACATGAGCATAGCCTACCTCAGGAGAAAAAAAAAATGGTACCTTAAGTGCATTCAGGTGGAATGGAAGCCAACAGCATCATGAAAACTATCATGCATTTCACAGTGTAACTAATATCTTAATTTCCTGTGGAATTTACACTAAGGTCTAAAAATGGAAGACTCTTAAGGAGCAGGTTTTTGAAACTTTAAAATAAACAACAAAATGGGGTTTTAGATTCCTTTCCCAATCCTACCTTTTCCTTCCATGAAGAACTTAGAGAAAATCTTTCAAGGAGTTATTTGGGTAAGCCTAGACCATTTAATGTTTATTAATTGTTGTACACTTTATCACAGAGACTCAACTAACAGAAGAGGACTCTTAGTAAGTATGTTTCCAGAAACACAACCTTGTGTCCTGCTGGGGCAAAACAGGGCCAGACTTGTTTGCAATGCTGGTACCCTGTTTGATTGGCTAGGTTTCAAATTTCTCTCCTGCCAGTGGTCTGCTTTGTCGAACAGATGGAGCCAGTCTCTTTTCTGTGGTCAGCAGTGATAAGGAGCAACGGTTACAAATTGGAACACAGAAAGTTTCACCTCAACATGAGGAGAAACTTCTTTACAGTGAAGGTGACAGAGCCCTGGCACAGGCTGCCCAGAGAGGTTATGGAGTCTCCTTCTCTGTAGACTTTCAAAACCTGGATGCATTCCTGTGTGGACTACCCTAGTGGATCCTGCTTTGGCAGGGAGGCTACACTCGATGATCTCTGGAGGTCTCCTCTAACCTCTAATGTTCTGTGATTCTGTGATTCTGTAATTCTTCAAATGCTTTTCATCACAAACCAGATTTTTCTTGCAGTCTGATTAGTGCCATGTTTCAAATAATATGCTTTGGGTTTTTGTTTGTTTGCTTGTTTCTTTCACTAGAATAAGAGTTTATTTATTTTATGGATTTATTTTGAGTCAAACCAGTATGCAGGATAAGAGCTGTGATATTTTTCATGGAAAACTTTATTGTGTGCTAACCTCTATTAAAAAAAAATAGCAGTTATAAATATGAAATTCAGGGAGTATGTGTAAAGAAAAACTGGAGAAGATGAGTTTATATTATCTGGAGACATTCAAAAACTGCCTGGAAGAGTTCTTGCATGACCTTCTCTAGGTGATCCTGCTCTGGCAGAGGGGTTGGACTAGATGATCTTTTGAGGTCCCTTCCAACCCCTAACATTCCTTGATTTTGTGATATTAAAATCTTAAACCAAAACAGAAAAAAAAAATTTAAAAGAACTTTTTAATTACTATTTTCTTAAAGACTTAACATGGTTTTATTAAATCTGAAATCAGTGAAGAAGAATGAAGCAGCTGTTAGGAGCCTGAAAAGCAACAGAACAGCCTTTTAAAGGCTTTTATTGTTTTCTTTTTTTTTGTTTTAGAGTTTTATTTTATTTTATCCCGTGGCAGTTTAGGAAAGAACAAGAGGAAAACATTTGCTTATGAGAATGGAAACAAGCATCAAAATTGAAACAACCAAGATGAAAACACTTTTATTGTTTCATTTCTCTAGGATACAACTTAATGCAGAACATTTGACACTTGTCAAAGGGTAAGGAGATACTGATGAGATTCAGAGCCAGACTTTTAAAGAAACAGTTCCGTGAGCCAATGCAGCTTCTCTGCTGCGCAAGAGTTCTCCCTCAGTAAAAGCTTTAATCACAGAGTCACAGAAGGTGGAAGGGACCTCCACGGGTGGGCCAATCCCCCCACCAAAGCAGGATCTCTGAACAAGAATACATCCAGGCTGGTTTTGAAGAGACTCCACAACCTCTCTAGGCAGCCTGTTCCAGGGCTCTGTCACCCTCACTGTAAAGAGGTTTCTCCTCATGTTGAGGTGAAATCTTCTGTGTTCCAGTTTGTAGCTGTTCCTTCTTGTCTTATTGTTGCTGACCACCAAAAAGTGATTGGCCCCATCCACTTGACATCCACCCCTCAGATACTCAGAGACATTGATCAGATTTCCTCTCAATCTTCTCTTCTCAAGACTAAACAGCCCGAGGTTTCTTATCTCTCTTTATAGGGGAGATACTTACTCCCCCAGTCACCCTTGTGGCTCTCCAATGGACTGTCTCCAGCAGGTCCCTGCCTCTTCTGAACTGGGGAGCCCAAAATTTGACACAGTGTTGCAGATGTGGTCTCACTAGTGCAGAGTAGAGGAGAAGATCCTCCCTAGACCTGCTGGACATTCCCCAGGATGCCACTGGGCACATTGCTGTCCCATGCAGATCTTGCTGTCCACCAGCACTCATGGAGCTGCTTTCCATCAGGGCAGCCCCCAACCTATACTGGTGCCTGCTATTCTTCCTCACATGCAGGACCCTGCACTTGTCCTCATTGCATTTTGTGTTGTTAAAGTTTTTGTCCTATATCTGATTGTTTATTTTCATAAATTTAATAGGAAATTTTACAGTATTTGAGATGTTAACCTTCTTTGCAAGTTAGTGTATGGATTAAAAACAATACTGATGAGAAGCTCTTTCTCTCATGTGCAAGCCATATATGCCTTGTAACTTGGTAAAAACCCTCTGCATCCTTGTGTTGACATGAAACTCAAATACAGTATAAGCAGTGAGTCAAGAATAAAGGCATTTTGAGTGGGATCTTGGAGATCAAGTACCCTCAAAAAATGCAATCATAAACGGAGATGTTCTTTCCATATTTGTTATGAGATCCGTAGACTGGCTTCTGAGCACACAATAGTGAACCCAGTAGCAGTTTCATTACAATATTAATATTATTTAGAGAAAGGTTGGTAGTTTAGAAGAACTTCAGCTTACATGACTGCATTCCATGTGACTAACCTTAGGAAAGACTGGATCCTTTGCACTAGCTGATAAACTATTAAGTGTCTTCCATAGTGCTTGTGATTTCCAGCCTAGAGGACCAGCTGCTTGGAAGCCAACTGTTCTGTTCAGCTGAATTTTTTTTTTTTCCAGAGTATCTATGAATTTAGTTAAAAACACAGTACAAATAGCAATACTAATTAATTTCAACTAATATGCTAACAAATACAGCGATGTTACTCATGATTATGAGTGGCAGAGGAAGTAACAACACAGGCAGAAGGTCTTGTAATGCAAAAGACATTCTGCTCAAAATAATCTTCCTTATATAAATCTAAATGAAGGGAATCCATAATGTTTTCTAGAAATGGTTACAAAATATTTACCAAATAAGCCTTTGGGGCCTTGAACACAGATTTTTTTTTTTTTTTTCCTGATTCTTCCGTGTTTATGCTATATGTTAAAGCAGGAAAAGTTGTATCAAGGAATGGGAAAGCAATATGCTATAGTCACAGCAAAGTCAGTAGCCTGCTGGTAAAAGCAGGCTGAGTTTTATCTGAGGAGAAGGGGTGGAATTCACTGCTCTAATTTATGCTATTTCCATGTAAATTGTGGTCAAAGATCTTAGCTCCTGATGGTTGCCATTGACTATTGGTGACTCAGCTTACATCATACCAAAAGAGGGTCAGAAAGCAACAGCAAATGCCACCTTGTGCTGCAATCCTTCCTAACTAACAGATGTAATCAATGCTAAGTGAACTAAAGGCATTTTAGAAACCAATATAAATTTAGAAAAGTTGGGGAAAATAGAGTTAGTAATGAAATGAGGAACCGAGAAGTGTTTCTTGTTTGTAGCAAAAAAGCAGATGGGCTGCAAAACCTTTTCACAGTATAAGAATGAAAGAGATTTTTTTTTTAAAGAAAAAAAAAAAAAAAAGACTGTACTCACATATTCATCAGGTTGCTATTACCTTGATAGAGCAGGATATTCATTCTCCAACCGAGTGGCTGATGTTGGCAGTGCTACAGTTAGACTGGCAACTTACATTAGTTCATTTTGCTTGAATTCCTTCTGGGAATATGCATGCTGGATCTTGCCTAATTTGCTTTGCATTTATATGGTGCAAAGATACAAAGCACAAAAATGAATTTGAGCAGCGACCAGATACAGCATGTAGTAGTGAGCTCAGTCTGGAGGGAGACTACGTCAGAGATAATGGTATACTGAAAACTGGTATGGACAAACTGACTAAATAAGAATATCAAGCTATTTATATCATATCAATCCATTGCCTTGAGAAGCTGAAGGTTCCTGGGAGACCACAGCTAATTCTAGTAAGTTTTATTCCAGCTGTTGTGTTAGTACAAACTACAAAGGTAGTTATTTATGAGGGAATATTTGCATGTGCAAATATCAGCTGCTGTATCAGGTAATTTAAAGATTAGTCACATCTTCTTTATCCAGGTTTATAGAAAAAGGATAATCTACCTAATGAATTAACCCCAGTGTTTTGAATGTTGTTATTCTGACAATCTGAAGGACAAATTTTTTTGACTCTGTCACACATGACATCCTGGTCACCAAACTGGAAAAGCATGGACTTGATGGATGGACCACTCGCTGGATAAGGAATTGGCTGGATGGTCGAACCCAGAGAGTGGCGATCAACGGCACAATGTCCACCTGGAGACCAGTGACAAGTGGTGTCCCTCAGGGGTCAGTGCTGGGACCAGTGCTGTTTAACATCTTTGTCAGTGACATGGACAGAGGAATGGAGTGCACCCTCAGCAAGTTTGCAGATGACACCAAGCTGTGTGGCACAGTCGACTTGCTAGAGGGCAGGGATGCCATCCAGAGGGACCTGGACAGGCTGGAGAGTTGGGCCCAGGCCAACCTGATGAAATTCAATAAGGCCAAGTGTAAGGTCCTGCACCTGGGTAGGCACAATCCCAAGCACAAATACAGGCTGGGTGGTGAATGGCTGGAGAG
>VWZE01009661.1:544598-558110 GCA_013396675.1 Eubucco bourcierii
AGGGCTGGAGCAGCTCTCCTATGAGGACAGGCTGAGGGAGTTGGGACTCTTCAGCCTGGAGAAGAGAAGGCTTCGAGGGGACCTGATAGTAGCCTTCCAGTATCTGAAGGGGGCCTACAGGAAGGCTGGGGAAGGATTATTTACAAGGTCCTGCAATGACAGGACAAGGGGCAATGGGCTTAAACTGGCAGAGGGGAGATTTAGACTAGATGTTAGGAGGAAGTTCTTTAGAGTAAGGGTGGTGAGGCACTGGAACAGGTTTCCCAGGGAGGTTGTGGATGCTCCCTCCCTGGATGTGTTCAAGGCCAGATTGGATGAGGCCTTGAGTAACCTGTACTAGTGGGAGGTGTCCCTGCCTATGGCAGGGGGTTGGAACTAGATGATCCTTGAGGTCCCTTCCAACCTTACCATTCTATGATTCTATGATTCTATAAATTAAGGTATGAGATGGGCAACCTGATCTAGTTGAGGATGCCCCTAATGACTGCAGGGGGTGGGGGGGTGTTGGACTAGCGGACCTTTGGAGGTCCCTTCCAACCCAGACCATACTTTGATTCTACTAATCTATTAATCTATGATTCTAAGATTCTATGATTCTGTGTATGAGACTGCGTTAACACACTCCTAAGCGGATCCAAGCATCATAAGTGACTTGCAGAGCAGAACAGGAAGTGCAAGTTATGTCACGTAGTGACACTTCAGTGTGAAAGTGTCATTTTATACCCAATGTATTCTGGCACTGCCTTTCCTCTTCTAAAGTAATATCTTCCTTGTTGCAAACTGAAATGTAATAACCATGAACACATTTCCAGCCTTTTGATCTTTTTCTTTGACTGTGAAGAATTAAAGTCATGATCACACTGTCTTCTATTTACTTGCCTAGTCAAAGCAAGTTGACGGTAACTTTCAAATTATGAATGATTCACAGGGTTTAAGGTATTTCATGGAATCATAGAATGGTAAGATTGGAAGGGACCTCAAAGATCATCTAGTTCCAACCCCCTGCCATAGGCAGGGACACCTCCCACTAGTACAGGTCACTCAAGGCCTCATCCAACCTGCCCTTGAACACCTCCAGGGAGGGAGCAGCCATAACCTCCCTGGGCAACCTGTTCCAGTGTCTCACCACGCTCACTGTAAAGAGCTTCCTCCTAACATGCAGTTTAAATCTCCCCTCTGCCAGTTTAAACCCATTACTCCTCATCCTGTCATTATAAGACCCCAGCCTTTCTGTAGGCCCCCTTCAGATACTGGAAGGCTACTCTAAGGTCTCCTGGAAGCCTTCTCTTCTCCAGGATGCAGAGCCCCATGTCTCATAGCCTGCCCTCATACCAGAGCTGCTGCAGCCCTCTGATCATCTTCATGGCCCCCTCTGGACCCACTCCAACAGTTCCATGTCCTTGCTGTGCTGGGGGCTCCAGAACTGCACACAGTACTCCAGGTGGGGTCTGATAAGAGCAGAGTACTAGTACTACCTGTACTAATGGGAGGTGTCCCTGCCTATGGCGGGGGGGTGGAACTAGATGATCCTTGAGGTCCCTTCCAACCTTACCATTCTATGATTCTATAAAGGGGCAGAATCACCTCCCTTGCCCTGCTGGCCACAGTGCTTTTGCTGCAACCCAGGACTTGGTTGCTGTCTGGACTGCGCAAGCACACTGCCAGCTCATGTTGAGCTTTTCATCAACTCAGACCCCAAGGTCCTTTTCCTCAGGACTGCTATCCAGCCTGGATTTGTGCTTGGACTTACACTGTTTAAATTGTTATAAGGGAAATAACTTGGAAGATGTATATTAAGAAACCTCATGATGATTACAGAATTCCCAGAGAAATCAGGAGTGTTTTGGAGATTATGAGAGTGTGAATAGAATGAAGAACAGTTGAAAATAACGGTGTGTCCAAGTACTTTCCAATGTGCTCTAGAGAGACTTAAACCTAATGTTTCCTTTAAAAAATGCCCTGGATGTATAAAAGAGGAAATTAAAAGAAATTTGTTTGTTTGCTTGTTTGTTTTAACTCATACAAAATAGATAAATAAACAAAATACATCATTTATTTTCTACTCAGAACACAGGCCTGGAATGCTTCTGTTTGCTTTTGAAAAGCCTGCCTCTGTGACACCTCTTGAAGTCTTGAGCCTATGCCATGACTGAGTAAACCTTGGATGACATGATTGCACTGAACAAACAAACAAACAAACTATAACTTCAAAGTAGAATATTCCACCTATCCTAAAACTGATCTTTTCCTAAGTCATTCCAACCTATAGTAAAGTTGACTACTAAGTATCAGGCTTACAAGATCCTCACTGGTAAAGGCCTATGCTAACTTGCATTTACCCTTTAATATTTCTCTAACACAGCTACCTTGACAACTTGCTGTTTAAAAGAGGGTATCTATCCACATGGGAGAGATAAAGCAGGCTTAAATGAGGTCCTTGGAGAGAAAAGAGTATTTCCCCAGTGAGAAAAAGAAGTAAAATCAATTTGACAGCTTTACACTGCAAATATAAGCTACCCTAAACTCAAAGAACATCAATAAATTTCATAGAACTTCTATTTAAAACAAACACAAGCAACAACCTTTGTTTATGCTTTCCAGTTTGAATCCATAGGCTGCTGTGCTGAAGTTGTCTTCTTGCTAGAAATCACCAATACATCACTTTATTTTGATAGACTTGGCTGAGAACTTGGCCTGAAATTTCATCTGGTTTTCAGTTATTTCTTGTCGATTGTCGAAAAATTAATTATTTAACTTCTTTTCCAGCAAAAAGCAGAAACTCATGACTGACATGAGTTTTATTATAAATTATAAAGGAGTAAGATTTCCAGTGATAGGCACCTGTTGCACTTAGAACTAGGTCTGCTGGTAGATACCGTGCGTGACTGTAACAAATCAGATTTCCAAGTGCCTGAATGCTGGTGAGCATTTATTTATAGCATGTCTTTCATTTTCCTTCACAACAATTTAGTGCCAAGTATTGGGCTCAGAATGACTGACAGAAACCCAACCAGATGGCAGTCAGGATAGTATTCTGATTAAAGCAGATTTTAAGAGTGCAAAATTGACTTTAGCAAAGTACTGTGGCTGAAGTTACAAAGACTTCGGATTCCCTTATTCTGAAAGGCAACACCACTCTTAGGTATCCCTGATACTTTTGTCAGTCTGTTCTTACAGTATTCTAATGATGAACACTTCACTTTTCATAATAGCCTAAAAGTGAAAGGAAATGTCATAATGTTCGTTCTATAGGTGTGGGGAGAATTGAAGTTTAAGAAGATTAAAGTGGGATAAGTCATTCCTCACTTTAAGTATCTAATCCAAACTACTTGCAAAGAAAGAGAGATTATATCTAAAGGTGATTCATCCTATTCTAAAACAGGTGAAAGAAGTTGCCTGTTTGCATTTTCCTCTAGTGCTTAGACACATCTACATTAATATAGGTAACTTAGTTGTTCTGCCTGCCTACTTTTCAGACCACTACAGGCAATAAAAATTCCAACAGGTGACACATCCCAAGTCACAGAGAAAGTCTACTGCACATCAGGGAACTTAACCTAGGTATCACATTTCTGTGATGAGCACCTTGATTGTCAGAACAGACTTCCTCTTTAAATTTCTGTTAACATTTTTTTTTTTTTTGTTCTGTGAGACAATTTGCATCACTGCTCAAATCTTTGACAAAGAAAAAAGATTGGTATGAATCTCATTTCTCTCATTATACGCTGCTGTGTGGCTTGTGATTAATTGGCTTCACTTTCACAGTTCTGAAAGAGAGACTTAATAAACTTTGGGGAGAAAAAAATACTGAAAAAGTATCAAAAAGACCATATGTTAAAGAAAATTACTTAGAGCTCCTCTGTACGTTTTCTGTCAATATTGTAACTGAGTTACATAATATGTATGAATGTTAACATATTCATTCCACATGTTGGTGGACTGACTCAGAAAACCAAGCCTGAAAGATTAGAGCATAGAAAGTGTTTAATATCTCTGAAAAGAAGTCTAGATAGAAATCCTGACTCCTAACTAAAATCCTGTTCTCTTAGGTTCTCTCTGGCTCTGTGACCCTAAGTACCAAACTTTACTCTGTCTGAAATCTTAATTTATCATTTTCCTTCTATTTATCTTTGTGATAAGAAGTAGATAATGGAGATTATCTCAGCCACTGCCTTGAATGTACCTTCAAAATTACACATTCATAGAACCATAGAATCACAGAATAGCTCAGGTTGGAAGGGACCTTAGAGATCATCTACTCCAAGCTCCCTGACAAAGCAGCCTGTCAACTCGACTCAGCTACTCAAGGGCTCATCCAACCTGGCCTTGAACACCCTCAGGCAGGAGGCATCCACAGCCTCCCTGGGTAACCTATTGCAGAGTCTCACCACTCTCGTATTCAACAATTTAAAGTACTTACTCATAGAATCATAGAATAGAATTGTTTGGGCTGGAAGTGTCCTCTAGGGTCATCTTCAACTCCCCTCCATGGGCAGGGACACTTCACACTAGATCAAGTTGCTCAGAGCCACATCCAACCTGGTCTTAAAGACTTCCAGGGATGGGGCTTCCACCACCTCCCTGAGCAACCTGTTCCAGTGTCTTACCACCCTTATGGTGAAGAACTTCTTCCTAGCATCCAGTCTGAATCCACTTTAATATATCTGAGATTTTTTTCTGTATCATATTAATTATTTTCTTCTTTCATATTTTTAATTCTGCTGTGTAGCTTCAGCTGATGAATGTAAGAGGTCCAATACTGGTTTACTGTTTACATTTGGAACTCAATATTCCCAAGATAGTATGTGGCGTGCCCTTTGGATCTAGCTCTTTCTTCCTTTGAATAGCATTTGAGAACCATTAATGCAGGCATCATTTCTACTCATACTTCAGTCTAGCTAGAACAGAAATTTTGATGTTTCTTATAAATGTTTCAGTGAATTATACTGTACTCCAGTTCAAAGGAGGTAAAGTGAAGCTGACAAAACTGGAGGGATTCGTGTCACCTAAAATGGTGATGCAGACACAATCTCAGGTGTAGTCATTTGAAAAAGAAGGCAATATCACTGGAAATATTTTGCTTCATTATGTTAGAACCATTCACCTTAGATGCCTATTTTTATCAATAGCCCTTTTTAAAGACTTCTGAACAGATATTCTAGCATAGGCCATTAGAGATGAGTACATTAAAAACAAACAAACAAACAAACCCCCAACAAACCACCAAAACAACAGCAACCAAAAAAAAAAAAAAACCACCAACAAAACCAACAAACAAAACCAAAGCAACAACAACAACAAATTCCCCTTTTTATATAATTTTATTTAATTCATATAAAGTCAGTAATAGTGTTTTTCTTGGCTTCATTGGGTCAGCTTCTCAGAGATTTTCTGAGAAACTTTCTGCCTTTCAATGAACAGAAAGTAGGATTAGATGCTAAAAATCATCACAATCTATTTTCTCTGAAGTCTAAAAATATTAAGACTTCAGTAGAGATATTACTAACTCTCCTGAGAAAGACCTACACAACATTAGAGATATAATCAGAAGTCCTTTGGTTTATTAGGTATTCAGGATTTTCATCCTGGAAATTCATCCTATGGAAATCAACAGAAAAAAAATGTACTAAATTTTAGAATGTGCAACGTATTTATTCACCTTCTGATTTGTTAATATTTTCTCTTCTTCACACAAAACCTGAAAAGATTTAAACTCTACTTGCTACTTGTAGGCAAAGCCAAGCTGCAAGGTATGCTATCATCCCTCAGAAATAGGAGTACCTTAATTGTGCTTTGGGTATTGAACTACATACTGTAGTGTTTTAAGTGTTGACCCACTCAAATCAGCTTCTTCAGTGACAGGGTCAATGCCACAGTGAGTTGATAGAATGAAAAAAAAAATAAATTTGAAGAAACTGCAAAATGATTATATAATTCTAGTATTATGCACAGTTTTATTATGGCAGGATGCCCAGGGCTCATAAAAGATAAATGAGATTTGAAGTAGGGGGAGAGGAGAAGAGTGTTGTTAAATTTAATAGAAGGGTGGTTTTTTTTCTGGTTTTTGGTTGGGTTGGTTTGTTTGTTTGTTTTGTTGTTGTTGTTTTTCTTTTCTTTTGTTTTGTTATCTAGCAAGGGAGTGTGAAAGACATCAAAGCAGTTTTCAGTTTTCCTATAAATCTATGAGAAAATCTATTTCAGCAGTAACTTTTCCGGTTTTATTACTAAAGTTCTTTCAGAGTCTGAAAGGGAGTATATAATTCAGTACCTTTCAAATAGCTTTGGAGAAATATAATAAATCATATAAATATATATATATATGGGAAATTTTTATGAGCTTTTTTTTATATAAATAAAACATAGTTACTAGATCCTTTTTCTGATTTATTAAAATGGTTTTAAACAAATAGCTTAGCAGATCTGTCCATGTGCATTTCACTTTGAGAACTACTCATTAATCTCTAAACTAGAAGCCCAATACGATACAGCAAGTTATTTAACTAACACTGCCATTACTTCCCCTAAGCCCCTGGGCAGAAGTATGAATCAGTGGAAGAAAGCACAAACACAGTCTGCTGTGCTAGATCAGGACAGCCACAGCATAAAGACATAATTTCATAGAACCATACAATCGTAGAATCATCCTTTTGACCTTGAAGATGACCGCATCCAACCATTACCTAACTCTCCCAACTCTGGTGCTAAACCATGCCCCTTACCATCACATCTACTTGTCTTTTCAACACCTCTGGAGATGGTGATCTATTCACCTCCCTAGTGAGGCTTTTCCTCCTGTTTGATTACGCTTTCAGTGAAGTTTTTTCTGATGCTCAATGTAAACCTCCTCTGGTGCAACTTGAGGCCATTTGCTCTCTTCCTCTCACCTCAGCAAAGAGAAGAGATCAACACCTACCTCACTACAACCGCCTTTCAAGTAGTTGAAGAGCACAGTAACGTCTCCCCTAACCTCCTTTTCTCCAAAGTAAACAATCCCAACTCCCTCAGACACTTCTCATAAGACCTGCTCTCCAGACCTTGCGTCAGGTTCATTCATTCTCAGGACACAATCCAGGACTTCAATGTCTTCCTTGTAGTGATGACCTCAAAACTGGGTGCAGCACTCAAGGAGTGGCCTCACCATAGCTGAGTACAGGGGAACAATCGCTTCCCTGCTCCTGCTTGTCACACTGCTCCTGATACAGGCCAGGATTTTTGTTGTTCTTGTCCACCTGAACAGTCAGCTGGATGTCAATCAATACCCCCAGGGACCTTTTCTACCAAGCAGCTTTCCAGACACTTGCCCAAGCCTGGAGCACTGCATGAGGTTGTTATGATCTAAGTGCAGGACCTGGCAACTGGCCTCACTGAAAAGTCACAGAATCACAGGACTTTAGAGATTGGAAGGGGTCTCCAGAGACCATCCAGTCCAACCTCCCTGCCAAGGCAGGATCCTCTGAGGTAGTTTGAAGGTGAGTTTTGAAAGTCTCCAGAGAAGGAGACTCCACAACCTCTCTGGGCAGTCTACTCCAGTGCTCTGGCACCCTCATTGTAGCAATGTTTTTCCTCATGTGGAGGTGAAATCTTCTGTGGACCAATTTGTAATTGTTGCTCCTTGTCTTATTGCTGTGGACCACCAAAGAGAGATTGACCCCAACCACTTGACACTCACCCCTTAGATATTTGTACTCATTGATCAGATCTCCTCTCAGTCTTCTCTTCTGCAGACTAAACAACTGCAGGTTTCTCAGCCTCTCTTCGCAGGGCAGATGCTGAAGTCCCCCAGTCATGCTTCTGGGTCTCATGTGATTGGCCTTGGCCTATTGGTCCAGCCTGTACAGGCCCCTCTGTAGAGCTTTCCTAACCTCAAGTGGATCCACGTTTCCTCCTAGCTTAGTGTCATCTTCAGACTTACTGAGGGCCCCTTCAATGCCCTCATCCAGATCATTGATAATGATATTTAAAAGACTGAATAAACTGAACTTGTTCACAAAAAATGCAGTATGCAGTTTTTCTTACATGAGGCACTTACATCTCATTGGAATAAGGACTTCAGTCTCATGTTCATGTTATTCAATGATCTATAGAATAATTTTGCACAGAAATTGGCTTTGCTACCTAACGTAAATACATATGTACAGTCTTTTAATACTGCCTGTAAAATATTAATAAGTGTAGTAACATTCAAACCCATTCCAAATGAGCAAACACAAAAGATGCTTCATTTTAAAAGCAACATTCCTTCAGAGTATTCTCTTAGATATCCTTATTTGTGTTTTCAAAGTACCTGCAGTTAATGAAAACTTGGAATGACAACAAAGTCCTTTATTGTGGGCTGGCATTTTTGTTTATAGAATGAATGGCATGGTTTTCTTAGTTGAACCACAGTCACTATTACTAGTTATATGAAAAATTGTATAAAAGTGATTTTGAGTTCTTAGAAGACAACCTGCTCAAATATTTTTGTTGCTAATTTTGTCCAACTTATAGCGCTTAGACTATTATGCAAGTCTAGGAGTGCTGAGTAAAAATTTCAACTTCAGAATGGATAGGTCACCAACTTTTCTTTGAATATCTAAGGTGTTCTCTTCAAGTATGGGGGAAAACTTATAAATAATTCAGTTTTCAACAAGTATGGATTAGATCAGTGTTCAACCCTAAGGGTCTAAATCAATGATTTAAGAATCAACTAATTCACCACCATGAGAACAAAAACAAAACAAAACAAAACAAAACAAAACAAAACAATAAAAAAAACCCGAAAAAAACCCCAACCTAACATCTAAATAACTACTGCAGGACTGGAACATTTCTGATTTAACAGATATTCTAGAAGGCTGAGGTAGATTTGACAACAGCTCAAGTGCATTGTGTACACAGATAACATAATTGCAAAGGAGATTCTTAACAGCTCAATGGCTACTGCTGCATCACTTCAGGGACTTTGCAAGCTGCACATCTCAAGGGCCACCAGGAACATTTTGCATTGCTTCAGCTACCAGAAAAAATTTTAAATGCAGAGCACATATGAAAGCATTTTTCAGAAAAGAATACTCCTAAACTTTGCAAATATACCTTATTACAAGATTAGGTTGGGCTTCTACTCACTTCATTATGAGTATCATTCCTGTTGTAAGATAGTTTTAAAAGAAAGGGCTGGAATTGAGGATACAGAAAAAGGGTAAACACCCAATCATATTTTACTTATCTTTTACAAATGAGATTTTTAAATGTTTACTACTAATCTGTGCTTTTAATGAATTGGGCTAGAGATAACTTTAGAGAATTGACAGACAGGTATATTTTAAGCACAGAACAATCTTTCTTCTGTTTTAATTTTTAACCTTTGAAAGGCAGTGTATTCTTTTGGTGACAAACCCTTTTAAAACTCACTATCTTTGTTTTCTTCTTCTGTCAATAAAAGATGAAGAGATGATATGACACGTGGTAATCTAATTAGAAGTAGCAAAATCCAATTTGAGTTCAAACCAGGCAATTTTACCTACAGGAATGGGCTCTAAGAACATAGAATAAACAAACAGAGTAACAGTGAATGATCCTATTTGAATAAATTATGGATACTAATATTTTCAGGCAGTAAGAAAAGGCTGACACTTCTTTCAATGAGCACCATAAATAACAGCAGAAAACATATGCCAAAAATGGAAATGTCAGTCTAGTGATGTTTACTTAAAACTATTCAACAGTGTTTGACTCTAGATTGAAACAGGAAGACCTCTGAGAAACAGAACCATCAGGGCCCACGGCAAGTGATCTGTCCAGTGCAGGAGACCTCTGGTTACGTACAGGATGTTACTGTCATTTGTAATCCTAGACAGTGAGTTTTTCCTCTATGGTACCTTTCTTTACAGCTAAAAAATATACACAGGAGTAAGGTCACTGATGGATTTGGTAAGGAGAAGTTGAATGAAAAAGAGAATGAGGACAGGATTCTCTGAAAGAAAGGCAGACTCTATTCTAAATCAACAACTCTTAACTTTTTTCCTGATGAGTGAAGTTGTCTAAGGCCTCTTGAGAAACAAATTATTTTCATCTGTAAATCCTGTCACTGCTAATCCAAAGATGATCTGAATAGCATGATGTGTCCTCATCCTAGTCCTTTTATTCTTGGACTCTGAAGCAACAAGAAATTTATCTTCAATGAGATAGTTACTTCAATTATGGGGATATGGAGTTAACAGTATCCTGGGTTACAATGTTCTCTGCTAATATAGATAAAGCTTGGTATTATGCAAATTATATCAAAGAAATCAATGTTCACTTGTTATGGAGGAAAAATAAACACTTAAAATAATTTTTTTTAAAAAAAGGAAAAAAAAAAAAAAAAAGAGAAAAAAATATGAAGAGGATAACAATGTGGAAAAAGGTGCCAAAAGGAATTATGACTTCTTTGCCTTCAACAGCAAATTCACAGATGCAGTGTCTGATTGTCAAGATTTGGATTATTTTATATGATAGCAAACTAATTCTAGGAAACTATGTGCGGTGCATTACCAATATTTTGTTAGCTGTCTGTTCATCTACTCATTTTTTGGTGACTAACTGTTCTGTGGCACTCTCTTGGAACCCAGGATTTAGGCTATGCTATGCAGTTAGATTTGAAAACTTCTGAACCCTCAGCTACATCTACTAATGGGAATGAGATTCACATCACTGACTTTCGGATGCTGAAAAGTTAGTTGTCTATTCAGTCCAAGTTGTCTTGCTTCATTCTATAATCAATAGAAGCTAGTTTCTGTCTTCTGTTAATAATTGAACCAGCCTGTCCAATTTTCATATTTTTGTATGAGGAGCTACGTTTAAAAGACACTAATCTTTCTCAATTAACTGTACAGAACCTGCGTAGATTAGACACTTATTTCTTAAATTAAACCTGAAGTTAGATTGCATAAATCTACTACTAAACAACTAGTGAAGAATCATTCTGCTTCTCATTATTATTGTGCTGGTTTGAGGCTAATTGGAATATTTTAATAGAGAAAATTACACTATAGGCTGTGAAAAGAAAACATGGTGATGTCTACTTCACTCATAGGCTTGCTAAGATTGTTTTGGGAAAAGAAAGCAAAACATAGATAAGGCATTCACAGTCTGTCTCTCTCTGGGGGAGAACAGCATCTGGGGCAGTCTGGCAGCTTCTGGCTTCTAGCTCCTTTTGCCAATTAGTCTTTACTAACCACTTTTCTTCTAACCCACCCTGGCTGATCCTCCAAGCTCACCTTGCACTTAAGGCAAACCTTGGGGTAAGGTACAAGGGGTGGGGAGAAGGTGGAAGGGTGGTTGGGAGCCCCTCCTGGGGTCTCTGATTTCTGGGAGGGGAGTTGTATTTCTGTATTCCCTTTAACTTGTCTATTTCTGTAACTATTCCTGTCTATAGTGTATATCTCTGCTTGTACATTGTGCTGAGATGTAAACAGAGCTTCAGTCCTTCACTTCCAGCTGACTGAGTTCTGGTCGGTGTCATTTTACAAAGTGTGGGGGGTGGGAAACTCCCAAACCATCACAATTACTCCCTTTCAAACAAAATTAAAACACAGGAAAGAAACAGAACCAACAAATATATGAATTTGGAATAAAAAATTGGTCATTGCATCAAAAGATGCAGCACAGTAGCATGGTTAATATGGATCATTTCATAAATACAACTTGCACAGGTTTTTCTGATGCACTTAGCATGTATGGTACTTTGATAGAAAGACTGAATCCAGTAGGAATCCATTGATTTACTATTTTAGAAATTAAATGTAAGTGAAGAACAAAATTTGCTGGAGAGGTATAATAATGGTGGGTCTTCAGATACTGAACATTTTGTAAATAGATAAGACTCATTGTAATATTACACCACTCGCTGGATAAGGAATTGGCTGGATGGTCGAACCCAGAGAGTGGCAATCAATGGCACAATGTCCACCTGGAGACCAGTGACAAGTGGTGTCCCTCAGGGGTCAGTGCTGGGACCAGTGCTGTTTAACATCTTCGTCAGTGACATGGACAGAGGAATGGAGTGCACCCTCAGCAAGTTTGCAGATGACACCAAGCTGTGTGGCACAGTCGACTTGCTAGAGGGCAGGGATGCCATCCAGAGGGACCTGGACAGGCTGGAGAGTTGGGCCCAGGCCAACCTGATGAAATTCAGTAAGGCCAAGTGTAAGGTCCTGCACCTGGGTAGGCACAATCCCAAGCACAAATACAGGCTGGGTGGTGAATGGCTGGAGAGCAGCCCTGAGGAAAGGGACCTTGGAGTCTGGGTTGATGAAAAGCTCAACATGAGCCTGCAGTGTGCACATGCAGCCCAGACAGCCAACCGAGTCCTAGGCTGCATCAAGAGAAGCGTGGCCAGCAGAGCAAGGGAGGTGATTCTGCCCCTTTACTCTGCTCTCGTCAGACCCCACCTGGAGTACTGTGTGCAGTTCTGGAACCCTCAGCACAGGAAGGACATGGAAGTGTTGGAGCGGGTCCAGAGGAGGGCCACAAAGATGATCAGAGGGCTGGAGCAGCTCTCCTATGAGGACAGGCTGAGAGAGTTGGGGCTCTTCAGCCTGGAGAAGAGAAGGCTTCGAGGGGACCTGATAGTAGCCTTCCAGTATCTGAAGGGGGCCTACAGGAAGGCTGGGGAAGGATTATTTACAAGGTCCTGCAATGACAGGACAAGGGGCAATGGGTTTAAACTGGCAGAGGGGAGATTTAGACTGGATGTTAGGAGGAAGTTGTTTGCAGTGAGGGTGGTGAGGCACTGGCACAGGTTGCCCAGGGAGGTTGTGGCTGCTCCCTCCCTGGATGTGTTCAAGGCCAGATTGGATGAGGCCTTGAGTAACCTGTACTAGTGGGAGGTGTCCCTGCCTATGGCAGGGGGTTGGAACTAGATGATCCTTGAGGTCCCTTCCAACCTTACCATTCTATGATTCTATGATTCTATGATTACTGTATTATTGTATACAAAATGTGTATATTGTAAAAAATCTTTTAAGCATGATGCAATCATAGAAGGAACATAAATGAAGCCTTTTGAAAAACATGTCTAGGAGATCACAACTATTACTTTGTACTAAAAAACTGCATAAAGGCAGGCTGCCCTAGAAAGGTGTAATTAATATGATGTAAAATCTGACATGCCATTTTATAAAACAGGAAAAGGTCCATCTATGCATGCTAAGTATGAAAACAGGGACACGACTCGCTCACTTGTAGTAGCTGATGATGGGGAAACTGCTCCGAGTGGACACCAATATATATCAGCCTTGTTTGCCCTGAGGAAAGGGACCTTGGAGTCTGGGGTGATGAAAAGCTCAACATGAGCCTACAGTGTGCACATGCAGCTCAGACAGCCAATAAAGTCCTAGGCTGCATCAAGAGAAGTGTGGCCAGCAGGGCAAGGGAGGGGATTCTGCCCCTTTACTCTGCTCTTGTCAGACCCCACCTGGAGTACTGTGTGCAGTTCTGGAGCCCTCAGCACAGGAAGGACATGGAAGTGTTGGAGCGGGTCCAGAGGAGGGC
>VWZE01009661.1:566932-629432 GCA_013396675.1 Eubucco bourcierii
GAGAAGAGGAGGCTCAGGGGGGACCTTATTGCTGTCTGCAACTACCTGAAGGGTGGTTGTAACCAGGAGGAGGTTACTTTCTTCTCTCAGGCAACCAACACCAGAACAAGAGGACACAGTCTCAAGCTATGCCAGGGGAAGTTTAGGCTGGAGGTGAGGAGAAAGTTCTTGACTGAGAGAGTCATTGGCTACTGGAATGGGCTGCCCAAGGAGGTGGTGGAGTCATCGCACCTGGAGGTGTTCAAGGCGCATTTGGATGTGGCACTTGGTGCCACGGCCTAGTCTGGATATCAGGACGAAGTTCTTTCCAGTGAGGGTGGTGAGACACTGGAACAGGTTTCCCAGGGAGGTTGTGGCTGGTCCCTCCATGGAGGTGGTCAAGACCAGGGTGGATGAGGCCTTGAGTGACCTGTGCTAGTGAGAGGTGTCCCTGCCTATGGCAGGGGGTTGGAAGTAGATGATCTTTGAGGTCCCTTCCAACCTTACCATTCTATGATTCTGTGATTCTGTATTATAGCTCAGTGCTCTGCTGCTGGCTTACCTCAAGTTCTCAGTCACAGCTGAAACCTCTGTAACTGTTTTAAAGCAGAAGTGAAAGAAAAGTAACACACATACAAAAAACATCTGGGTTGCAATAAAGTGTTGAGATAAAAAGAGTTTAATATGAACAGGATAACATAATGCTACAATGCACTTTTACCTTAGCTTATTTGCAGAAAAGAAGACAACAAAATGCAGAAATGCAGTAACATTAAGCTGAAAAACAGCACACTAGCCAGTTCCCACCCATCTCGCTGCCATCCCTGAACAGAAGAGCCAACAGCAAAAGCCCAGAACCAAAAGCTCCAACCAGAAGAGGAAGTTTCTCATGTTACAATCTGAAATTTGCTTCAGCCAACACTTTCATTTTGAAGTCGCCACCAGGCAGGTGTGATTTTGAACAATGATAACACATTTTCAGCTTAACCCACGACATCTTGCTGCTTCAGTTGGAACTTTTCTGCTGCTACTGGCCATCTATGCAGCCAAGCTCTACGAATCTCTTCTCAATTTAGTAAACTGTTAGGACTTAATCATCCACACATCAGTCACTCTGGTATATGATGTCTGAAATATGATATGGGCAAATAAAACATTTTCCTGTAGAAAAAAAGATAGGAGGACTGTTTATAAGCCTGAACCTTGGTAACTAGGTGTGCTCATGTAGTCACTGAGTTTCGTCCTTCCTTAACTGTACCCTTGCTCTAAGTGAGGGGCATTTGAATGCCATTTGGTACCACTTAGTTAAGTATCTGTCAGTTATGTATCTGTTAAGTATCTAGTTGACACGTTCTTTAAAATACCCCCAAAAAAAAACAGTGATTGAAATGCCACACTTTTATTTCTAAGCAATCAAATCCAGGGACTGACATCTAGCTGGAGAGGCTTTCCTAATACTTCCCATTCCTCTCGCCCATGAAGTAATCTGTGTATAAGCAGGCATCTGCTCCTCACAGTGGCTAAAGGAAACAAGTCAAAGAGAGACTTGATTTTCTGCTATAACAACCAGATGTAATGTACAGAATAATTTTTTGCCACCAGCTGTGGAGCACCACACCTTAAAATGATACTTGGGAAAGTTTAGACTCATGGTCAATCTAGGTCTGGATTGCTGGAACCCAGATGCCCTGACTCAAATAAAATTCAGGCAGGTGTTATCTTTGTGTATCCTTTTCTTCTTGGATGGGATGATACACCGGATCACCACGGCTGTATTAGCCTAGAGAAGAGGAGGCTCAGGGGAGACCTTATTGCTGTCTACAACTATCTGAAGGGAGGTTGTGACCAAGTGGGGATTATCTCTTCCCCCAGGCAACCAGTGACAGAACAAGAGGACACAGCCTCAGGCTGTGCCAGGGCAGGTGTTAGCTGGAGTTAGGAAGAAGTTCTCCACGGAAAGAGTGATTGGTATCGGAATGGGCTGCCCAGGGAGCTGGTGGAGTCACTATCCCTGGAGGTGTTCAAAAGGAGACTAAATGAGGCACTTAGAGCCTTGGTTTAGTTGATTAGAAGGTATTAGATGATAGGTTAGACTTCATAATCTCAAAGGTCTTTTCCAACCTGGTTAATTCTGTATGTGTGATTCTGTGCGTATTCTATTGGATGTAGTCACGAGTCATTAGAGATGCCAAACAACAACAATCATGCTAAATCAATGGTAGAACATTGCTATATATGCAGAGTTTTGTTCTATGATTTTAATTAATTTTCAAGGTTTTACTATTCTAAAAGATAAACCTAAGGGAAAGATAGTTACCTGCTGTTTAATACACCAATATTTCAAGCCTGTTCTCAGTAATTCCATTAAATGTTAGCATCACTTCAGTCACACACCTTTTATGTTTTTATGCATAACAGAAATGCTCAGCTCTTCCAGAGGAAAAAAATGTGCATTGTCTTACACACATGTATGATACTTCAGAAAAAAATCATTTCATTTTTCATTGGAAACAGAAATATTCTGGAGATCTTCTGCCTTTCTGTCTTCTTTTCCAGAAAAGTCTTTAAGCCAGGAAGAAATAAAATACTCTCCTAGAACACAAAGCAAATAAAAATATCAGTAAAAAAACATATAATACATGAAGATTTTCTTTTTCAGATGAATGCTGTAATTTTCTGACACTGAATCTCCTAGGAACTCTTGGTGATCCCATACTTTCTCTCAGGTTCTTGAAGAGCTACTCCCCTTATGTCCCAGGAAAGCTCAAAAAACTGAAGGGAAAAACAAGAGATTATATATACAAACTGCTTTGAATGAAAGGGCAGTAACTATCTACAACACTTTGCTTTAGTATCTCTTGAGTCTAACATGAAAATGTGTTCCTTTTAAAAGGCCAACATGTGGCTTTATCACTTTTCTGGAGACTTCCTCTGCTTTTCCAGATGCTTCCAAACCAGACACAGGCAGATGCTATATCTAAGTGCCACTATAACACTACAGAATGTGTCACTCTCTTTTCTTTCTGGGAAAGATTCTGGTAACTGATAATCAGAAATTAAATTAGTCCAGCTTACTTTCATGTTATTTCATTACCTGTTGAATATTCAGCATCAATGTTTGCAGTGCAGAGTAAGTCATCATGCTTAGTTAGTGATGTCTGAATTCTCACCTACATGACTTGATGAGTGATAGGCTCGGAGCAACCTGACTTTTGAATACACATGGGATTTATTCCTGAGGCAGATGGCATTTCTTTTCTTTTCAAATGTGCCTGTTGTCAGTAGTCAAGATTTAACAAGGAGAGATAACCTCAAAGACACTTTAAACCAGACCACTGAGAAGTCTGAGGGTGCAGTTCTAATTCCTGAAGAGTTTTGGAATGGCACTTTAAAATGAGAAGAAATGTGGTCATAGCCTTTGGTTGCTGAGACAGACTGCTAAGCTGGGAACAGATTTTATGGCTTTACAAAACTGCCTTCATGCCTGCATAGAGGCAGCTACAGCAAACTGACTAGCAACTAATCCATGAGCAATAAAATAGTACAACACCTGAAGCCAAAGCAGAGAAAGGGATGTAGTTTTCTCACCTAGTAATAGTGAAGACTTTTGTGTACAGCCATGTCTCATGGTATCCAGAAAAAGGACTACAAGGCAACCCAATCCTGGGATTCTGGGGACAAAGCTCTCAAGTGAACTGTCCAGTTACAAAGAAGGAAAATGCTTAAACTTCCTTTCAGAATTCAATCTTTTAAAAGGAACACAGAAAAATGAGAAGAGCAAAACATAAAACTGTGTTCTTACTTATATCACATCATGTCAGTAAATTCAGATTAATCTATTGGCACTATAAAGTCATCTGAAAAGTATTAAAGAGCAAAGTTACTAAAATGGTATTTGTTATGGACATGGTTTTCCTCTATATCATTATAATGTCAAAAGTCTAAGAAGTTTCTGCTTGTTTCCTTTTGATGTGTGACTGACAGTTTTCAGTGATAGAAGACAGAAACAAATTTTTTTTGTTGTTGTTGTAAAGGCAAATTTGAAGATGTTTTTAATAGGGTAGCAAACCTTTATAAAACCACTGAGTTCTTGGTCACATCTTACCTTTTAAGCTGTCTTGGCACTAGATGGGATCTTCTTTGCTGTACTCTACTTAAACACCCTTGAATGGGAAAGGGTTGAAAAAACAAGTTAACAGCAGTTTTGAACCAAAGATTTTTATGAGTGAAGACAAAATAGAATAAGAATTGAAAACAATTTTAGGTCAGAAATGGTGCTTTGACAATAATAATGGGGAAAAAAGACCAAATCAAGCATGAATCTTATCAAGTGTGAAGACAGTTGGAGTTTTAGAAGTTGGAGAGGATGGTACAATGACTGTTGGCTTGCAACGCTCTGGCATGGACATACACTAATGCTTGCAACATGAGGAGTGAGCATGAGTTAGAGAGCTGTGTGCAGCTGCAGGGTTACTGTCCTGAAGATCATGAAGACATGGTGGCATGGCTTCATTGACTGGAATGTAGCAATGGAGAGAGAAGTTATTTATGAAACATTGACTGAGAAGATGAGAAGGTGGAGTAGGTCTTTGTGTGAAAGAATAGCTAAAATGTAATTATATGGTGCTCTCCCTGGGGATAGAGGATTAGCCAGCTGAGAACTCATTGGTAAGGATTAAAGAGAAGACACATAGGTATGATGCTATAGTGAGTGTCTGCTATAGGTTTGGTTAAGGGGCTATACCCCACAGATAGGAATGTTCTCACATTGTAGGTACTTGATATCATGGAGAACTGCAACCAATCCAGTCTTTCAGAGGGCAACACAAACCTGGAGTGCATTGGTGACAATTCTTTCACCTGAGTGATAGAGGAGCCAACAAGGAGAGGTGTTTTTCTGGGCCTAAAACTCACCACCAACAAAGGGCTCACTGGGCCTGTGAAAGTAAAAGGAAACCTTGGCTGCAGTGACCATGAGAGAGTGGTTTCAAGATCATGAGGGGAGAGAGGTGGTAGAAAAGGAAGCTCACAAGCCTGTACTTCAGGAGATCAGATTTTGGCCTTTTCAAAGATCGCCTTGGTAGAATACTGTGGATTAAGTTCCTGGAAGGAAGAATGATGCAAAACCTTGATTAATAATCAAGAATCACTTCCTTCAAGCTCAAAAGGATTCCATCCCAATGAACAGGAGGTCAGGTAAAAATACCAGGAGACCTGAGTTGGTGAAAAATTGCCAAACTCTAAACACAGAAAGGAAACAAAGAGGTGGTGCAAGCAAGCACAAGTAACTTGAGAGCAGCACAGAGACATTGTTTGAGTATCCATGTACTAATTAAGAATTACAAATTCCAGCTGGAATTTTACCTGGCCAGGGATGTCAAAGAGACACAAAGGGTTTCTACAAATCCATAGGTGACAGCAAGAAGGCTAGGAAAAAGGCATGGCTGCTGCTGCACAAGTCAGAGGACCTGGTTACATGGGACATGGAAAAGGCTGAAATACTGAGTGCTGTCTTTGCTTCAGTCTTTACTAACTAGACCAACCTTCAGGAATTCCAGGTCCCAGAGACCAGAGGGAAACGCAGAAGCATGGAAGACGTAAGATTAGTAGAAACCCTTGGTGGACATACTGTTCCCAGGTCAGGGAACACTTAAGCAAGCTGGACATACTTAAATTCATAGACCCTCATGGGATTAACCCACAAGTGCTGAAGTCGCTGGCAGATGTTGTTGTAAGGCCACTCTTGAAAATTTTAGTTGATCATGGTGACTGGGAGAAGGGCCCAAAGACTGGAGGAAAGGAAATGTCACTCCTATCTTCAAAGAGGTAGAGGAGGACAGGCTGGTCAACCTCACCTTGATCCCTAGAAAGGTGAGGGAGCAGCTAACCCCAGAAATCATTTCTGGGCACATGAATGACAAGAAAACCATCAGGAGTCATCAGCATGGATTTAACAGAGGGAAAGTCTTGCTTGATCAATTTGGTAACCTTCTGTAACAGAATGGCTGGCTTGGCAGGCAGAGAGAGCACTTTACATTTTCTCCCTAGACTTTAGTAAGGCTTTAACACTGATGTTCTTAAGATCTTCATAGGGAATGTAATGAAAGAAAGATCTCATCAACATGTATACATTCCTGAAGGGAAGATACAAAGAAGACAGAGCCAGGCTCTTTTTGGTGCTGCCCATTGACAGGACAGGAAACAGTGGGCACAAACTGCAACACAGGAGGTTCTGTCTGTAGAGTAGGGAGCATTTTTCCCTGTGACTGTCTGAACATGGGTACAGGTTACCTGGTGAGTTTGTGAAGTCTCTTCTATCCTTGGAGATATCCAAAAACTATCTGAACATAGTCCTGAGCAACCGACCCTGAGTGAGGGAACGGACAAGACAACTTCCAATGGCTCCTTCCAAACCTAAACTTCCTGTGATTCTGTGAACACAGGACTATGGCACACTAGTTTCTTCCTTCTGCAGAGCGTATGCAGATCAGTGATAAACCTGACATAAGAATGTAGAATTTAACTGAAATGAAAGAATTGCATTGAGGTTTCCCTGTGTCAGAATCACCAGAGTTTAATCATGTCCATTTTGCTTCTCAAGGCTTAAATTTCTTTGACTCTAAAAGACTGGATGTATGAAACAAGCACTTGTATTAAATTATGCATTTGAATGAATGTTAAGATTTAATGATGTAAATGTTCAATGTAAAATTATGCCTGGTAAAAGAATGTTGTGTCAATGTACTGAAATGATCATTTATTGCAGAATAGTAAAGAGCAGCGCTTTCAAATCTTTAAAGACCTATAATATTCTTGTTATATTTAAAAGGGCCATTTGAAACTGAGAGAACAGTTGGCTTTTCAAAAGTCAAAAGGTAAAATGTTATGTATGAGAAATAACTATTGATGAAATTTCAGCAAAATGAATATTTCATTAGGAGTGAAAGAACTGATAGTGGTTTTCAGCCCTGAGAGCACTGGGTTACCCAAATGATTTATAAACTGCACCAAACAACATTCTAATTTGCATGATCATCAAGAGGCCATGCATGTCAGAAGTTGGAAGAACCTACTCTGCAAACCAGTTTGTGAGCATGGAACATATTATAGGAATGACCATGTTAGTGGGGAAAAAACTTCTAACCTTCTGTCCTGACTCCCAAAATGACCAGTAATAGATCTTTGACAGAGGAGAATTATCAAGAGCAAGATTGTTTCTATAGCATAACCGGGACTTTGTGCAAAGCAACTTCTACTGGAACATCTTCCCCATGGAGAGAGACTGAGACACCTGGGGCTGTTTAGTCTGGGGAAGAGATGGCTGAGAGGGGTTATGATCTATGTCTACAAATGTCTGAGGGGTGGGCATCAAGGAGCTGAGGCCAATCTCTTCTCAATGGTCAGCAGCAAGAAGACAAGGAGCAACAACTACAAACTAAAGTTTCACCTCAACATGAGGAGAAACTTCTTTACGTGAGGGTAATGAACACTAGAGCAGGCTGACCAGAGAGGTTGTGGAGTCTCCTTTTCTGGAGACTTTCAAAATGCACCAGGATACATTCCTGTGAGAACTACCCTAGGGGATCCTGCCTTGGCAGGGGTGTTGGACTCAGTGATCTCTGGAGGTCCCTTCTGACCTCTAATTCCATGACCTAATCACTTTTGAATCCTTACGAAATGCTGTCCTCTACAACATTTGACACTAATGATTTTTACAGTTTAGTTAAGCATTATATGAAATATGCTCTTTGTTTTTCCTAGGCTGATGTTTGCCCTTAGCTCTTTCTCTGCAGTTCAGCTTTGCTGATCTTGTTTTGAATTATTTGAGAAGGAAAGCTAAGGCAATGTGCACATCTGCCCACATCTACATGTATGCATTTTGAGTGTCTCATATAAGATTTCTTACAAGCAAATAGGAAAAAACAAGTTCCAAACCTGAAGATCTCCTGACTTACTTCACTGAGCCCCTGACTTTAAAAACAGAGAAAACAGAACACTTAGGATCACTCTCCTATCAAAGGTTCCCTTACAGAAAAAGGTCTTTAAAGACTTCCACACTCTGTTTTCCACTGAGACTATGTCTGAAAAAAACTGCTGTACCTGTTAAAGTTGAGAAAAAAGACTATTTTTCTTTTAATTCTTTTGTAGTAACAGTATGGAGGCCACTAAAAGGAAACAGCTACTCATGTGAGTATACATTTTCAGTTCTCTCTGTTACAAAAGGACAGGCTAAAATATAGCTACTATTTGCAAATAGATGAGTGGTGTTTTGTGAAGATTAAAAAATGATCTGGAAATAAAACTCTACGCTAGATGGTACAATGTACAAGAGTTTGAAAGAATTATGCAGAGAAAATTATTCCTGTAGTGTGTACCTCAAACTGCTAAAGATGCAGAGAAAGTAGCTCATTATCCTGCTGACTCTGGCTCCTCACCTATATGGTGTTCTCCAGTCGTTTTGAGGTAAAAAAACCCAACAACATTATTTTAGCATAAATCAAGCCAGCCTTTTATCATAATCCTGACATAATGATAACTTAGGTACTATACAACAACAGCCTGCTGCTTTTTTAAAGGCCCAGCCCTCGTTATTTCACATATAAGTAGCAATGTGGACAGAATTGAAATCAGGTATAGAATTTAAAAAGCCAGGAAGGCAATAAAGTGTGGAGCATTAAGTATTTCTGAATTGTCAGGAATTAAATTATTATGACCTCTATAACATTCTCTTTTTGGTTAACTAATACTTCCTCAGTGTCTAGCTTGCTGTTTACCACCTTCTTCCAGCATAGGTGTCACCTATTTAATCTGTCACACTTCCCTTTTTCTCTTTAGATACTAAATCAATTCACTTCTTCCTCTTGTGTAGTCTGATTCTGAATGTGTGGAGCCAATGTGAGTCACACTGGAACAAGCTTGTGTGTTGTTGAATAAGCACAGACTCCACTTGCACTGCCTCCATTACCAGTTAGTTCCTTGTGCCACTATCTTTGTCTATAGTCCCTTTCTATTTATACTTTCATAAACTGATCCCTCCTCTTAAATTTCAAGTACAATCTACCTTAACCTTTTGACAATTTCTGCTTTTATAGCATGGCAGTTGTAATACGGCAATTTTAATGGGCATAATTTCAGAGGAGTCATAGGAATCATTCTTCAATCACACTATCCAGATGCTAGTAACTCACCACACCGTAACACAGTGGAATTCTAAAGACAAGTGACTTGATGTCTGAATAATTTGTACCCAAACATTTGGGGATTTAGGAGTGACATGCTTAAACCATGCTACTCTTATGCTAGTTTACATCATGAGGGAGATGCTCAATGAGAAACATTTCACTTTCTCTAAGCTGAGTCAGTTTGAGGTGCAATGTTAATTGCAAAGCTTGAGAAAGCAATTAATAATGTTTCATTACTTCATAAATGAAGAATGGTAGAAAGGTGCAAGCTAAGAACAGCCAATCTGTTAAAATCCCCTTTTAAACAATGTTACTATCCAAGATGTTCACTGAAGTCATTGATAACTGACAGTGATTTGAAAGGTTGTTGGAATAAACTTGTTGAACTTTGGGGAAATGGTTGCTCGAATTTGTTATGAAGATTCTTTTGCTGTTCAAATTTCAATTTTACCACAAAACTTCATATTTGTTTTAGAGAATTCTGAAGATAATATTTCATCTGGGGACAGGAGGTTCTGATTCCTGACATTTTAATTTGTGAAAAATGAAACTGAAACACGTTTCAAATGTTTACCACACTTGTTTACCTCTGTAACAAGTAACAGCAGAATCATGTAGCAGTTTTAGTTAGGGTGGCTCACAGTCCTTTTCTTGAGGGAGTAATCACTGAGTTGTACCACCCATATAAAGTATTCTGCTTTCTGATGTAGTTGAGTGCATGACTAAAGCTCCTAAAGCAAACTATACAATGAGAGATTTAACTTACCCGACATGAGGACTTCATAGTGCAATACCATATGGTATTCAGCCTTGCAGCAAACTGAGAAGAGAGTAAGCATCCAACAGTTGTTTGATGACTGAAAAGAAACATTGCAGTTGCAATAGTGATAGCCATTATTTCTCCCACTTCAAGACTTGGATAATGTTTTCAAACATCTTCTCTTTCTGTTGGACTTTTTTCTTTTCTTTCAATCATTTCCTTGATGGAACTGTGACTGGACTGAGTTGCTGGACAGATGGAAATCCCAGACAAATAGTTGTCACTCCTGTGCAACTCGGTTTATATGCATTCATCAGTCTGCCCAGGATACCCTAAAAAGCTGGCCCACAAGTTATTTAGTTGTTACATATTAGCAGGTATGATTATAAAATCTAGAATGAGCACATTGCTAAGGAGAAAGTTCTGTAAGCTTCCTGTTCAGGGTGAAATGTTGATATTTTGTCAATTCTTTCTAATTCCAGATGAAAATAACAGCATACTGGTTTGAGGCTAATTAGAATGTTTTAACGAGAGACATTAGATTATTGGCTGTGAAAAAAAAATAAAATAAGGTGATGCTTATATCAGCTATTTGTTCTGCTGGGACATGTAAAAACATGGACACAAACAAAGATAAGAGAAGAGAGTATGGCTTTTGCCACATTAACTCTTCTGCTTGAACCTGCACATTTTCCAACTAATCATTCTGCTTCTAACACCCCTTGCTGACCTTTCCAGCTCATTTTGCATGTAAGAGAGATTCTGAGATAAGGGAGAGGATGGAAAAAAAGTGGAGGGCAGTTGGGAGCCCCTCCTGGGCACTCTGCTGGGAGGGGTTTCATTTTTTTGTATCATTTTTAACTCGTATATTACTATATATAGCTGTAAATATCTTTAATATATAGTATATATATGCTTGTAAATTGTGCTAAGCTGTAAATATAGAAAGCTTCATTCCTTAACTTTCAGGGAGTTGAGTTCAGTCTGGGTGAATCCTCGGGGAGGAAGGGCAGGTGATGCCCAGAACCACTGCAGCTTATTTTGGTACCCAGAATGGGTGAAATGCTGATACTTTACCAATTAATTCTAATTCCAGGTGAAAATAACAGTTGAAATAATTAATTTCCTTTTGGAAGGAAAATCTCTGTCCTCTAATAATTGCAGTGTATTTATTTTATTTAAAGGTGATGAAAACCTTCATAGACCAAATGTCTTTAATGATGAAAACAATCCCATTTGACCATGAAAAAAAGTCTGCCAATCTTGCAGAATCGAGTAAGGAGTTTTGCAAGAGGGCATCAAAAATCAAATTTTGTGTGCTATTAGATACAGTGGAAATAAGAAAAATAGGAGAGATGCAGGATCCATTTCAGTATGAACAGGGTTTTAAAGGCGGATTTCAGGCATCACTGAGGGAAACATTGACAGGCTGTAGTAAGGGCTAGTCCTTGTCTCTTGGCTTCTCCTCCACCTTATCTCGCAGTGCTCCCTTTGGAATAAGGATCAGGTCGTTGTGGTGTAGCAGCTCCAGTCATATAACTTCTGAGGATCCTGCTTTGGCATGTGGCAGGCCCCACAGCCAGTCTGAAGCTAAGTTTGCATGGCCAGCAGATTCAGGCATCACCTACTTGAGACTGAAGTTGTCAGGACCATCTTAGTAGTGGAGGTCTCCAGATAAGGTCATATAACAAGTGATTAACCAAGAGTTAATGGAGTCTAGCTTTTCAAAATATCAGGTTAGCATCATAGGGTGGTTTTACTCGTGTGTTTTTGACTCCTTTGCATTATATTGATTTTTGTGAACTGTTATTTAAGAAGTACTTCAGCATATGACAAAAAGGTAAAGAGAATAACTGTGCAACAATGTATGCATTTGAACAAAGGCAAAGTGAAAAATCACAAATCAAACACCTAGAAAATAATAAGCAGAGAGAGAGAGAAGGGATGTTAAAATAAGAGTGTGATCACATTGTGTAAAACCCTGAGAAGACATACATCTGAAAAAGTAGATTACTTGATTCACCCCCAAAATGAGTGAAAGCTGAAAAATTACCATAGAGTGTTTAAGAATTAAACGCAGAAACGTTTAGCAGGAAAAATGTAATTACAAATCCCATAATACACATGTAGAAGTCCACAGTGCCAAAAAAATTAGTAGCTATGGTAACATCACAGAAAATAACCTAGTCAGAACATTCTTGCCCTTTACTCAGGCCCAGCAAGTATCTCTCCTACTAAACGAGTGAGACCTGGAAAAGGCAACCACGTAAATTCAGAGTAACTTAAACACGTGCTTCCCAGAGCTAGCAGGAAGAGATAGACAGGATAATGGGTCTATTTTTTTGTAAGTTTTGTTAATTTTGGACTTTTTGTTTGTTTGTTTGTTTCAGTGTCAGTGCTTAGAAAACATTCAGTCACCAGCAGGTATGGAGATTTTGCTGAGATAGAAAATTGAATATTTCTAGAAGCCTTGAATGCCATCTGAAGGTCAGCTTTGCAATCTTCATTCAATGAGTTCAAAAAATCACAGAATTATTGAACTGGAATAGACCTCTGAAATCATCAAGTCCAGCCTATGACCTAACACCACCACACTGACCAGGACATGTCATGAAGTACCATGTCCAATCTTTCCTTAAACATCTCCATGGATGGCGATTCCACCACCTCCCTGGGCAGTCCATTCTAGTGTCTAATTATCCTTTCTGTCAGGAAGTGCTTCCTGACATCCAACCTAAACCTCCCAGGCACAGCTTCTGGCCATGCCCTCTTCTCTTGTCACAAGTTGCTTGGGAGAAGAACCTGACCCCCACCTTACTACAACTTCCTTTCAGGTAGTTGGAAAGGTCCCCCCTGAGTCTCTTCTTCTCCAGGCTGAACACCCTCAGCTTTCTCAGCCTCTCTTCATCAGACTTTTGCTCCATTCCCTTCTCCAGTCTCATCGCTTTCCTCTGGACTCTCTCCAGCACCTCTATTTCTTCCTTGAAGTGAGGAGCCCCGAACTGCACATAGTGCTCAAGTTGTCACATGTGGTACCTGTGAACTATATGTGTCTTTATTGTGCCTTATGCCTTGACGTGCAACATGCCTCAGATGCATCTATGTGGTCATTTGGCAACTGGATTATGAAGGATATTGTGACCAGCTATTTTCAATGTTTGCATCAACTGCAAAGCAGAAATAAACATAGTAATTACAAAAGGCAAATAACACTTGCTTTATTTGTCCAGTGAAGACAAAGTTGGGACAATGGCAGACCAGATGGTTGGCATATTTTCTGGGATTTAGAATCACTAACAGAGACCTAAGCACTTCTGCCTCCATTTGTGAAAATCAGCTTGGCTGGTTGAGCCACAACCTATAGCTATAGCTGCCAGCATTTGTATGTTCTTTATGCTGGGAAGAGTGCCAACTTGTCCATACATGCTAGATAACCAGAGGCAGTGAGCACATTTAGGGGAATGACCAGGGAAAAGGCGTTTTCATTTATTTGCTATTAGCACTGAAAAGCAGCAAGGAGTGAAATGTATCCACTGCCACAAGCAAGAGAGGGATGGTACCTGGGAAACAGCAACTACCCAGTCTGATGTTTTATGTTGCGTGCTGCTTTTCAGAGCACCCCCCCCCCCCCTCAAAAAAAAACCCAACCAAATGAAAAAAACAACAACAAAAATCAAAACACACACACACAAAAAACCCCAACACACCACAATACAAAAAAAAACAACCAAACAACAAATAAACCACAACCAACCAACCAACCAAACCCCGTGTGTGTCATTCATTAGATACCTGTAATATAGCTCCTAATAATAAAATCTAGCACTTAAAAAAAATAAAATAAAAAGGAAAAAAAAAGGATTTAGTGAAGAAGGAAAATATGTTCAATTGATATTAGTTGTCTACTTAGTCTGACAACTCCCATTTAAAAAACCAAAAAATTAAAAAAGAGGTTAAGCCTAATTTCAGCTAGGTGAAGTTGATGCTAAAATATCTGTGAAACTTTGACAACCACAGCGGTTTATTTTAGGAATGAAACCTCTGATATGACCCCTACAGTTCTGTTTTCTTTATGGCATGCAAAGAAGATAGCAATTTGTCTAACATCCTCTTGAAGCAGCTCTCTTTATGTGACTGCATTTTGATTCCCTCTCATGTGGTGGTATTAATGGATGTATTGATAACAGTTGCTTCTTTTATGGTGTATTTCAGTTTGTGTCTGGCCTTTATGCATTATTCTCTTATGATTCCACTTGTGGAGAGATACCTTTAGACTAGATGAAAAAAAAAAAAAAAAACCAACCCACTTTGAATTTCATATTTGATTTAAATGTATCTAGATAGTAGCATAGTTTATTGTTGAATTCTACAGGGAATTTTATCGAGATTCAAGTAAAGCGATAATAAAACCCAGTCCAAATTCCAAGAGTTAAATGGATTAGATCCACAAAAATAGAAGATATGTTATGAATATTAAAAAAAAATTACCATGTACCTCAAGAGTTAGGGATTAAAAAAAAAACCAAAACAAATTCTGATTGTAAAAATATTCACTGATTAATATTTTAAGTTACTAATTCTCATGTGGTAAAAGAAGTCTTTGTGAGTGGAGAGCTTTAAGAGCATTTCAAACAAGAATGCTAGCACACGTCATGAGATAAGTCATACTGGTTTCTGGCATTCTGGTGCAGCACAACATCCAAACTGAGAAGTGAGTACTACGTGTATGTAACAATTAGTCTTTATTTACTACAGGAGGGTAAGGGGTCATATTGCAAAAACAATGGAGTCATATTGCATCTATTTCGTAAGTGGTGAATAGTTCCACTGATCTGAATTCTAAACTCAAGCTGGCAAGACAGTTTCAGTTGTGTCATAAATTAATGATCATCTGTGTAGGACGTTCTGCGTAAGGAAAATGTTTTTCACTGTGAAGGTGGCAGAACACTGGAACAGGATGCTCAGAGGGATTATGAAGTCTCTTTCTATGGAGACATTCAAAACCCACCTGGACACATTCCTGTGTGACCTAGTTTAGGTGATTCTGCTCTGGCAAGGGAGTTGGTCTCAATGATCTTCGAGATTCCTTCCAACCCATAACATTCTGTGATGCTGTGATTCTGTGATTGTCACACTCTCTGCTGCACTGGTGTAACCCTACCTCACGAACTTTATGCAGTTTTGGATGCCTCAATAGAAGGATATCAAACTATTGGTCTGTCCAGAGAAGGGCAACCAAGATGCTGAAAGGCCTCAACGGCAAGATTTAGGAGACATGGTTGAGATTAGTTGGTTTGTTCAACTTGGAGAAGAGAAATCTGAGAGTGACCTTATCACAGTATACAACTTCCTCAAGGAGAGCAACAGAGGAGGAGGTGCTGGTCTCCTTTTTCTGGTGACTAGTAATAGGACAGACTAAATGGAATAAAGCTCCATCAGGGGAAGTCCATATTGGACATTAGGAGAGGTTCTTCACTGAGAGAGTGGATCACCACTGGAACAGGATTCCCAGGGAATAGGTCACAGTACCAAACCTGTCAGAGTACTTAGTCACATAGTTCAGTTTTAGATAGTCCTGTGAGGAGCTGAGAGTCCTTATGGGCCCCTTCCGACTTGAGATACTCGATGATTCAGTGAACTAAATAAAGAAAAGTAAATGATATACAGAGCTGGCCAAATTCAGAAATTGTGTTAGTAAAGTTTTCTTAAGGTGTTTGCTTATTAGATTGAACAAATAATCTTCAGACCAATAGAATATTTATTTGGGCTATTAGCATTTGGTCATAAAAAGCATAATGGTTTAATGTCATTCACTCATTATATCAGTGTTCAACAGCATTTTCAAACTACAGAAAAATAAATGAGTGAAGAATTCTTAAACACTGTGGATTTTCTCAGCTAGTAAATGTTTTTTTATTTCACAGTATGTCTTTAGGAACTTTGTAAAAAATAGGTACAGGCTAGAACACAGGAGGGTCCACCTCAACACAAGGAGACACTTCTGTATGGTGAGGTTGACAGAGCACTGAACAGGTTGCCCAGAGAGGTTGTGGAGTCTCCTTCTCTGGGGACTTTCAAGACCCACATGGATGTGTTCCTGCCCTAGGCGATCCTGCTTTGGCAGGCGCGTTGGACTCAATCTCTGGAGGTCCCTTCCAACCCCTAACATTCTGTGATTCAATGTGCACCAGCTAACTATTGGCTCTCTTATTTATTAATACAAATAACCACCCCCAAATTAAATCTTCTAGGGATCTAGCCCAGATTATATTGATAGGAGATGCCAAGTATGAAGAAATTTTGATTAAAAGTGTACATAACCAAACAGCGTTGTCCTGTGTAGTAGCATAGTAAGATATTGATTACTTCTAGAGATCCCTGGCCAGGTTTTAAATGCTACGTAATAATGACAAGGCTTTTGTATTTTAATTCTGTTCAAAGTCAGCTAAGTGCTTGTTTCTAGGACCTCACAATAGAACATAGTCCTTGTCCCCAAGAGATTCCAGGTTGTATAATACATGCACACACACACACACACACACACACACATACACATATATATAGTTTGTTTAATGGTCAGATAAATAAGCAGTAAGGAGGAAATTTGTAGGAAACTGTGCTGGTTTGAGGCTAATTGGAATATTTTAATGGAGAAAATTATACTACAGGCTGAGAAAAGGAAACAATGGTGATGTCTACTTCACTCATAGGCTTGCTGAGATGTTTAATAAAGGAATACAAAACAAAGATAAGCCACTCGGGCTTACAGTCTCTCAGGAACAGTGTCTTGGGCAGTCTAGCAGATTCTGGCTTTTCTCCTCTCTGCCAAGTAATCTCATTAACCACTTTCCTCCTAACCCCCCTGGCTGATCCTCCAAACTCACCTTGCTCATAAGGCAAACTGTGGGGTAAGGTATAGGGGTGGGGAGAAGGTGGAAGGATGGTTGGGAGACCCTCCTGGGGTCTCTGATTTCTGGGAGGGGTGTTGTGTTTCTGTATTACCTTTAACTTGTATATTTCTGTCAATGTTCCTGTATATATCTGCTTGTACATTGTGCTGAGCTGTAAATAGAGCTTCATCTCTTCCAGACGACTGGGTCTGACCTGGGTCATTTTACAAAGTGTGGGGGGTGGGGAACTCCCAAACCATCAGAGAAACAAAATAAATACCATGAAAAAGTTATTACCATAAGTAATGTCCATACACGAGGAAAGCAGGAGAAAGAAGAAACAAAAGCAGGAGCAGTGGGTGAGCTAAGAATAATATAGGTCAAGAAAAATGATGAAGATTCCAATTACTGTTACTAGTAGTGCCATAATAATCCACTGCAGACATGGAATTTTAATATGTTCCCATATCCCATGACAGGAGACCATGTCTAACTGGAAAAACTGTTCCTGTTTCCCAAATTACCTGACCAAGAGCCACTATCTATTGGTTTCTTCGCACAGAGCTATAGAGGCGATCAATAAAACAATTTGCACTTAAAAAACTGCATTGTATTACCTTGGATTCAATTTTAGAGCACAATGTGGGCTTTCCTATTCACTCTGTTATTTTAAAGAACTTCCAAGTGCGTGATTAACGGATGAGGCTATGCTGTAACAGCAGTAATTTGGCTTTCCTTGTGATGGGTGTGTTCGGGGGCTCTTTCCGCTCAGTGATCAGTAATGTAGGTCTGTGTAATTTCCACAGCGGTACCAAAACAAAAGAAGAATAAAAGCAAATATGTCCAGGAGGAATTACTAAGATTTTAAAAAAAAAAAAAAAAAAAAAAAAAAAAGGTGCATGTTTTTACTTTTGAAAGTTTGATGAGCTTTTGGGGTACTTTGTGGTTGTGTTTTGTCCTGGTCTGAGCTTCCAGCTCTGGATGGAATGTAGAATTTACCTCAAAGGAGTAAAATAACACTTGCACAGAACTGGAAGTTAGTAAAAGTAGTATTTACAAAAGTAAGCAAAGTGCAAAAGGTAGTAAGGTAAACGTTCAAGAGGAGCAGGGACCTACTCAAAAGAATCCAAGGGAGGGCTACGAATATGGTGAAAGGGCTGGAACACTGCCCTATGAGGAGAGGTTAAGGGACATGGGGCTGACTGTTATGGTGAAGAGAAGACTTAGAGGGAATCTAATCAATGTTTATAAACATCTGAGGGCTGGAGGTCAGGAAATGGGTAACAAACTCTTCTCAGTTGTGTCTTGTGATAGGTAATGGATATAAACTACAGCACAGGAAGTTACACCTCAACATGAGGAAGAACTTCTTTACTGTAAGGGTCACAGAGCAATGGAACAGGCTGCCCAGAGATATTGTGGAGTCTCCTTTCAAGACCTGTCTGGATGCATTCCCAAGTGACCTGCCCTAGATTTTATGGTTCTGCTCTGGCAGAGGAGTTAGTCTCGATCTATGAAGGTGTCTTCCAATCCCTAACACATCCTGTGATTCTGTGATCCTGTGATATAAATACCAGAATCAGCCATGGACTAGGCCTCACCATGCAGCCAAAAAACTGCCCCCAGCAGCAAAGCTCCCTTCTGACCAGTGAAAGCAAAGGCAGAAGCCAAGAGCCAAGAGAGTGAAGTTCTGCCTCCTAAAATAGGGAATATACAGGAAAATGGAAGGCATAACATATTGCAACATCTCATGCCTCCCCCTTGGGACGGACTTTCTATTCCCTCACTTTGTTCCAGTACAGTTTACCCTTAGCCTACAACAGTTTTTATCACTGATGCTCTAATAAGAGCAGGGGCAGACCTGAGGCATTAGAGTGCAGTTTTAATTTTAAGCCTTTAAGAAAGTCAGCACCTGCACTGGTATATGCATCACCTCTCCATTTCAATAACTGCAAGCATCCTGCTTTTAAAAACACTTCAGCTTTCACAAAGAAAAGAAACAAGAACAGTAGTTGCATTTTGTACTATATTGGAGTTGTGTCACCTTGGGAGAGGAAGACGTCTGACTTTGTTGAACTTCTGTTTCCTCACACTGACAGATAGAACAATTCCGGTTACATTAAAATCTTTGGAATTGGAATTGTTCCCATGAAATTAACTTGATGAAATTCCTCTCCTGTTTAGACATTGTAATGGAGGGGTTGATGCAAGATACGATTTTCAGAAATTAATATTGTTTATTCATTTTCAATATTCAGAACTCTTGCCACTCCGACCACTATTTTTAAATGATAATTAGGTTCTTCTGAAATGGCCATGGAAACATTATGCAAAGCAATAATATAGAATCTAGAACGTTTAAGAAATAACTAGCAAATATATAAACATTAATTGAAATGGAAGAGAAGATTCCAGAGGTCAATATGCTGCTCACAGTTAATTATACTGCTTGTCCACTAGATGGACTCAAGGAACTCCTTTCTGTTTATGGCAGAAGGCAATGATGAATTACAAGAGGCTTTAAGTATTTACTCACAAATATTACTCTCCGGACTTGCAGGGCTAGCTACAACTTTAGACAGTATCCAAACACTTTCATGGGACTCTGTTAGTGTCTTGTCAGCCACTGAGACTTCTGAGTCTTCCCAGGCTTCACAGGATGCTGGAGAAAGGAGGCAGACAACCCCTGACCTGGTCCTGATTTCTCTGGACAATCTGTGTACCTCCAGGACTTCCTGTCTTGGCAGTCAGGTGTAGGCCGGATGTCTTGCAATGTGCAGTCTCAACACAATGTCATGCTGGCTATGCAGGCCTGTTACATGGAGGCGTTTAAAGCTTGTTCCTGGTAAACTAAAGGCAGGCAGTTTCCAGGCAATTTGGTAGAGCTAACTTCTATAGCTTAGCAAAACATGGCAAGATTCAATAAGGCAGTAAGGCAGTATACTGCTAGGAGCAGAAACCAATTGTAGCAGGCAACAGCAAGCGCAAATACAATAGCAGAACACATTGGGTTACCTGTTCATCTCTTTTTATCAATACAACCCAAGACTAATGGGCCTTTGGACACACAATAGCCCATCAGAATGGCAGTTAGCCAAAACTGACCACATTAGGTGAAGCCATAGACTTACTTTACCCAAATTTGGGAAAAACATAGGCTTTGCACCAGACAGGCACAAGACAGGTGTGTGTACTTTGTTTGCCACAGGTTGTAAACAGGAGCAAAATAAGTCTGGGCAAGCCAAAGTCCTTACACTCAGTGCCTCCAGGTTCTTTGTCTTCTTTCCTGTGGTTGCTTCTCCCCAAAACAGAAGGAGGGAGAGCAGAAAAACATATCTGGACAAGCTAGGACATGGTTAAGCCTATTTTGTCCTATTTAGGCTTACCACAACAGACATGCATTAAAAGCATGTCTAGATTGAGGCATATGAGGTCTGCTGGGTCAAGTCATACAGAAATACAGAACATTCCATATACAAGTTTTACTGTTAGATGGCTATAGTAATGAGTCTGAAGTAAAATGAAGTGCGTCATCCCCGCTCCGCAACCTTGCATAAAAACACTTGTGAAACAAATGCCTCAAGAGGAACATCTCTTAGCAGGCTCAGTTTACTCAGCCTTGCTCCTTTTTTTGGAGACAAAGCATCTCGAGCAGTTAGGTGCCACTAAATTTGATGTACAATATATCCTTCAATATTTTACACTATAAAACATTCATGTAGCTCTCTTGGTGATTTCTCATTGGTGTGGTTATCAAGTTTTAAAACCAGAAGAGTATCTTAATCACCAATAGGGAAAAAAAAATTAAAATAAAGAAAAACATCCTGGTAAATTCAACACTCTTGTCTGTACTTCAATAATCTTTGACAACTGCACTTTAATAATATTAATAACTAATATTTTGTCAAAGCAAATTAAATGTTCAAAAGTTTTTGGAAGTCACTAACTTTTTTTTTTTTTTTCCTAGATACTGTACCAAAATAATGTGCCAAATGATAGAACTTCGATAAGGTTCAGTGTATTCATATTTGCTGAATCAGGTCACAAATGAGAGATTTTAAAAAAAAATATTTGCTTGCATTCCTGTACAAGCCTTTGCCTGACTCCTTTTGAGATTTCCAGGACCTTGGTGTCTCTTGAAAAATCCTTTTTGTATTGGGACATCCATCAGAAATTGAATATAAGAAGTTCTTTGAAAGGATATGAAAAGACAGACACCTGTCACTAGCAGGGTACCATGAGTATTCTGTATATCCATCAACAACCTGGATGCGAGCACAGAGGGCACTGTCAACAAGTTTGGTGGTGGTGCAAACCTGGGAGGAGTGGCTGCCACCCATTCAGGATGTGATGCCATTCAGTGACACCTGGACAGGCTGGAGAGTTGGGTGGGGAGAAATTTAATGAAATACAATGAGGACAAAGGGAGAACCTTGCATCTGGTAAAGAATAACCCCATGGACCAATACATGCTGATCTGTTGGAGAGCAGTACAGGGGAAGGAAACCTAAGGGTCTTGGTGGGCAGGAGGATGACCATGAGCCAGCAATGTGGCCTTGTAGCCAAGAAGGCCAATGGCATCCTGGGGTGTATTAGAAGAGTTGTGGTTAGTAGGTTGAGATAGGTCCTCCTCCTCCTCTACTCTGCCCTGGAGAGGCTGTATCTGGAATATTGTGTCCAGTTCTGGGCCACTCAGTTCAAGAAGGACCTCAGGTTGCTGCTCGGCATTGTCCAGCACAGAGTCACAAAGATACTGAAGACAATGGAACATCTCTCTGCTGAGGAAAGGCTGAGGGAACTGAGGCTATTTAGCTTGGAGAAGAGGAGCCTGAAGGGTGACCTCATTCATGTTTATAAAGATGTGAAGGTTGAGTGCCAGGAGGACGGAGCCAGGCTCTGCTCAGTGATGTCCAATGATAGGACAAGGTGTAATGGGTGAAAGCTAGAATATAGGAGGTTCCATGTGAGCATAAGGAAAAGCTTTTTCTCTGTGAGGGTGATGGAACACCAGAACAGGCTGCCCAGAGAGGTTGTGGAGCCTCCCTCTCTGGAGACATTCAAAACCACCTGGATGTGTTCCTGTGTGACCTCCTCTAGGTAATCCTTCTCTGTCAGAGGGGTGGGACTAGATGATGTTTCAAGGTCCCTTTCAGCATCTAGCATTCTGTGATTCTGTGTTTACTACTTTCTTTCTTTCTTTCTTTCTTGTTTGTCCTTTTTTCTGGATGGAGCTTGATTCCCATTTTGAAATATTTTGTCATTTTGAAAATGTAGCACATAAGTGAAAACTGAGGCCTTTATTTACTTGGATAGGCAGAGAAATATTCACAAATTTACTGATATATTAATTTAAGAGACTTAACTTAGCTAACTTTATTACTAACTTTAAATCTCCCTTGGCAAATCAGAACCTTCTTCTACTTGGCAAGGAAAGCACATAGTTTAAAAAAAAAAAAATAAAAAAAAAAATTAAAAAAAAAAAAATTTCCAAGACAGGGAGTTTAACTACATTTAAATAGGATTATTCACTACTACTTGCCAATGTGAGTGCAATTTTCTCAGTCTGATCCAATCGGGAAAAAAATGCAATTGGGAAATAAGTAGAAAAAAGTGTTCACAGACAATCCTATCAACCGTTCAGGCAGTGAGAGCCCGCAGTGGTTCAGTAGACAGCAAAAGCCACTAGGTGGCATTTGTGATTTATTAGGCTGGAAGCAACGGTTTACAAAAATCTCATCCTTGGTTCCAGGAGAACAAGGCATTTCACATTCCAAGATATTCCATTCAAGAAAACCCCTCCCTTAATGAGATAAGTGCAGAGAATTTTCACTTCTGCTCTGTGGTTTGGAAACCATCTTTCTGAAGTTTCCGTTCCAGTCCTAGAAATTCTCGGGCATGCATTCCCTGACCCTGCAACACCAGCTTACATAAGTAATTACTTGTCTACAATTAAGCTGTAAATAATGCAATCACTCCATTCTTGTCCTGTCACTCCAGTCCTAACCACAACAAATAGGGCTAATCACATAGTTAGTCAAGTGTGTAATTATTCACAGTTAAACTTCTGTCACTTTCACCCTGTTTGGAAACAGTAGAACACAACCTGTAATTAGCAAACGTTGCTGCGGGCACTTTCACTTGGAAATCCGCCATGGATTCAGCACCTATGTGAGCGCAAAGCTAAACCCTTTGATCTAGGATCCTGGCATGCTTTCTTCCCCTTGGGCTATCAGTCCTCAATAAGGCAGAGAGATCAATGAATTATTATTATGCCAAAGAAGCCTTCTGAAAATCACCAGGGTCCCCTTTGTCAGATACTTTGTATGTGCTTATATCATGGATATAATGCTTATATATACCAATGTATACATGTCAATGTGTCCCTGAAGATGTATGAATCAATCATGCATACATCTGATTTGAATTTTCATTGAAATGTCAGTAAAAATTCTTGCTATTTACAAATTAACTTATGGATATAGGTCCGGAGCTGCCATTTCTTTAATACGTTCCCTTGGTTAGGACCTGAGACAATGAAAAAAGATCTTTCCTGCTTGGAATGAAACCTCTCAAAACGTTGTACTTAGCAAAACACAATTATACTAGCAGGTACAGAAACAAGTGTATGTAGATACGCTGCTAAAATGACTAGTCATAAAGCAACTGCCTTTAAGTCATGCTCCAGTTTACTGTGCTGAAATCTTCCCACTAAAATCATTGTCTCACAGTAAATTGAGCTCATCACATGTGCAACGTTAAACCATGCATGCCCTCATTTCATACTGAGTCAGGTTCTGTCACATGTACTCAGCTTGAGCTATTCCTTACTCTATCCCAAGGGCTGGTAAAGACTACCCAGTTTGAAAAAAAGGAGGCAGAGTTTGTCCCATGGAGAAGATTGGGAAATTAGAAAGAACTCATTTGCCACCTGCCCTTAGAAGTAATTCCAGAAGCAGATGGAATATGAGATTAAAACCAGGACCTGTTATTTGCTTTCTGGCATATAAACAGATCGTTTAGAAGAAAGGCTGAGTAAGAACAGACACAGAAAGTAATTGTTGTAACACTTGTTTTCTGTTTATCAAGGAAAGCAGACAGACAGCCCATTCCTTTCCTCATTCCTTTGTCCTGTTCTTCATCTTCAACATAGTTAAGGTTCGTTTTGTAACAACTGCCTTGAACCAAAGTTGTTTTACACCCAGAAATCAGAATGAGTTGACAAAACATAGCACAGATTGTAAATAAGTCCTCTTTGCAGGCAGACACTGGCTTTCAAATTCTTCAAGAGATGTGTTGGCTATTATCAGAGGTGAAATAGCTCTCTCTATGAGATCCTGTATGGTTTGGGTTGAGCAGCTATTTTTAATGGTGTGTGTTAGAGTAAGGAAGGAGATTTACTGGAACGTGTTTCGGTAGATGCTATGCAAAGAGCAAAGAGATTCAGAAAAATAAGCTATGAACCTACTTTTTTGATCTGAATAGTGAGAACCATACACTATGGATCTGGAAATTGTGAAAGTCAATTATTCAGTGTGCCTGCTGGCCAATCTATACAAAGTAAAAAGCTGAGGACTGCTGCCTAGTCCTTAATGCTGTCTGGCAAACAGGTATGAACTCATGAATTTCAATAAAATGTCCGAGTATCCAATTGCCATGGAAACAGTCATACTGGATGGACTCTGTGGCACTTAGCTAGCTGCTTAGTTTGTTAGCTGTTGTTTCATTTCTGTGATATGAAATTGCCACAGTCTCAAGATACTTTTTGAAATGGCACTAGCTGTCTCCCAGTATAATGACTCACTCGAACAGTCTATATCAGCCAGGGCAAAATGCTCAGCGACTGTTTCCAAGTTGACAGATATTCTGTTAGGAGCCTATTATTTGCTGTCAATATCATGCAAGGCAAATGCAGACGTGCTGGCCTTTGTTTACTTTTTTTGAGCTGCCTTCTAAGACCATGACCTTTTGCTGCTGATGATATACATATGTTGAACATTTGTTTGAACTGTCTTCCCACCACTGATAAATACAACCCTCCAGACTACATTATGCAAATGTGTTGCAAGGGAAATAAAATAGACTTTTATAGTTTCCTACCTAGTAATGCTTTCCACAGCTTGGTATTTATGACAGTTTCAAAACCATGTAATCCTTGGAGGAAAGTGAGCAATTCATATAGTTATTGCATATAATTCTTCCACAAGACTAGAAAATCTGTCAAACTGTCATTGCAAGCTGCCATCTGAGAAGCTACCCTTCAGAGTCTTAATTTCCCTTTCCTTGCCCCTCACACCCCACTAAGATTATTCACAAGGCTCTGGAAACCACATCTGAAATCAGCCCTTGTCAGATCACTCAGGATTTGTAAACTACCTAAAAGGAATATGCTACAAGATGTGCTGATAAGGACTTGGGTGTGTCAGTAATGAAACTACCCAGCTTCTTGTTAGCACTGTATATGCTTCGTCTTCCCTCTTTGGGCAATCAAGACTTTAACTGCATGCTAGGCTCATTTCCCATGTAAGCCAGCTGCTGATTCCACTCTCTTTCCAGAGTATATTAAACATGTCCTTGTGTCACCAGCAAGAACAGGAAATAAATGGTGTTGAGATTTTATTTCTTCATTCACTATTCTGAATACAAACCAGAAATACATCTGAGCTGCAATAAGTTATCATACTGCAAAACGTATGTCATAAAAATGCGTTGTGTTAACTAGTTTTCTATTTCTTTTAGCAATGCTTCCCTTAACAAAACTGTGGGGAGTGGGAGGGTGGTAGTGGCTGACACTCGTCAGGCTGTGCTATGATCCAACAAGATCTGGACAGGTTGAGTGCTGGACGAAAGCTAACCACATGAAGTTCAATAGGGACAAGTGCAGGGTCCTGCATCTGGGAAGGAATAACCGCAGGCGCCACTACAGGTTGGGGGCTGCCCTGCTGGAAAACAGCTTTCATGGAGAGAGACCTTGAGGTCCTGGTAGGCAGCAAGTTCTGCATGGGACAGCAATGTGCCCTTGTGGCCAAGGGAGCTAATGGCATCCTGGAATGCGTCAGGAAAAGTGTGTTCAGCAGGTCTAGGGAGGTTCTTCTCCTCTACTCTACCCTAATGAGACCACATCTGCAATTCTGTGTCCAGTTTGGGGCTCCTTGGTTCAAGAGAAACAGGGACCTGCTGGAGAAAGTCCATTGGTGAGCCACAAGGGTGACTGAGGGACTTGAGTATCTCCGCTATGAAGAGAGATGAGAAACCTGGGGCTGTTTAGTCTTGAGAAGATTGAGGGGAGATCTGATCAATGTGTACAAGTATCTGAGGGGTGTCAAGTGGCCGGGGATAATCGCTTTTTGATGGTCAGCATCAATAAGGTAAGGAGCAAGGTCTGCAAACTGGAACATGGAAGATTTCACCTCAATATGAGGAGAAACTTCTTTACAGTGAGGGTGACAGAGCACTGGTACAGGCTACCTGGAGAGGTTGTGGAGTCTTCTTCTCTGCAGACTTTCAAAATCTGCCTGAATGTATTCTTGTGTGAAGTACCCTAGGGGATCCTGCCTTGGTAGGGGGGTTGGACTGGGTGTTCTCTAGACATCCCTTCCAACCTCTAAGATTCTGTGATTTTGTGTTTCGTAGAGATGGTGGCAACAAGCTTTTGTTGATGTTTCATCAAAAAAAAAAAAACCACCAGTGCTTCCTTTTTGTGCACTGAAACAGGATGGTTTGGACCCCTGAAGTTCAAAGTGATATTCAGATTGCTTGCAGATCTATGTGATTTTTCTGTCTAAAAGCATGTGAAAATGAACTAATGACATCATTACGGTTCCGATCCATCAGACTGGAAACACAGCCTAAGAAAAATCAGTACTGTAGGCTACAAGCAATATGTTGAATGGCTCAACAATGTAAATGTTACATTTCTTCCAAATCCACAGACATTTGGAGTGACTTCATAGAAACTGTCATGAATTACAAAACTTCTTTCAAAATCCAGAAGGCTGTCACAATATTTGGGGGTTTCTGCTATAAAGTTTCCTATCTTAAAAACTACAGAAACACAGGCATGATACATGTCAAGAGATAAGTCTTCATCTGACTGCTGTTTTCTTTGCCTTGAATTTATTGAAAGAATTGATATCATCCAGAATATGGATGATAGAGATGGTCCTCCACAGCTGAAACCAAAATAATATGGGATGCAGTCTCAGGATTAGGGAAATAAACCATTCGATGTGATTAAGCTGAAAATGTGCAAATCCCTAGCACAGCTGCACTTGTTGAATAACTTTTTGAGGTGAAGTTAAAATGTTAACTCACTTTAACCACCTGAAAACTTTTTTTGTCATTAGAGGGAAGAACTTATTCTACATCTTATGTGTTGCTCTTCATCTGTAGGAAAGATGAGTCACTAGTCACTTGGAGCTGGGCTAGGTGGATGCACCCAAACTTTTTGCAATGCAAGAAATTCCATTGCAAAACAAATTGTGTCCCTTGCTGTTAGACTTTGGAACCTGATTTGCTAATCTTGGATGTACTACCTGGGTGACTCTGCATCTATACTATCAGGTGTGAACTCATAGAGTAAACAAAGAACTCAGCATTTGCTAACATCTGGATGCTTGGCTTTTGGAGTAAAGTTTATGGAGTAGTAGCCTGAAGCTTTAGGGAGGTAGTTTATGCATTATTTTGTCGTTGAGTGATGCTAAAAATCCACACAGGGATTCAATTTACAAGGGTTTAGGTCTCATACCTTCACGGTTCTAGATAACAGATTGATTGGAGAGTATCCCAAATTACTTCAGCGGGTCTACTTACAAAATGAGCAATCTAAGGTGATGACTAGAAAGCAGGGACTGGGAAAAAGAAAATATGCAGGCAAAGGGAAGGAGATTACAGTGCCTAGGTGATTGAATAGTTATTGAAAACAAAAAAATTCTCTGAAGAACTCTGACAGTTTAGGCTCTAAAGTATTAAGATTTTCTTATGGAACAGTTGCATAATTCTGGAGAAAAACAAAACAAAACAAAAAAAAACCCCAAAATAACCCCTTCATGAACTTTAAACAAAATGGCAGATTTGTTAGGATTGGTTATTTATAATGCTTCCCTAAAGGTCTATGCTTTTCTGAAGTTCTTTGTGTTTCCCACTGTTGGAAGAATATAACAGCATACGTGAGGATGTAAACTAACGCCATATTTGCGCTGCACAGGACTATATATATCCTATACCATGTATGCATGTAGGGATTGTGCAACTTATTAAAGATGGACAAATAAAGAACTCGTAGATTTATGTTGTTTTATTGTTTATGGCTGGCATGCAAACTTCCAGTTCATATTTTCCTGCTCTTCCTTTTTTTCATTGTCATTCATTTAAATAGGCTCTCCTCAAATGCAGAAGAAATTAAATGTTCTATCCACATTCACACTAAATGAATTCATTCTGATTAATGTTACTCAAATGAATACAAAAGGAATTAATCACCATTAGAAAGATATTGAAATGTTTTACTCTGATTTTTTAAAGTTTTAGTATACTGCTAGGTTGCATGACATTAGATATGAACTCACTGCTAAACCCCTAGATGCAAGGATTTGGGGAGTGTTGGGAGGAGACTACATCTGAAACTAGATTGGGAATTTTACTCCCATCTCTCTTTGAAAGTAATACTTATTATGCATGCTCTTTTGAGTTCTTAATTTGTTTTTAATTGGTTTATGTTTTCTAGTAGCTTTTAGACACTCCCTTGAGCCAGAGGGCAGAAAGGCACTATACATCTGCATAAGCTTGCTTGGATATGTACAAGCTGGTGTGAAAAAAAGGTATTAAAATTCACAGGTTACAGAACCAGGAAGGAGATAGCTAGAGAAGATGTGGTTAATGTGTGCTGCTTTGACTTATTCTTCCTTCCATAAATAAAGTACAGAAACTGACCATTAATATTTCATAAAGTATCTCCACAGGTTTTCTTCCCTGTTATCAATGCAGTTTAATGCTATTCTGTAAATATTTTAGCTGAGGTGTCATTGTCAATCATAGGATAGTCAAAGATAATTTTCTAATGATTTAAATGTCTGTAGAATTGGTTTAATAATACATTACATATAGGTCTCTATTTATTGCCCTCTAGTTTTTATCGTTCCATCCCCTTGGTGTGCTGTAGTCATGGAATCACAGAATAAGACAAGTTGGGAGAGTCCTTAGTAGGTCCTGCCAAAGCTAGGTCAGTTGTGAGGTCAGAACAAGATGCTCAGAGCTTCATCCAGTTGGGTCTTGAAAACCTTCAAAGCTGAATACTTCTCAACCTCTTTGGGCAATCTTCTATACTGCCTGAATGTTCTGATGAGGATAAAGAATTTCTTTATGTCCACTTGCCCCTCTACCATAAACCACTGTGAACAGTCTGACTCAGACTTCTTGGTAACCTCCTCATAGGAATTGTCAGGTTGCTGTTAGGGGCCACCTGACACCTTCCTTTGGACTGAACAGACCTAATTCCTTCACTTCATCATCATACTTTTGCCAGGTTATCCTTCCACAGTTCCTGTTGTTTGCAATTAAACTTGTTGGAAAATTGGATTAATGTCTCCAGGCATGGATTCCAGTCTAGAGAACAAAGACAGTTTATGATTAAGTATGAACCTATGTGTTAGCTTCTCTAGTCTGGTCTGCTGATATTCTCATCTAGATGGAGTTACCTATAAACGACAAAGCACAGACTTGTGTATATAATTTGAGTCACTGCCAATGCACTTCTGACACTTCCAAACATGCACTTCTGATACATTTCTGAACATAAAAAATACTATTCTTTCCTTCAGAAGCACTGAAAGGGGAAAAAAATAGGCATTGGTCCATATGTGTAGGCAGAGGCTGCAGTGACTATTGCAATGAACGCATGAGAGGAGGAGGCCATGTTACATAGAGGCTTTAACAGACCCTTTAAGGACCTTTAAGGAACCTTTAAGAGTTGCCCATTTTGTGAAGATAATATTTCCATCTTCTCTCATCCATTTTAATTTTCCTGGAAGGAAATGTGTAAATATGTCCTACCAGGAAAAAAGCAGTCTACGGATTACAAGCTCCAAATAAAGAATTAATACCATGACCTGGGATGTAGATTTGGTTTTTTTCAGCTCTTCTCACCTAAATATTCTGTTTGTGAACTATAATTCTATTGTGAATTAGAATTCTCTAACAGAATTATAGACTTAAATTGTAATGCAAAGTTGAATAGATGGAACAAGGTTCAAGGGTAGGAAGGCACTGTAGAAAGATCTGGACAGGTTAAATCGATGGGCTGAGGCCAACAGAATGAGGTTTGAGAAGACCAGCTGGCAGGTCCTGCACTTTGGTCACAACAACCCCAAGCAATGCTATAGGCTTGGCTAACAGTGACTGGAAAGCAGCTGGGTGGAAAAGGATTGGGTGGTGCTAATGGACAGCAGCTGAACATGAGCCAGCAGTGTGCCCAGGTGGCCAAGAAAGCAGACAGCATCCTGGCCTGGATCAAAGCAGCTTGGCCTGTCCAGCAGCAGCAGCAGCGAAGTGGTTGTGCATCTGTACTTGGCTCTATTGAGGCCACAGCTTGAGTACTGTGTTCAGATCTGGGTGCCACAGTATAGGAAAGGCACTGAGGTCCTGAAGCATGTCCAAAGAAGAGCAATGAGGATGGTGAGGGCTTTGGAGGGTGTCATACAAGGAGCAGTTGAGGGAGCTGTGATTGCTTAGTCTGGAGAAGAGAAGGCTAAGGGGAAATCTTACTGCTCTCTACAACCACTCGAAAGGAGCCTGCAGTGAGACTGACATTGGTCTCTTCTCCTAAGTAACCAGTGATAGGACGAGAGGAAATGGATTTAAATTGTAGCAGGGGATATTTAGATTGGACATTAGGAAAAGCTTCTTTATGAGAGAGTGGTGAGGCATTGGAACAGGCCACCCAGGGAGGTGGTGGAGTTGCCATCCCCGGAGGTGTTCAAGAAGCTGTAGAAGTGATGCTTCAGGATATGATTTAGTGGTCATGGTAGTCAGGTTACAGTTGGACTCAATGACCTTAAAGGTCTTTTCCAGCCTTAGTGAGTCTATGGTTGTATGGAAGTTGTCACTTCAGAATGATGAAGGGGAATAATTGAAAATAATATAATCATAGGAAACATGAGGAATATTCTCCAGCATTTTCTGTAAACTTTTGAAAACAAGCTGAAGAGGAGTGCAATAATACTATCAAAACTGAAATTTCTTCTTATTGTATGATCTGTGATAATTGTGCATGTGAATAGCCACACCAGTGACATTTACGCTGGGTTTGTGCTTAAAATACATAGCTTAAATAAAGACCTCTGGTTTGCCAGACTTTGCTTACTCACCACAAAGTAAAAATTGAGAGCACTGCTTTGAACTTCAGTTCTAATACCTGCTTAAACGTTCTGGCATATAAGGCTGTCCCAAAACCCGTGTGATGCCTTCAGCTTGTGGAGTGCACTGTGTAACACCATCATCATGAGAAACAGTTGAATAACGATTTGTCTGCAGCTTTGCTGAAAGGTTTATAGCACAGTGAGTGGTAATCACATTAGCTGCCTTTATCACTTGGACTGTACATTACATTAACATAATACAATTTTATAGCTTTAAGAAATATTAAACCGAAATGAAGGCAAGCAGCGCTTCACTAATGGATTTACAACGTCTCTTATCCCTGCTCAGCTATGACGTCTGTAATCAGGGGGAATATTATTCGCACTTCTTTAGAAAGAGCTGTTCATTTAAAACATTGCGGGTTTGCTGCTAAATATCTATCATCTAATTAGTTTGTCAAGAGATACTGCTTTTTTGCTTAATCCTGGTTTTAAATTGTTATAATATTTATTTTCTTATATATATCCATAACAGACACATGTACATATACTCTTTCTGCAAGAGATTAAAGTAGCTTCACTATGAGCATACCACTGAAATTCGGTAGAAGGTGAATAAATAATTTGCTTTGGGTCTTTTAAAAAAATCTCTGAGTTTTCTCTAGGTATCTGAAGTAGCTTCGGTTTCTCTACCTGGGAAAATCAATACATTAAATAAACAGGGAAAAGTATCTAATTCATCTTCCTCTCATCCAAATCATCTCCCTGAAGTAAGGAAGAACACCGAAAACAAAATACAACTGTTCCTATTCTAAAGGGAATTTGAATAAGTAATATCTAAAATACATTTTCCTTGTTTCCATACACCGGTCGAATTATGAAACTTGAAATTAAGGAGCAGAGACATTACTGAAGGAGCAGACTGTTACTGAAACAGTCCTCATATACTCAGTCCCTTATTCAATATACTTCTGCTGCCAGTCCCAGTAGAAATAATTACAAGTACTAGCCAGACTCTGAATCTGGTCTGTGAAGATAGCTTGTAAGAAGACTTGTATCTTATGTCATCATTCTTGAGCAGTCCTATATTTGTTTCAGGTCTGTCAGTGTTCCTGAGCCTGCATTTACATTTGTATTCAAGCTCCTCACTCTGTGAAAGATCTGATCCACAGCTCACCAGCATGGGTGAAATCTAGGAAGGAATCTGGAGGCTGCTCTAAGTCTTTCCACCTTCTTTTATCACCCTGAGCATTATATTTTTTTCTTTTTGAATGTGGGGTTCAGTTGCAGCCACAAGACCTGATTATTCAGGAAAAATATCTCCAGGCTGACTTAAGACTTGGGATCAGGATCTGACACTGAAGAAGCTGCCCACTGAGTATTCATGCTAGATAACATTAAAAGTGACAGGGACTTGCTTGTGAGAAGTACATGTAGGAATGGGCTCAAATATGGGAAACAGATGAGGATGACACTCTGGAAACATTATTATATTATTTTATCTATCTATTTATTTCAAATACTTCATATAAATTGTTATATTTATATATTATATTTTGTTCTCTTGCCTGCTTAATTTACTATTCTATGGTCCTTTGTTCTTTTTAATAAATTATTTGCATTTTAAACTGATTTGCATTTTCACAAGTTGAAAAAAAAAGATACACAATGAAGTAAAGCTAAGGATGAAGGAATTCTATGCCTACTTTACCAACATGTTTCTGACAGTATTATGGGTCCTTAATGTAACTCAGATTTTTCTGGACAACAGACACCCAGGAACCAGATATACAAGAGTATATTTATTGAGAATTTTATATTCTTACTGAGCTTTTGGCTGAAACAAAGGGCCCACCTGTATTTCCTAAGCTTACAAAAAGTGTTAGAGATGAGTTGGTGACCTCACTGGAATAAACAAATAGCCTTTCTAGTTCAGGACTTAATATTTGCTCTCTTTTAACAAAAGCATGGGAATTTCCTGACTCTTCACCACAGGATTTGTGGCACACTTGCCTGTGTGTCTGCCTGATGTTATTCAAAGGTGTCAAATATTTTTAAGGTCTCTTGTGCTGAAGTAAAAATTATTCAACACCTGCCAAGCAAGAGCCTTTGTTTATTATTATGTCCCAGTGACAGCTGGTTGGAATTTTTCAGTCAGCTACTGTGTCTTATCAATACTCTTCTACCTTTGGAGTTTATTTATTATGGTGAAAGAAAAATAACTGTGTATCTATTTGGGAAAAAAGCCTCCTAAGTGTGGCACAAGGTTATGTAAAAATATCCTCATCTTAAATGTAGATGAACAGGTGGAGCGTGTTTACCCAACTTCCAATACATATATACAAATCCCAGTATATATATGTATATATCATAGAATCAGAGAGTTGTCTGGGCTGGAAGGGACCCCAAGGATCATCTAGTTCCAACCCCCCTGCTATGGGCAGGGACACCTCACACTAGATCAGGTTGCTCAGAGCCGCATCCAGCCTAACCCTATAAGCTTTCAAGGATGGGGCTTCTACCTGGGCAACCTGTTCCAGTGTCTCACCACCCTCATGGTTAAGCACTTCCTAACATCCAATCTGAATCTACCCACTTCTAGTTTTGCTCCATTTCCCCCCAGTCCTATCACTACCTGACACCCTAAAAAAATGCCCTTCACTAGCTTTCTTGTAACCCACTTCAGATACAGGAAGACCACAATAAGGTCTGAACAGCCCCAACTCTCTCAGTCTCCATAGGAGAGGTGCTACAGATCTATCTAGATATATAGAAGATAGACGTAGATAGCTATAGATACAGATCCAGAAAGGGAGAGAGAGGGAGGTTATACTGCATTTCTTGTATGCATTTAATATCATTCTGTGCATATTTTGTTGTTTAAAGAAAACTTATGGTATCTAGACTAAAATTTAACCTGACACTCAACATCGCTTTATTGCTGGTTCAAATTCAGATACTGAGTGCAGCAGAAGTGTTTTGCAGTTTTCCTGTACCTCAGATTACTCAGGTAGGAAATAGATATGACAGGAGGTTAAACTTGCCTCTTGGGGGTGTACAGAGATTTCTTATTTTCTGCACATAGGCAACAGATGCATGCATCATTATGAACACTGGAATAAATCCTGTAAACCCTTAGATGCAAAGTATAGTGGGAAATCTCTAACTCAGTGAATCTGGTGAACAAAGGGTGCTTTCTTCAAAAAATCAGGAAGATTTGAGGTTAAGTGTTGCAACACCTATATCTTCCTACTTCCTAGAGCCCCAAATCAGCAACTGAAAGCTGTGATTCACAGAAGATGATTCCTCTGCCTGCCTGCCTGCCTGCCTGCCTGCCTGCCTACCGTAACGGACTGCCTGCTCCCTTTTGGTCTCTGAAAGACAGACATGTGGTGTGGCACTGAAGACTTATATATTTGCTACTTAAAAACCAATTTGGACATTAAAAGAAGTCTTCATGTAACAGATTTCATTCATCTGTTCGACACAGTAAGCTTTGATTTAGGCAATCAAGATTTTCTTTATATTTAATTGTGTACACTGTTTTTCATTCAGTCAATGAGTTGTCAGCTTTTCATGTATTTTTAAAGTCTCACGAGTAGATGATCTGAAGTGCTGTTAATTATCAATTAAATTTTCTCAGAGTGGATTGTAAAAAGTTCAGATGAACCCAATTAGGAAGAATGCAGCTTCCTTCTGCACCTCTAGGCTCAATTATTTTAAAGTATATGATAGCACAGGAAAATAATCAAACTTTTCCTATCAATTATAAATGTGCTTCTAAAATGAGATGATAAAAAAAAGAAGTCATAAATGCATAATTCAAAAATTAAATGAACAGAAATACATTATTCCTTGTTTGGCTTTTTTGCTCCCTGCCTAGTAAAATGTTATTTTCACAAAAGAGATGACCTTGTAGATTTTTAGACCTTTTTTTATCTGGGATATTTTTTCATTTAGAAATCCATCTACCACTGGAGGCTTGCTGAAAATGTTAGTTCTAAATACTCTACTATACATTTAGATATTTGTTTAGCTAGTTAAATACCCAGGTCTCCGTTTCTTCAGAACCTGAAAAGATTCCACTGTCCCATCACATCTTCTCATTTATCTCACTTGGCCAATACCTTTCCACAGGATCATTAATGTAATTGGTATGTCAGAGACATCAATTTATCATCTCAACATATTCTATGCTACCAAAGTAAGACTGGAAGGCATTTCAAGAGAAGCATAACAAGGAGTAAATATTCTGTCTTAAAAAAACTGAGAAGACTTCCTGAAAAGACTTCTGAAGAAAGGTGTTCAAATCAATGAAGGGTGTGCAGTCATCAGGAAAGCTGTTCTGTCTTTGCTACATGCCTGATGTTGGTGGTTGAACTTGATGATCTTGGAGGTCTTTCCCAAACTTTATGGATCTGTGCTTCTATACTTGAGAGAGAAATCTCTTCAAGATTACATTAAATCGATATTTTATCTAAAAGCTCAAGAAATGCACAACTTCAGACAGAAGTGTATATCCCCAACCACTGAGTTTATTTTCTGAATATTGCTTTCAGTGATCTGGGTTGAAATAGCAAACACCTTACAGCTGTGTTTTGTCCCTGATAGTAGGTAAGAAAACTCTGCTTAAGTGCCACTCTGAGAGCTGAAAATATTTTGGTGTTTAGATTTAGTATATCCACGAGCAGTTTGCAAATGTTTGTTTTTTAGCTTAAATAAAAATTTCACCCTTTTACCTAACTCACTTTTGTATTTACAAATAAAATTCTTCTCTTAGGACTTTCTACTTCTTTGGTTATCCTACCACATCCCAGCAGCACTTACCTTTACCAGTGTGGATTGAATAAGTACTTTTCTTTTAATGTGATCGATCAGAGTAGTGCAGCATATCCCACAGAAGTGTTGTGCAGACTGACACCAATATTCCAGGCTTTCTTCTGGGAGCATTTACCCCTTCATATTCTGGAATCACACTTACCTTTCCCTCTGCTGTTTCCTGCTGGTGACTTAGTGTCATCTTCTGATCCATTAATAAGGTCACCTTTGTTTTTGCGCTTTCCTAGGTGATGATCTCCCAATTCATGACAATTTTGTGGTGTAATTCACACTCTGTACCATTTTGAACACTGTAACAATGAATGCTACATTTCATCCCATTTCCATTGTTCCACTTCTCATAATCACCCATTTTGTGCATGTTTTCAGGAGGCAGGTTAAGGAAAAGATTTGTCAGCCACCTTTGCAGTTTGAGGCAGGTTAAGGAAAGGATTTGTCAGCCACCTTTGCAGTTTGAGGCAGGTTAAGGAAAGGATTTGTCAGCCACCTGTGCAGTTCCAATTACTTTTGTTTGTTACTAGACCTACACCAGATTTTGCTTTTAATGAAAATCACAACTCTTTTATATTTTTATATTTATATTTTATAATCACAGCTCATTTATATTTTTTTTCCCAAGGGCCTCCTTCTGATAATCTTCCCACTCTTCCTCTTTTTAGTTTATTTATTTATCTGTTTATCTATGCATTCATTCCTTTATTTATTTATTTATTTTTACTTAGCATCTTTAGCATAAAACATAAGAGTTTGATTGCTAGAGAAACTTGATTTTTGTTGTCTATATTTGGATCATCTTTTGGCTTGATGTTTGTACTGTGTTGTGCACAACATATCTCTGCTAATGGTAAGAGTACACCTGACAAAAGAAATTAACAAAAATATTGTTCAAGCATGCAAAAAAAAAAAAATAAAAATACATTCACAACCCCACCACCACCACCGCCACCAAAACTTCATATTGACAAGGTGTTAAGCCTAAACTATGCACAGTAAACTTGTCTCATTCTAAATAAACATATTTACACAAATTTATCCCGCAGAACTAAGAGCCTTCTTGGCAGATGTCTTTGAGATGTTGAATATTTTGATGCTCACTGTGTGTAGTTATGGTGATACGAAGGAAAAGTGGCTTTAGTGGAGTGGTGGCTGATCTCAGTTTTGAATTCTTGTTTAGGATGAGAAAAAATAGACAAGATTTTCCTATATTTAGAAACCCTTTAAGTGGCAATTTAGAGCATGAGTATTGTTATTTGCATCATTTTTTCAGGACACTGAAACATACTTCCTTGTTTTCAGGTTTTTTACAGAGAAGCATTGGAGTATACAGAACATTGCTTTTTACAGACCATATATATCCCTGAGTTTGATTCTAATGCACTTTAAATGCCGAAAATATATCTGGGAGCTTTCTAAGGTTCAGTTCTTGAGATAAAGAAAATAAATGCTTGCAAACTCAATCATGTTAATTCCCCCCCCCCCAAAAAAAAATAAAAATGACTGCAAGACTAAACAACTCAGTGTCATCTACAAATTTATAGAATCATAGAATCATAGAATGGTAAGGTTGGAAGGGACTTCAAGGATCAGCTAGTTCCAACCCCCTGCCATAGGCAGGGACACCTACCACTAGTACAGCTCACTCAAGGCCTCCTTCAACCTGTCCTTGAACACCTCCAGGGAGGGAGCAGCCACAACCTTCCTGGGCAACCTGTTCCAGCGCCTCACCACCCTCCCTGGAAAGAACTTCCTCCTGACATCCAGTCTAAATCTCCCCTCTGCCAGTTTAAACCCATTGCCCCTTATCCTGTCATTACAAGACCTTGTAAATAATCCCTCCCCAGACTTCCTGTAGGCCCCCTTCAGATACCGGAAGGCTACTATCAGGTCCCCTCGAAGCCTTCTCTTCTCCAGGCTGAAGAGCCCCAATTTCCCAGAGAATTTTGAAAGACAAAATAAAAATTGAAAAATGATTGGTTTGAAAGTTACCACTCTGTCTTTTGGCTTCATAAGTTTGAAGTGTTTGGTTTTGTTTGTTTGTTTTTTTTTTTTTTCTGGAAAATAATTTCTCTTACTCTTACCCCTGTTCAGTTTTCCCACTCTATCTTCTGCCTTCATTAAGTCTGAGGTTGCGCTTTTTTTGTTGGTTTTTTTTCTGGAGAATAATTTCTCTTGCTCTTACGCCTCTTCAGCTTTACTACCCTATCTTCCACCTTCATTAATTTTGAGGTTGCTTTTCTTTTTTTTTGTTTGTTTGTTTTTTTCTGGAGTATAATTTCTTCTGCTCTTACCCCTCTTCAGCTTTACTACCCTATCTTCTGCCTTCATAAGTTTCAGTTTGGGTTTGTTGGGTTTTTTTTTCCTGGAGAATAATTTGTCTTACTCTTACCTCTCTTCAACTTCTTACTACCCACTAAAGAAACAGCTTCATATTATTGTGTGAAGATATGTTTTCACAGGATCAAAGAATGTTAGACTTTGGAAGTGACTTCCAGAGATCATCCAGTCTAACCCACCCGCCAAAGTAGGATCACCTCAGATAGTTTGCACAGGAGTGCATCCAGGTGGGTTTGGAAAGTCTCCAGAGAAGGAGACTCCACAACCTCTGAGCTCCAGCACCCCCACTGTGTAAAGATCTTTCTCGTCACATTGAGGTAAAACTTCCTCTTCTCCAAACTAAACAACGCCAAGGCTCTCAATCTCTCTCCATAGAGGAGATGCTCAAGTCCTGCAATCATCTTCATGGCTCTCCACTGGACTCTCCAGTAGGTCTCTGTCTCTCTTAAACTGGAGAGCCCAAAACTGGACACAATATTCCAGGTGTGGTCTCACTAGGACAGAGTAGATGGGGAGAAGAACCTCCCTAGAACTGCTGGGCACACTTTTCTTAAGGCATCCCAGGATACCATTGGCTCTCTTGGCCACAAAGGCACATTGCTGACCCATGCAGAACTTGCTGCCCACCAGCACTCCAAGGTCTTTCTCCAAGGAGATGCTTTCCAGTAGGGCAGCCCCCAACCTGTACTGGTGGCTGTTGTTATTCTTCCCCAGATGCAGGACCTTGTACTTGCCCTTATTGAACTTCATGTGGTTAGCCTTCACCCAACTATCTACCCTGCCCAGGTCTTGTTGGATGGCAGCACAGCCTGAGGGGTGTCAGCCACATCACACACACACACTCCTCAGTTTTGTATCACCCGTGGACTTGCTGAGGGTACACTCAATGCCCTCATCCAGGTTGTTGATAAAGATGTTGAACAAAACTGGGCCCTGTACCTATCCCTAGGGAGCGCCGCTAGCCACAGACCTCCAAGCTGTCTCTGTGCCACCAAACCAAAAGCAGGAGGTTATACACCCCTAGTTTATTGCCTGCTATGTGAAGTCTACTGTTTCCAGAATCATGTTACTGTTCAAACACCCAGCTTTCACCTCCAGTCCTCACATTTGTGCTGAAAGAGCAAATCAAAACTATCAAAACTAGAAAACAAACTGCACCCTAAATTAGATTTGAAAACCTCATCCCAGTGTCTTTAGGCATGATTTATAAGGTTTGAATACTGAAGATTTGATATCATTTGGAACCAAACACTAAGTCCAGCTAGCAATGTTAAATAAACATTGTGTCTTAAGAGTACTATTTCAATATTTTCCCTCTTTAGTTTATCATTTCAGATAACATTTGGAACAGAAGGAAAATCCAAACAGCTGTGTTTTACGTATTAATTATGTAACTGCATCTTTCTAAAATGAAATAATTAAGTCTGAAGAAATTACTAGGCCACTGTGGAACAAACACCACCACGAAAACATAAGAACCCAAACCTGATTCTTTTTGCAGTCCAAAAGAGTTGTTTTCATTCTGGTGTTGCTTCATTAAGCAATGCAAGTTCATGTTCCTGCTGAGAAAATTGTCTCTGTAGTAATATTTTTCCTGCCCACAGATAATGCATCATCACAGTAATTCTCTTTTTGTGCTGCCCTGAGTCAGTTAGCTCACAAGATTCCTCCTGACTGAGATATGTTTCCTGTCTGCTGAGGGTATACAATTTTCACAGTGGTAACTCAGCCTTAGCACATTTGTATCAATGCTTAGAAAGGGGCATCCAATCTCAGTGTGGGGCACTATTTTATAAACAAATGATAAATTAAATCATACTGCTGTGCAATTGTACATTGCAATTGTACATCTCTTACAGAAAAATGAATGTTAATGTAAGTGGTCTGGAGTGGTGCATGTCTCTCCTATATATGTAGTCTGTCTTTCAGTAATTGACTCAATTCCATGCAGATATTTAACTACTTTGCAGATATTTAGTATTGAACCTAAAGTTCATGTTCTCAAAACACTTAGAATCATAGAATCAGTCAGGGTTGGAAGGGACAACAAGGATCATCTAGTTCCAACTCCCCTGTCATGGGTAGGGACACCCTACCCTAGATCAGGCTGGCCAGAGCCTCATCCTGCCTGGCCTTAAACACCTCCAGGGATGGGGCTTCAACCACATCCCTGGGCAGCCCATTCCAAGGTCTCGCCACTCTCATGGTGAAGAACTTCCTCCTCACATCCAGTCTGAATCTCCCCAGCTCCAGCTTTGCTCCATTCCTCCTAGTCCTGTCACTACCTGAAAGCCTAAAAAGTCCCTCCCCAGGTCCCTCCCCAGCTGTTTTGTAGGCCTACTTCGGATGCTGGAAGGCCACAATAAGGTCACCTCAGAGCCTCCTCTTCTCCAGACTGAAAAGCCCCAACACGTTTAGTCTGTCCTCATAGGACAGGTGCTCCAGCCCTCTGATCATCCTTGTGGCCTTTCTCTGGACATGCTCCAGCATGTCCACATCCCTCTTGTAACAGGTGCTCCAGAACTGTACACAGTACTCCAGGTGGGGCCTCACCAGAGTGGAGTAAAGGGGGAGGATCCCCTCCCTTGCCCTGTTGGCCACACTTCTCCTGATCCAGCCCCGGCTCTAGTTGGCTTTCTGGGCTGCAAGTGCACACTGCTGGCTCATGGTGAGCTTCTCATCCACCAGCACCCCCAAGATCCTCTCCTCAAGGCTGCTCTCCAGACAGTCACTGCCTAGCCTGTATTTGTGCTTGGGATTGCCTCAACCCAGATGCAGGACCTTGCACTTGGTCTTGTTGAACCTCATGAGGTTGGCTTGTACCCACTTCTCCAGCCTGCCCAGGTCCCTCTGGATGGCGTCTCTGCCCTGCAGCCTGTCAACCTTACCATACAGCTTGGTGTTGTCAGCAAACTTGCTGAGGCTGTACTCAATGCTTCTGTCTGTGGCACTGACAAAGATGTTGAACAAGACTGGTCCCAGGACTGATCCCTGAGGGATTGCAGCTGTCACTGGCCTCCACTGGGACATGGAGCCATTGACAGCCACTCTTTGGGTGGGGTCATCAAACCAATTCTTTATTCATCTTGTTGTCCACCCATAAAACCCATATTTCACCAGCTTGGAGACCAGGATGTGGTGTGGGACAGTGTGGAAGGCTTTGCTCAGGTCCAGGTAAATTATGACAGTTGCTTATTTATTTAGGACCTCTTAAGGACAACACTTTGGTTATTTCTAAAGACCTATATTTTCTTTATTTTATTTTGTAGGTTCTATAAACATTTAGATGTTTTTTTTTTTGGTCAGCATCTGCTCAGGTGCTTTTCTTTTGGTGTCTAACTAGACACCCCAGAAACTTGCTCTTTTTAATGCATAGCTCATGTCAGCCAAGTTGTACCTTTCCTTATCTCACATACACAACTCATCTAAAAATTGCATTGTGAAAGCAGGACTATTTCTGCCCAAAAGGAGAGTAGGAAGTGAGACTACATTTATGCATCCTTTTATCAATTAACAGTTAATGGACTCAGGCAGGCTATAACAGATCTAAGTCCTTCTTTTAACTTTTCCTCCTCTATTATAGCTCTCTGCAGTTTTATTTATATATAGATATATATGTATTTTTTTTTAAGTGTCTGTGTTAGTCATCAAGTTATAGCAAAAGCTGCTAGCAAAAGGTATTCTAAATTTCTTTTGAAGGTGCTCTACTTTCCACAGTCTAATTAAATTCTTGCTGGGTAAAAAGGGGGGGAAAAAATAGAGTAAGTAAAACAACCACCAGGGAGAGAAGTAAGAACTGAATTTTGGTGTCATTGAGCATCTTACATAATAAGTTCAAACACTAAATACAGCAGGCAAGCTTCTATCCCAGAATACTCATAATCCTCATATTCAGCAATACTTGCTCAGAAAGTAGAAGTTTCAAGTCCTGGCAGATGCGGAAACAAATGTTGTAACTCCAGTATTGCAGCCAAAATAAAAGTAGGTGATATGCTTGAGATTTCTATGGGGCAAGATCATGACAAGTGAATGGCTTCTGGGAGAAGTTGAAATTGTGGTACATGCCCTCTCAGGGTCTGAAGTTCGGCATCTGAATGCTGTGAGGGTGAAAACATGCTCTTTCACTTGGGCTTTCTTCCTGGTTAGCCTAAACACACCCTTGATATGTATGCTGCTTATTGCAGGTTTCTTTCTGAAGCAGCTAAATTCACACTGTAAATGGAAGCTAGATGTATAGTTTCAGGCTGCCAAAGCTGGCAAGCCATCAATACTCCAGTGTCATGTAAAAGTGACTGCTCCTCCCTTTGTATCATGTGTGTCAATTCTGGTACATAGGCAAAGATCTGTGAAGAAGCAGTTGAAAATGCAAGCTTCTGAAGATGTGTTCTTCTTTGCACCACCTTCACTAGGACATGCTGGCCACCTCTCTACTGGAAAGACGTCTTTAAAACAGTTAATTCATAAATTCACAGAATGGTTTGGAAGGGACCTTGAAGATCATCTAGTCCAAATCATCCTGGCTTTGGCAGGGGGATTGCTCAGACCAGTTTGCTCGAGGCTCTGTCAAACCTGGTCTTGAGCACCTCCTTTGCAAAGAAAGATGCAACCAAAACCCACAAAACTTTCAGGTAGTGCTTTGCAACTACAAAATCAAACACAGGCTAAGATATACACATCCTTTCTGGGTTCTAAAAAAACCCTGTCAAGCACTTCTATAGCAACCTGTACTAGTGGGAGGTGTCCCTGCCTATGGCAGGGGGTTGGAACTAGAGGATCCTTGAGGTCCCTTCCAACCTTACCATTCTATGATTCTATGATTCTATGATAGTCATTATTACTGAGATAAAGAACATTTAGTCTACAGAAGATATTAATTTCTTCTTATTATTTCAATTTCTTATCACCTATATATTAATTTCCCTGTAAATCTGATCATTTCTCATACACTGTCAAAGTCAATTTCATATACTCTCGCTTACAATAACAAGTAAGTCTGATATCAAATATTATTCTATTTAAATCAGAATTTTCTTTCTTTACACTTAAAATTCTAATTTTTTGCTACAGAATTTCAGTTGCTATTCCTAAACGCCTACAGCCCATCAAATTTAGATATAGCAAAAGGTAGGAAAAAAAAACAAAAAAAAGGTAATGTATCTGCAGAGATAATGAACTCCAATACTAAGAAGTGAAATCATCCCTTGAGAGAAAAACTGCATCATGAAATCTTTTATCTCAACATGTTACTGAATAAAAAGGCTACAGGGGCATGCGGCAGGAGTTGAGCTAAAGTTATAAATAAAGAAGAATGAAAGCTTATACTTTATTAATATGAAACCACATCAATCAGGTTTGCCTAGGAAATGTGTCAGAATCCAATGCAACACTCAAAATGTATAGGTGAGTCAAATATTGCATTGTGGTTTGAAGCAAAATGCTCCTTAGGATACAAACCACAAATCCAGACTTGACCAAAGCCATAGTTTTCCTAAAATGATTATTTGAAAACAATGAAGGATTGAAACCTGCAGCAATATTCAGTAGTAATTCAAGCCCTTGAGTCTTTCTACCAAAGAAGAGTAGCGTAGTAATACTTTAATTGTGCCAAATTTATAAAAAATAAGCAAAAAAAAACCCAAAAAACTTTATCAGAAACCGAATTTTCTGCTGATTTTCTTATTTATTTTTTTTTTCAGAATTCTGGAATTCTATATGCTTGTCATTTGTGTTTAGTATAACAGCTCATTTTCTTGTTGTGGTAGAGAAGTGATACTGATAGGTATTGAGAGTTGTGTGAGAATGGATTTCAGCTCAACCCCTCAAAAGCTGGTTTCAAAGAATGACAGACAAGTCTGAAAGGGGTTCCACCCTTCTTTAAGAGGGGAAGTGTTAAAGAGGTTCATCCATCTACAACGTGTGTTTCAAAACAAAGGAGAGGGGGGAAAATGATCAATAAAGCCTACTGATGTGCACGTGTTTAAAAATTAATGGATGAAAGGACATTGAGGTGCTTGAGCATGTCCAGAGAAGGGTAACGAGGCTGGTGAGAGGCCTCGAGCACAAGCCCTATGAAGAGAGGCTGAGAGAGCTGGGATTGTTTAGCCTGGAGAAGAGGAGGCTCAGGGGGGACCTTATTGCTGTCTACAACTACCTGAAAGGTGGTTGTAGCCAGGGGGAGGTTACCTTCCTCTCTCAGACAACCAGCACCAGAACAAGAGGACACAGTCTCAAGCTACACCAGGGGAAGTTTAGGCTGGAGGTGAGGAGAAAGTTCCTCACTGAGAGAGTCATTGGCTAATGGAATGGGCTGCCCAGGAAGGTGGTGGAGTCACCATTCCTGGAGGTGTTCAAGGCATGTTTGGCCGTGGCACTTGGTGCCATGGTCTAGTCTTGAGGTCTGTGGTAACGGGTTGGACTTGATGATCTTTGAGGTCTCTTCCAACCCTGGTGATACTGTGATACTATAAAGTGAGAAGGAAACAAATTCAGCCCAAAAATTTGAATATTCTAAAGCCAGTTGGCCTAAAGTGTACTGCTTTTTTAGAGCAGCAGGAAAGAAGTCATCATTGCCTTTAAATCCAAACAACTGGCATGGAGAGGCTAAACTATGAATGGTTGTCCCACAAAATAGTGTAATGCAACATAATGTAATGCGGTTCATCCAGGCAAGTGTGTAGCTCCTTCTGCCTTTCAGAATGCTTTCCTAGAGGCAAAGCTTTTACCACTGTGTTGTGGTTTTAACACACCATATTGTGTCAAAATGTACTGGAAGTCTGCTTTATTGCAGACATTACATTTTCATCTGCTTTTTCATGATAGGTAAAAGACAACTGATACACACACAAAAAAAAATAATAAAAAAAAAAATTAGAAGGACCAAGAATTTCAACAAGAAAAACATGGTTATTTCCTGGAATCTGCAAAGTTATTTACATCAGTAATTTTATTTATTAAATAAACCAAGTTATTTGCATCAGTAAATAACATGAGCTGATCTGCTGGCCATTTGATTGATCTGGTTTGCAGCCAGTTACTATTTTCCAGCAAGTGTTGTTAATTAGCATGCCAGAATCTAAAGAATCAAGCTTTGAATGTCACTGGTTTCCAAATTTCTTTTCTCAGTCTTGGCCCTCAGCCCCACATCTTGCCATGGCAGGTCTAGAGAGAAGAAAGCAGCTCCTGTTAGTGGTGGCAAGACTATATTCCCTTTAGTACCTGAGGATATGGGTAACCATGTAACTGGGGCTTCCATATGTTTTTCAGGCTGTTCCTGTAGCATGACAGTTTTAAGACTGTGCCTAGTTTTCCAGAGAAAGTTCCAGTCTAGAGGATAAACAGTTTTAGAGTTTGGCCGCAGAATAACGTAAGGTAAGTTTATCTCCTTCCATTGGACTTCTGAATATCTTATATTTTGCAACACAAGCTCAGTTTTGCTCTCTCTGGCTGCCCCCTGCTTTGCTTCTGGCTTCTCTGCTCTGCCTGGCACCTTGCATGCTGGCTGACTGATCTTCTTGTTTGGATTTACGAAGGTACAGGGAGGAGAGACAGTGTGCTAGCTGCCAATAGCCTCTCTGAACCTCTTTAAGGTACAGGGGAGTGGCCTTGTGCTATTGTTGAATTGTAAATATATTTTGTACATGTTTATTGCCTTTATAGTTTCATATTTAGTGTATTTATGTAAATGTAATTTCACTTAACTTCCAAAATTCTGAGTAAGTGTGGTAAATTTACTCTGGGGAGTAAACTTCTGATTTGCTGGGTGGCATGAGAGTGGTGAGACCCTAGAACAGGTTGCCACGGGAGGTGGCCAAAGCCCCATCCCTAAAGGTGTTTAAGGCTAGGTTGGATGAGGCTTTAGACAGCCTGATCTAATGTGAGGTGTCCCTGACCATGGCAGGAGGGTTGGAACTTGGTGATCCTAGTGATCCCTTCCAACCCTGATTGAGTCCATGATTCTGATTCTATGATTGTGTGATTCTATGATTCTGTGATTCTGTGATTCTATGATTCTATTCAATGATTCCAAATCCAAACTGCAACAATGAACTATTCCATTAATCCAGCCAAAATTTACCTGCAAGTGGCATGCCAAAATTCTCCTCCGTGATACCAAGTTGTGAATAGGGCAGGCAGGCAGCCACAGGATCTGAGGCAGTGTGTACAAAAGGGACGCAGCAACCAACAACTCAAGCCTGAAGTGGGATCATCTGAAGCATAGGTGTGTAAATAAGGAAGTGCTTGCCCAACAGCCTCATGAGGAAAGGTCTCATGCCCTTTCTGGGGAGTCAGCATACTTGTGTGCCCATCTGCAGTGCCTGTACACTAATGCACACAGCCTGGAAAACAAACGAGGAATAATGAGGTCACACAAGTGCTGCACTGGAGAAACAGCAGCCCGTTAGGAAGGACAGGTTGAATATGCAAGAAAAGGGAGTTGTCATGTGTGAGAGACCAGCTGGAATATGTGGAGCTCTGCTTTGTGATAAGTGGTGAGGGCTGATGGATTGGGAAATGGTGAGCAGATCAGCATGGCTCATTCCTGATAGGGAAGGAATAGCAAGGTCTTCTTCAGACCGTAGGAAGAAGCCTCACATGTCCAGATCCTAGTTCTTGTGGGAGATTTTCATTACCCTAACATCTGCTGTAAAGACAACACAGCAAGGCAAAAGCAAACAAGGTTTCAGGAGTGCTTTCTGACACAGGTGATCCAGGAGCCATCAAGGAGAGGTGCTCTGCTGGGCCTGGTACTTACAAAGAAGGATGAACTTCTCAGTGATGTGGAAGTGATGTAGCCTTAGGTGCAGTAACTATGGATGAAGTTCAGGATCCTAAGAGGTTACAGCAGGGCAAAACCCAGGATCACTACCCTCAATTTCAGAACAGAGTTTGGCCTGTTCTCTTTAGTCAACAGAGGCAGATGTAAACTAGGGAGCAGCTAGGGAGGAATAATCTCATGCAACACTGATTGTTGGGAAAGCAACTTTGCATAATACCCAAGAGTCCTGGTGGAAAACAAATTGAGCATAAGCCAGCAACATGTCCTTATGACAGACAGACAGCAGTATTCTGGTCTACATTAGGAATAGCATTGCCAGCTAGACAAAGTGGTACTCTGTCCAGTTCTCCTCAGTACCAGAGAGAGAAATCCAACTACTGGAGAGAGCCAAGTGATGAGGACAGCTTGGAGATAAGGAGGCTTGGAGGAGAGATTTAATCAGTTTATTTAAATGCCTGAAGGGAAGGTGTAAAGACAGAGTGAGACTCTTTTCAGTGGTGTCCAGGGAGGATGAGAGGCAGTGGGCACCAACTGCAACACAGGAGGTTCTGTCTGAACAGCTGGAAACACTTTTTTACTGTGGAGGTGACTGAGAACAAGTACAGGTTGCCTGGTGAGATTGTGAAGCCTCCTCCACCCTTGGAGATACTTAGAAGCTATCTGGACAGGCTTGTAGGCAACTGGTTCTAGATGTCTCTGTTTGATCAGAGGTTTGGCACAGGATAACCTCCAGAGTTTCCTTCTCTCTACAACCTTTTAATACTTCTGTGAGAGAGATTCTTGAAATAATCCCATAGGAGACAATCACGGAGAGAAGAGTGGTTTATGAGAGCTGATTGTTATTCAAGAATCACTTACTCTGAGCTCAATAATCCAAACAAGCAGGAAAACAAGGAAAAGTGGTAGGAAGCTTGCATGGATGAACAAGTTGCTCCTGACTGAACTTAGAGGTAAAAAGGGTGTTTGCAAGTGATGGTGGTATGGGTTGGGTAGCCCAGGAAGTATATAGAAATATTCTTTGAATGTGCAAGGACAGGGTTAGGAAGGCCAAAACCAGCTTGGACAATGCATGTGAAGGGCAACAAGAAAGAATCTACAAGTGCATGAGAAGAGAGAGGGACAGGGCAGGGATTCTGTGACAAGGGACTCAGAAAAGGCTTAGCTACTCAATGCCTTTACCCCAGTTTTACAGGTAATGTTGACCTTTGAGTCTGTCAGGTCCTTAAAACAAGCAGGAATTTCTGGAACAGTGAAGGAGGGTCAGGTTGGGAATGCTTAAACTGAATATATACCAATCTGTGGGGCCTGAGGTGATGTACCCACAAGTAATAAGTAATCTGGCTGACATCAGTTCAAGGGCAATTTCAGTTATCTCTGAAAGGTTATAGAGACTGGAAAATGTTCCTAAAAGACTAGGGGAGGGTAGATGTTATTTTGATGTTCAAGCAGAAGGATCTGGGGAACCACAGTCAGGCCAGTTTCACCTCAGTCCCTGGCAAGGTGATGGAAGACATACCATACATGTGAAGGAGAAGAAAGTGATTAGAGTAGTCATCATGGCTTTATAAGGTGAAATCATTGGAAAGAAACATGAACCTCATGTTTCTCCATCCTGAGAGCCTTCTACTGTGGTGTGACTAGCCAGAAACTTAAGAGGAGAGCAGTAGGTGTTGCTTACCTTGAATTTAGTAAAGCTATTGACACTGTCTCTCATATTTGCCTCACAGACAAACTGCTGAAATATGGATTAGATAAGAGGAGAGTGAGATAATATGAAAACTGAGCATATCTCCAGGTTAAGCATTCCCGACCACATCCTCCCCAGACATGGTATGAAGTCTGGTTGGAGGTCAGTCACTAGCAGCAGACGCCTGGGGACAAATACTGGCACAAGTACTATTTAGCATCTTCATTAATGACCTGTGTGATAGGGAGAGGCTGGTACAAAACTGGGAGGAATGGCTATGATACACTAGATGGCTGCACTACTCTTCAGAGGCACACCAGCTGGCTGGTGAACTGAACAGGCTGGAATAGCATAAAGCTCAACAAAGGCAACCTGCCTTAGCTGATGTTGATTGAGCAGTGGGGTTGCAGTATGTGATTTCAAGAAAATCCTTCCAACCTCAACAGATTAGTCCTTGGTGAGGCACACTCTGCACTTTTTTCTCTGATATTCATAAGAATATCATTAAGTGTCTGACCCCATGGAGGGATACAATGAGCAAATGCCTCTGGTTGTTGAGGACCTTGCCATGTTTAGAAAAGGCATCTCAGAGGGACAAAGCTTTCTGGTGTTCACCCAAAACACAAATGTAAGTAGTTCACATGCAGGACTTAATGCAAGTTTGCTGTTTGTTGTGTGGCTTCTTGAAATTCTCATTGAACAACAATAGGAAATATTTATACATATGACTAGGGAAACAGATAATTTATTTTTAATTTTTTTTTTGCATCATTTAACCTCTTATTTGTAATTTTTTCAACCACTGCAGTCTGAGAGCATCCATTTACTTTCTTTCCTGTTTTCAAATAGTTACTGTGAGAACAAGCTATAAAATTTTGGAGAAGTTAAATGAAATGAATAAGTTAAATGAATAAGTTAAATGAATAAGTTAAATGAAACAATCAGAAATGAAATAAGGAAAATTCAGAGCAGGTACCAGAAAAAAAAAAAAAACAAAAAAAAGAAAATAGAAAAATAGCTAACTAGAAGACTTCAGGAAATGCTTCTCAGAAAACTTAATGGACAGATGTGGAAAAGTCCAACTGAAAAAAAAAATAGCTACTAGCTGTGCCGGTTTGAGCCTAATTGGAATATTTTAACAGAGAAAATTACACTATAGGCTGTGACAGGAGAACATGATGATGTCTACTCACAGGCTTGCTGAGATATTTGGGAAAAGAAATCAAAACATTAGATAAGGTAGACTCAGTCAGTCTCTGGGGGCACAGTATCTCGGACGGTCTAGCTTCTGGTTCCTCTTTGCTGAGTAATCCTCACTAACCACTTTTCTTCTAACCCCTCTGGCCGATCCTCCTAACTCACCTTGCTCATAAGGCAAACCTTGGGGTAAGGTAGAGGGGTGGGGAGAAGATGGAAGGGTGGTTGGGAGCCCCTCCTGGGGTCTCTGATTTCTGGGAGGGGAGTTGTGTTTCTGTATTATCTTTGACTTGTCTATTTCTGTAACTGTTCCTGTCCATAGTGTATATCTCTGCTTGTGCATTGTGCTGAGCTGTAAATAGAGCTTCAGTCCTTAACTTCCAGCTGGCTGAGTTCTAGTCTGGGTCATTTTACAAAGTGGGGGGGTGGGGGTGGAAACAACTCCCAAACCATCACATCAGTAAGTTGGCATCAGGGAATGAGGTAGAGTACCCAGACAGGTTACCAAGCTTACAGTAAAGCATTTGAAATGCAATCCTTACCATACAGTCTCAGGGTTAAGCAGGCTCACTCATTAAAAGCCTTAGTTAGAGAATGTGATAGAACAATAATATTGGTAGCCATATGAAAGATTATATAATCCACTTGCTCATGAAGTCACAAAAATGAAGAGTTTAAGATTTCTAGAATATTTTCTAGAATATCCTAGCCATCAACAGGCTTGCTTTTGCATGAGGCAATATTTTTTGCAAAGTGTAAATAAAAAATGCAGAATTCATAATCATGGAGGGGAAGAAGGAGCTGAAATGTACAAACAGAAAAATCTGTTTTCTAATGATTTGGAAGGTGGAGAGTAGCAGAGTCTTAGATTCTGGTCTCAAGCAATAGCAAGGCATGATACTTCTTGAGTAACAGCACTGCCTCCACTCCTTGTGTGACACAACTTCAGTGCAATCCCCTGGTGACAGTCTGATGCTAGTGTGATGTACCTTTGGCCTCTTCAAGGATGGTGGGAAAGTGATGATCCCAACCCTCCTGCTTCCTGGGTGAGTGCATCATTTGGCAGCCAGTATTTCAAGCAGGAGAAGCACCTCTTCAGACTAAAAGTGGCTATAGCAGGACTTCCTGAACCGTTCAGACTGGGAATTCTTAACAGCATCTGTGGACTAAAGTGGTTAGACAACTTGATTTCTAGGGCTGGACAAAACTCTCAAGAATTTTGTTTTGGTGTTGTTATTTTTGCTTAAATAACTTTGTTTTGTTTAATTTTGTTGGTTTGGGGCTTTTGTTTAATGATTCTCAGACTCATTGTACCCAGCCTAAACCACCTGCAATGTCCTACTGTTTAGCTTGTCTAAATTCTGTGTGAGCCTGTTCTCAAACTTGCCTCCTGTCATGCTAGCTGTGGGAACAACTTATTTGGTCATTGGTGCCCTATGAGTAAATTTTATTTAACTTCGCTATAATCTGCATATATAATATTTTGTATACAATCTGGGAAAAAAAAATCCAAACAAAAATCAAAAAAACAGAACAAAAAAAAAAAAAACCCAAACCAAAACAAACAAAAAAACCCCACAAAAAACCAAACCCCCAAAATACTTACATAATTCTATCATTAAAGGAATTGGTGAGATGACCAAAAGATTTAAACTGGCAGAGAGGAGATTTAGACTGGATATTAGGAAGAAGTTCTTTCCAGTGCGGGTGGTGAGACACCGGAACAGGTTGCCCAGGGAGGTTGTGGCTGCTCCCTCCCTGGAGGTGTTCAAGGCCAGATTGGATGAGTGAGCTGTACTAGTGGGAGGTGTCCCTGCCTATGGCAGGAGGTTGGAACTAGATGATCCTTGAGGTCCCTTCCAACCTTACCATTCTATGATTCTATGATTTCAAAGACTGGTTTATTTTCCACCATCAGGATTCAAAAGTAAAAGAGTTTATGTAGCCTTTTAGCTTACTTCTTCATATCTGTGTATCCCTTGAAGTAGTCATGAACGTGAAGATTTATAATTTAAGTGGGATAACCTAAAAGGCAGAGCAGGGTACTACTAATTTAAATGCAGAGTTCAAACCTAAATACATTTGGCAATTCCTAAGGTCTGGGAACAAAGAAAGAAAAGAAACAGAAATCTCTGTTCCATGGTCTCAAATGTAAGCTTCCTGTTTGTCTACCAAAGCAAGAACTTCATGATGCAGTTACTGAATAGAATCTCATCTGTATGACTGATAAAAATGTAGCAGTCTACAAGGTCCAGGGAAGAAACCATCACTAGGCAACTCTGCCACGTGGCCTGTTACTGAATGCAAAATGGAAGGTGACTATTCACTCAGTTCTTCTAAATTAAGACAAGATATTTCTTCACATTACTGGGCTCTAATACGCTTTGTACTTATCTTCCAATAAATTTTTATTCCACGAAGCATTTGAAGCTTTATAGTTCCAAAGTTCTTAATGCATTTTACAAATGCTGTTGAGAAGCAAAATTTATAGAATCATCATAGATTTTTTTCCCCTGTTGTTTATTTGGGGGTTTTGTTGGGTTGGTTGGGGTTTGTGGGGATTGTTTAATGGTTTAGGGTTTGTTTTTTTTGGGGGGGGGGGGTTGTCAATTTTTGGTGGTTTTATTGTAGTTTTTTCATTGTTGTCATTGGTTTGTGTCATTGGTGGTGGGTTGGGTTTTTTTTTGTGTGTGTNTTATTTCCAATTGAGTCCAGATAATTTTGCTGGAACTACAAATTTCTGGTTTCACTCCTTAGACTGTATCAATGCTACTTCACCACCACAGTGGTAGTGATTTATGTAAACTTCTAATGTAGAATGCACAATTACATTAATGCAAATTAAAGTTATTTTCAGTCTGCAGACTTACTGGATGTGCTCGAAAGTGGGAGCTCTTCTTTAATGTCACTTTTTGATTCTGTTACATCACACCAGTGACATTTATTCAAGAGTTCTTGAGCGTATAGTCATTAAAACTTTGTAATGTTTTAATTCCAGATGTGTTGCAAAAATATTTTGAATAGGAAAGAATAAAACAGTCCTGGTGAGAAAGGTGAGACCTGCCACACCACAAGTGTCAGAACATTTGGGATTTTGATAAATGAGCCTTGTAAGCAGTAACTAGAGACAATTTCCAGGACTGAAAACATCAGATCTTTCCTCCAAGTGTACTTCCAGTTGCAGCCTTTTCCCCTGCAGTGTGGCCATTTTCCCTAATTAAGATTATCATCTCTGCCAGGCTGAACTGTATCTACATCAATTAACTTGTTGAAATTCATTATGGAATACGGCCTAGAAGGAATAGTGTGGCACTCAAGTGATATTTTCTTTCTTATGTCTTTTACAAGTGCTTTTGTCCTTTGTTTCAATCTTTGAATGGCAAACTCCATTCACCTAATTGAGAGAAATTGCAAACTGCAATGTGGGTATGGCTGCAAACCCAACATTTATAGCGAGGACAGTCTCAGTTTTACACTGTTTTCCCACCCAGCTGGAGAACAGCCCTGTGGAAAGGGACCTGGTGGTCCTGGTGGAAGACAAGCTCAGCATGAATGAGCAGTCTGGTGTAGCATCGAAGAAAATCATCAGGGTGCTGGGTTGCATCAACAAGGGCATTACCAACAGAGATAAAAGAGTCATTGTCCCACTCTACTCAGCGCTTGTCAGACTACACCTGGAGTACTGCATGCAGTTTTGGTCCTTGCTGCATGAAAAAGGATATGAACAGGCTGAAGACTGTGCAGGGAAGGACCATGAGAATGACCAAAGGACTGGAAGAACCTACCACATGAGGGAAGGCTGAGAGAACTGAGAGAGGGTTTAGGGGAGACCTTATTACCACATACCAGTGCATAAAGGGTGGCTACCACGATGATGGAGATTCCCTTTTCACAAGGAGTCACATGGAAAGACAAGGGGTGATGGGGACAAGTTACTGTTAGGAAGATTCTAATTGGAATTCAGACAAAAATGTTTCCCCATGAGAACAGTTAGACTTTGGAATAATATCCCAAGGGAAGTAGTGAGTTCACCTCTATTGGACAGTTTTAAGACTCAGCTTGCCAGGGTGCTGCGCCATCTCATTTCAACTCACCGTCACCTAGGAAGGTCAGACCAGATGATTCTTGAGGGGTCCCTTCCAACCTGGAATTCTGTGAAATTGTACTGGTGCCTACCCAAAGGCATTTTAAACCTCTGTAGATGTTAAAGAGCAGAACTGAATTACGGAAGGAGAACACAGTGTTTGTTCAAGCTTACAATACTGGTGTAAACAAAGTGGTGACTTTTTTACCCTGAATAACTCAAGGTCTTCCAATCCATTAATATTGATTTCATTAAAGTCTGTGTAATAAAAACATCACATGATAAAAACAAACAAACAAAAGAAAAACCTTAAAAAAAAAAACAAACCCAAATCAGTGTTTTGAATTGTAGGAATGGTTTCATATTCTTCGAGTACAGGCTTACACATGGAGATTCTTCTTCTATTTTACAGATCTTACCTCCATAAAGGTAATTTCCACCTATGTGACTTTGAAAGAGGGTGAAGTACAGCTGTGTGACTATAACAGTATTCTCTAACATTGCATTAGCAATGCAACAATGATTGACTTGCACCTTCTATAATACTCACCTTCTGTTATACAGCATTTGTGCTTCCAACTTGCATCATCCATCTTAACCTTTCCAAAACTACTTTGATTTCATGGCACTAATAGGTTCATGTAAACTGTGATATAGCAAGCATAGTGACCTATAGAGTTTGAGTTTTGCAAGAATGAAAGCCAGTGTTCAGACTCTGGTGAATATGGGAGAAAGTTTCTTGTGTGTGTGCTCTCCTTTGGCATTTCAATGGTATTGTGGCATTCTAATGTTGTGGTTTTGTAGGTTTTTTACTTTCCTAACATGATTATGTGCATTTTAAATCTTGTCAGGGAAGAGGATGCAGAGGCAGAATTTGGGCAAGAATGTGGCTGCAGTGATTTGCAAGAAAGTGTGTGGACTGTGCAGATAGAGCAAGGAAAGGTGATGTGACAGCCTATGTCCCACTAAGCTTGTTTTGGCCTGTTCTGCACAGGTTAAATTGATGGGCTGAGGTCAACAGAATGAGATTTAACAAGACCAAGGGTCCTGCACTGTGATACAACAACCCAAGCAATGCTACAGGCTTGCGGCAGAGTAGCTGGAAAGCAGTCCGGTACAAAAGGATCTGGGGGTGCTGATGGACAGCAGCTGAACGTGAGCTAGCAGTGTGCCTAAGTGGCTGAGGAGGCAGAAAGCGTCCTAGCCTGGATCAAGAAAAATTTGTCCAGCAGGAGTTGTGAAGTGATGGTGCTCCTGTACTCGGCTCTGGTGAGGCCATAGCTTGAGTCCTGTGTTCAATTCTGGGTATCACAGTATAAGTAAGACATTGAGGTACTGCAGCATGTACAGAGTACAGCAAAGAGGCTGGTGAGAAGTTTGGAAGGTGTCATACAAGGAACAGCTGAGGGAGCTGGGATTGTTTAGTCTGGAGAACAGAAGGCTGAGGGGAGATTTTACTGCTTTCCACAACTATCTGAAGGGAGGTTGGAGTGAGGCTGCTGTTGGTCCCTTCTCTCAAGTAACCAATGATAGGACAAGAGGAAATGGGTTGAAGTTGTGCCAGGAAGGTTTAGACTTGGTATTAGGAAAAGCTTCTTTATGAGAGTGGTGAGGCATTGGAACAGGTTGCCCAGGGAGACGCTGGAGTCACCATCCCTGGAAGTGTTCAAGGATGCTGCAGATGTGGCTGGCCAGGGTATGGTTTAGTGGTGAAGGTAGTTGGACTCAGTGATCTTAAAGACTTTTTCCAGCCTTAATCATTCTATGGTTCTATGATTTGTAAGTGATTTGTATAGTTCTATACAAAATTCAGATTATGTGTAGCCAAAATTTTGTTTGCTGCTTCTCTGAGGTAGGATGCTCGAGATGTTACCTTACACTGAGCCAGTACCACTCTCCTGGTTGTTTCTGTAGAAAGCACACCTGGACAGAAAATTTCTGATAAAACAAAGTTGTGTCAAAATTACAATTCATTAAGTTTGAAATTTGGATGGGTTTTTTTTGGTGGGGAGAGCAATATTTTGGCTTTGATATCATGAAATGGAATCCAGGGAAGTGTCCTCTGCTGAAACCATGAATGTATATATGCGTACACACAGACACTGCTAACAACTGCTACCTAGCTTTTGGCCAGCTTTACAGCTCACAGACCTGTGTGGCATTTTACTGGGCTAAATGTGCTTGTTTCATCAGAGAAGAGAGATAACCTTGTCATTCAGCGTTTAGCAAAACAGGATCTGTTTGATTTTATTCTTTACCATTTGTATTCACTTCAGTAGGGACCAAACACATTCTGAGAAGCAGAAGGGCAGTTTGCAGGCAAACACCACTGTATTTCTTTAAATGTTAAGGTAATTATTTGCCAATCAGCTCATTTAATTGCCAACAAAAGAGTCTTGAAAAATGATGCAACTTTGCAAACTCACCTGCATTGGGTTAAATGTCTTCTTTCTTTTCTGGCAGAAATGTTGAATGTGGAAAACACAGGTTAGATCAATTTATCCCACATTACAGGCAAGAAAAGTTGGGATTTGAAAACAACACTATTAGGACTACGTATGCTGAGTGCATTCAATGCTTTAGTGATATTTATAGAAGCATTCTTAAGTCACACTCACATTAATTTTTTTTTTTTGTTCTGTATTTTGAAGGAATAAAATATAAAATGAAGCACAGGAAAAATGCTTAAGAAGAGAATACATGTTAAAAACAACTGCAAATGTCCTTTATTGCTGTTGACAACTTAATAACTACCTTTGGAAGCTGTTGGAAGTGGCATTTTATAAGTAAAAGAAACGCCATCAGGTTTCACTCAGTGATTTTTATATGCACAGTATTTAGGATATAGGTATCTGAATTGAAATGGTAACTTTTAAAGTGGCTTTTAATGAAAAGGGTAGGAATTGTATTAATAATTTATTTCACTAGTGTGTTGATTGTGGAAAATGTTTCTTTTCTGGAGCATGCCCTCCCACAGAAACAAAGTAAATTCTTCTGAAGTCTCTTATCCTCGGTATCAGTATCTAAGGTTAACCTAAGTGAGAAATGCTCATATTAATTAACACAGTGAGTAAGTCCAAAGTATATATTCTAAATCAGTACCCTTCATTTTATGTATGGATGGACTTCAGCCTCAACCACACCTGCTCAATGTAACACCACAAAGCACTGCTGTTGATAGCAGTCACTGTTTTCTTGCCAGTGTTTTCACTAGAGCAAAAATTTACATGATTCCACTGGAAGCCAAATTAAATCAAAGCTGGGGGCTTTAAAGACCAGTAGCTCCCTTGGATAATTCTTCTTTAATACCATTTTTTTTAAATTTTTTTTTTTTCCTTAAAGTTTTCAGTCTGGGAAAACAAGACCACCACAAATATTTCTGTTACATCAATCACTGAGGCTGGAACAAATCACTTCAACTGTTAACGGTTTCTTCATAAACTTTGGGCACCAGTATAGGTTAGTTCAGATCCTTCAAAACTGAGATTCAAACTTTGGGCACCAGTATAGGTTAGTTCAGATCCTTCAAAACTGAGATTCAAACTTTGGGCACCAGTATAGATTAGTTCAGATCCTTCAAAACTGAGATTCAAACTTTGGGCACCAGTATAAGTTAGTTCAGATCCTTCAAAACTGAGATTCAAACTTTGGGCACCAGTATAAGTTAGTTCAGATCCTTCAAAACTGAGATTCAAACTTTGGGCACCAGTATAGATTGGTTCAGATCCTTCAAAACTGAGATTCTCCACCAAACCACAACAAGCCTGTATGAACTCTACGGTAAGCTGGTGAATCTATTTTTGGCTGACATGCAAATCTGCAAATAGAAGTGATACATCTTCATATGTAGGGGCAAATGTAGACTGTTCACTGCCAAGTCCTTTTTTATACCCTTTGTAACTTAAAACACCAGTTAAAGATTTATTATACTAAGAAATAGAAATAGGCATGTTTGGTTCAAATTGGAATTAGCATTTTCCATCAGGAGTTCTACTTGAGCATAATGTACTCAAATGCTTAGAGCAAAAGACCCAGCACCTGAACCCAGAGATACCATGAACTCTACTACTCCCACTGACTTAAAATTATTCTCAGTGATGACAATCCATTGCTTGATAACCTACAATAATGACAGAAATTAATGCATTAGTCAGATGGCAATCAAAGGGGATCCCATTCAGTAATGTGGCCTGATTGGGAACATCCTTCTTTTCCAAATTTCCCTTTTTAAACTGTACAGCAAATGAGGTCCATTCACTGGGGGGGGGGCTAAAAGATTGTGGAGGGGAAATTAATTGTAAGAAAATATCTCAAAAACTGTTGCTTTGTTTTGTTTTGTTTTAAACAGAATAAATTTGAGATTTGAGTTTAGTGACAGGATATGAATAAGAATTCAATAAAACCACATTTGTTCATTGAAGCATTGTAAACAGAGCAATGGTTTCTTCTTGTGAACCTATCTGTAGGACATACTTTTGCAGTCTTGTGGCTTTTATAAAATCCACTTTTACTGTTTCTTCAATTTTTATCCTCCACATCTCAATCTGCAACTGCTCATGTTCAGATGTGCCTGTGTGTCTACATTAAATTTGAAGAGAAGCTATCAGAACACTCTGAGCACAAATGAAGGAAAACTGTGAATTACATCAGTTTATATAAATTAGATGCAAATTATTTAGTACTTCTACCTGTACAGGCTTGCAGAGTAACATTCACATAGACAAGGAGGTAATAAACAGTATCTCTGATGTTTCCATCAAATGTCATGTGAAATGAGGTTCTCAAACATGGTCTTTTTTTTTTTTTTTTCCTTACATTTTCTATTTCCAAGATAAAAAAAGCTCCAGCCTGAATTTATAACTAAAACGTTTCCATGATGTGTGTCACATCCTCTGGGTGCTGGGTGCCAGGAACAGCTGACTCCAGGTAAGACTACTACAAACTTTCACTGGTCTTTAAAAATAAGTTTGGAATGTGATACATTGCCAAGTAAGCTTTGAGAAGAAAGAGCAAGCAGTTACTTTCAGAGTGCTGTTAACTTTATATCCATATATTAGATTAAAACTATTAAGAGCTTATTTTCTCCCTTCTTACTAATAGCTCAGATGAAGTAACAAAGAGCTTCACTTATCTGGGGAAATACATTGAAAGGCAGACACTGCTTGATCTTATTTCAAAGTCTAACATTAAACTAAACACTGGTTATAGTGATACCCTAACTTTTTTCATCATCATAGTGTCTTTAGTAATATGAAGGCTGCCTGAGACACATTGCAGCATGATATGCAACACTGAATTCAACATCAGCAAAGATAATACTTTCATTTTCTTTATATCAATTTATATATATAGATAGATCACAAGCTAGATAACTATGCTGTTCTGTTTCTAGAGCAGACCATTGATGACCAAAATTCCAGTCTAAGATAATAGATAAATGCAACATTTTTCCTCCAAAAAAGATTTTGCCTTCTCAAAGCTGTGATCACATCAACAATGAAACAGATGTGGAGGCTTGAAGGCAGTTTTAAGTCATCTTCAACATGAAAAATATATTAACAACAGGAAGGTATCCTCTGATTTATAGCGGGAGCTTTGAAAACACCCTTTCTTGGACTTTATTTTTCCCTTTTTTAATTGACATTGCAGTTTATATACTTTGAAGTTATGAATTTGTTAAATTTATTATGAAACCAAGAAATAACGCAGAATTTTAGGGTGTTTGGGTTTTTTTAAGTAGTTGCATCCTACAGATCATTGTAACACTAGAAACATAATTTTATTCCTACTACTGACTTCTACTTGAATTCTAATGACATCCACACAAATTCAGTAGTATCACCACATCTTTTATGCAGTGTATGGACTGATAGTTTAACAATAGCTAAAATGTTGCAAAAGGTCTGAAAAATGAGACTGTAACACAAAAATCTGAGTATAAGCATTCTGAATTAACTGCACTGAGAAGGGAGTACAGCTAATACAAAATAATTGTGGGAGCATTTTGAGAGAAAATCAGACACAATAAAATGCTTTAGGAAGTATTTTCTGCAACTTGCTGCCTTTTAGAGAACAAAACCCAAATGTCTCTGAAACTCTGGGCTGTATCATTGTTATGTAGGGCACAATATTAACTGTGATGGGTCATATAATCATATATTTGGAGTGTCATAAAGTTCTCATGATAAGCCTGCCTATTGGAAATATGTCCTCCAGATAGGACAATAAAGGTGATTAACCTGGCAGCCAAACTATTGAGGGTAGGTGTCAAAAGTTTCACGTGACTCTTGATTGACTTGTTGATTTGGAATGGTAAAAATCTGCTTAGCACGTTTCCTCTACCAGGAAGAGATAACAGTTAATACACCACAAGCAGAATCAATATTAAAGTATGGTTTAATATACAGAAAGTCATACAAGTTATCACTGCTTGAAGAGCCATATGAGGCCACCAACCACAACTAGATTACACATTTAACTTCCCTTCTCAACCAAATGATAAATAAAATCAGGGCAATGTGTTAAGGTATCCAGAATTTTAAATAGCAAATCTTTTAAAACAAAAGGTAACATGAAACAGAAACAACAGATGTGATGATACTATTCTGTGGAGAGAACAGATCTCCGTTTTATACCACATCATAACCTCCTAACACTTTAGGGTACTCTTCGTGTATGGTCAGGCAGAACTCCTGAAATGGAGTTAACTAAAACAAATACAAAGCAAGGAAATGAGTTTGGTTGCCTTCTTTGCCTAAGAAGGTTTGTTTCACATATATTGGTGATTGCCATGGCAGCTTTTGGTGCCTTGACCAAGTATCTCAAAAGCTATGCCATTCACTGCATTGCAATGTTATCAGTGCGTTCAGATGAACTGCTACACTGTAAATCACTGTCACCAGTTCTCAGAGATGAGCACAGGACAAGTGAGTTGCATTGACCCAGTCTATGTGAGACATCCTTCTGTTTTGCTGTTTTCTGTGGTGTTCTTGCACAGCAATGAAAAGAACTGCTTCTTCATCCTGCTAGATAGCAATCAACTCACGCTTGCATTTTTTTTTCATTAATAGAATTGCAATAAATACATAGACCTACCTTTGTTACTCCTCACTACCATCCTCTATTAGTTTTGATGAAACATTTTTTTTTAAAATCATAAAATAAAAAAGGCAAAACAGGTGTTAGTTTATTGATGTTTAACAATCTCATATAATTTAAATAATTAAAACTAATTTGTGCTGAGAGCTACAGTTGCATTTTTATTAGAGAAACAAGTACAAACAGGCATCACGACAGAGCTGTTTATTCAATAATGAGATTAAATGAGATGGATTTCATAATCTCAACTCTTTCTGATTAAGGTGGCAATCAGAACTCCAACTTCTGTGCCCTAACAATGTGGAAACAGCTGCTTGCCTGCTATAACTCTGTAAAACATTTTTCTTTAAAGCTGTAGATTTTTTTATTATTATTAGCCCTAAAAAAATACTGTAAGCAAAATCTCGAACGCTTTCAGTTCAGTCAAGATTTGCACTATAAACCTGAAATGATACTGTTTTATTAATTTGACTACAAAAGAGAGTTTCATTTACAAAGAGCAGTATAGATGATTCTGTGTAATGTAAACCTTTCTGCATATCTTTCTCTTTATGTGATAGAGGCTATTATGATAGAGTCTTAATCTGCATAGAAAAAAATACTGGACTTTTTCTAATAAATTCTAAATTAATTAGCCTACAATATTTAAGTACAATCTTAAGAGAGGGATAAAAAAAAATTAAATCAACACAGTTACAAGCAGAATGTGCTGTCAAATAGTCTGCTAAAAACCAGTTAAAGCAGCACAGTACTTACCCTCTTGAACAAAAGGCATCACATATAATTCCAGGTAACAATTGTGTATTATTAAATATTTAAGTAAAAAAAAAAAAAAAAAAACCAAAAAACAAAACCAAAAGAAAACCCCCCAAACCCAAAACCCCAAACCCAAACAACCCCAAAAACCAAAGCAGTAAAATTGTAGAAGCAACGTTTTTATATCATTTACCCTTGTTTACTAAATATTTTTCAAGCATTTCTAGTTAAGATGCAGCATATTATATGTACAGGGACTGCATTGCACCAGATAGTGACATGCTAAGCCATGTTTGCCTTGCATTTACGCGATACCCTTTGAATCTCTATCACTTATAAACCAGCCTCAGTTTGTGAGGCTGTGGTAAACAATAGCACTCAATCAATCCTTGTTCCTTTTTTTTCTTTCTTTTTTTCTTTTTTTTTTTTTCTTTTTATCCATATTAACATGAAAACATTTAAAATTTGGAGTATGTAGACATCTCAACTCAAGTGAAATAGACATTTAAGAGTCAGCAGATGGACTGAAGAGTGTCCAGGCAGAAGTGTGTGAGCATTATCAATAAG